>CM067369.1:210784814-211057095 GCA_034401795.1 Chaetoderma sp. LZ-2023a | reverse complement strand
GGGATGTCCCTGCCCGCGAGGTGGTGACGTCCCTCGAGTGCCGACTCCAGGTCTTCGCTTCAACTGGTTAGTCACAGAAGCGCATATGACTTAGTTCCCTGTCTGTAGAGTTGGCAATTGGCCAGCTCGCATACCTCACCATGAACATTGGTCCCAGCAACCACAAGCTTGAAGTCGTCTAGCTTATCCACCTGCTGGATGACTCCTCCCTTCTGACCCAGGACCGCAACAGCGACACAGTCTGATGCACCACGATGCAATGTCAGCTCTACCTGTTGGTTAGCTGTGGCTTGGACCTGCTGGTGTTCTCGCTCCACATGCACGATCCACTGTTTGGTACCCGTTTGCTTCAGCTCCTGGTCATTCTCGTCATGCCAAACATGAAGTCTTGGAGCATTCATCGTCGCATCTGCAAGTTGCTCAGTGTACACCCGGAGGAGTATCCTATCCTGCATGGCAGCCGGATTCACATGTGTGTTCTTGAGGAGGGTTAAGAGTGGAACTGCCACGGGCTTCTCGACACCTGCCCGTAGTTCGGCATATATGTTAATGGAAGGGCTGTCAAATAGGTGATGTCCAGGTGTGAATAGACTAGGACTGATAGCTTTCCATTGGTTGCTGTTGGCACCTGGGAGATACTCTATCACGTCCTGGCTGACTTCTACTAGTGAGCTGCTGTGTGCACTTCCCGGAGGTTGATGTAGCACATCGGCGTGTATGTATGTTGTGCCCTGCTGGGGCACCTCGAAGAGGACTCATTCTACACGGTACTGTACCACCCATCTCCCCTCTAGAGAGGGTGAGATTACGTTCTCACCACCGGAGAGCAGCAGTCGGACAATCAGCATGGTTATATGTCTTGTTTAAACCCCTCCTATAGCATGCTATGGAACCTATATTTGCTCACTCGACTGGTCTTGCTGACCTGGCGGATGTGTACGCAGTTGATGCTGGCAAGGTAGAAGAGAGCGATGGCAAGTCATTCACCCTACAGTACGAAGCAAGCTCAAAGGCATTCTCCCTCAACCCCATTGGTGGTGATGGGGTGGAGCTGCTCACAGACCTCAAGGATGTGTCAAAGGAGTGCCTGGGTCGCAACATAGATGGCCACAAGATCGTGTTTCGTTACAATTTCCAGAAGAGGAAGTACATCCTTGAGCCATTGATTGAGCTCTCGGATACAGAGGTGGCAGACATCAATCCCCTAAATAACGACCTCAGCTTTCATCTGGTCAAACCCTATTCGAGCGGTATCCCGCCAATGGCCCATGATGGCCTGCTATTGACCCTGGCAAAAAACCTGCTGTTCATATTTGAGAAGAATGAAGTGTGGTTCCGCGCTGGACCTGGGGGTGACTAGCAAACATTGTTGCCCCTATATAGGCCTCCCGCAGTCATTGACATAGGGGTTACTCCCCTCTCCACTGTTGTGAAGAAGGATGGGACAGTTCGAAAGCTCTACAGTCGGGGATCATCCTTCCTCACCTACATAGGTGAAGGTGTCTACCTGACGAGGGTGGGTCACTGGATTAGGGTTACAGGTGGAAAGCTCCAGAAAAAGCTGTTAACTTCCAGGAGGGCACCCTATGGGTAGATGGTGTGTCACATGTCTCCAAAGTCAAGAGTGCTGTTAAACTGCTTCAGTGAGTCAAACTCACTAGCCCACAAATGACTCATATAGTCGTAGAGCTACATTTCTTAGCTGGCAGCAGAGTGAAGCAGCTATCCCCTGCCCTTGAGTGGATGAAGATCACTATCGATCCGGATGGAACAGGGCTCGATCTGGCACATATATTTCTCGAGGGGTTCACTCTGTTCAGTTTAACTCTTCATATATAGCCATGATTCTCATCATACTGCTCGTGCTGGCGTCTACAGCAGTGGCACAGGGCGCTGAGACTGCCATGATATTGGATGCCAAGTGGGCCCACTTCCGGGATGACCCCCACTACAATCCGTGGGTCGACCCTTGCGGAGAAACATTTATGACCACTTTCACCCACGTGAAGAGATCAAGTCTGTCTGCCACTTCTATGTGGGGGAGAGGGTAGGCCGTGGTCGTCTGCTGGAGACCCCTGCTCAGCACCAGAATCTCTGTGTTACATGTGAACATGCAAGTGTCCGCCATGGTGCAAATTCTAATCACTTTAACCTCCTCCCAGGTGAGCATTGTCAAGGTAGGTGGAAACCCCTATGGGTGGTCCCATCATGCCGATGCGATTGTGGCAGAGATTACGTGTTTGTCTGAGCCTACACAGAATAGAGAGAGAGAGAGAGCCAGGCCCTTCTGGTGTGGTTGATGGCGATCAGCGGTGTATACCACTGTGGAGGCTTGTCTCTAAATGGGCGTTCAGGCCCTGGTAGTAGTAGTGTCGGGATGATCCTCCCTCCCTGGCAGCCGTTCGGTGATCCATGGTGGCCCCCGTCTCAACAACCTATACCCCAGGGTGGTGGGGGCCACGGATCGCCAAACGGCGGCCAGTTGAGGGAGGTGGTATCATTTTGACCCCAACACTACTACTCTTCTAGCTAAATTAATTTCTAAATATTCAACAGTTTCCCTACATGTTTGCATTGAAAATGAGATATAGGGAATTCATCGGTGAAAAGGTTAACTGACATTCATTCATTACTGGAGGCCTCTCTCCCCCGCCCCTCCTTCACTCTGTCTATCCCTCTTCATCTCCATCCTGACTCGCTCCCCCAATGATGCAAAATGTGTTCTGTTGAATATTTTGAAATTAATTTGACTTGAAGCTGTTGCTGCCTATGTCAGTAATAATTTCCAATTAAATTAATTTCAAAATATTCAATAGTTTCACTACATGGTAGTGTTGAAAATGAAATATTGAGAATTCATTGGTGAAAGGGTTAACTGACACACATTCATTACTGGAGACCTCTCTCTCCCTCCCTTGCCCCTCCTTCGCTCTCTCTCCCTCACGACTCCCACCCCACCCCATGATACAAAATTTATTCTGTTGAATATTTTGATATTAAGCAGCAACGACTTCCAGTTAAATTAATTTCTAAATATTCAACAGTTTTTCTGCATGATTGTCTTGAAAATGAGATATACGGAATTCATTGGTGAGAGGGTTAACTGACACATTCATTACTGGAGACCTCTCTTCCCCCCCCCCCCCCACCTTCCTCTCTCTCTCTCTCTCTCTCTCTCTCCCGACTCTCGCCCCTATCTCCATCCCTCCCTCTCTCCACCCTCTTTCTCCATGCAAAAGGTCAAATAGTGATCCTAGAAGCTAACAGTACGAAGTGACTAAAGGGAGATAACTCCAAATTGTGAGTTGAATTGTTAGAGATCATGAGGAGTTGCCTCCCTTGCTATTGCATTCAATGCTACATGATAAAGCGAGTTATTAAAATTAATATCTCGACAACCGCATAAGATATTTGAATTCTGTAAGTGGATTCAAAATGTAGACGGCGCTCCGATTCGGGTAGTCTTAACACCAAAGCGATCTGACCAGGATTCCCAAAAAAATCTTTTAAAGAAAATCCTGGGCATGTCGAACTTTATTTTTATGGCAAAAATTGGGAAGCAGAAAAAGAAAACAATTTAACCAAGATTTGCGAAAATCGGTTCAAAACTCTAGGAGAACCAGCGTTTTAAATTGTTAGCATTTTTTGGCATAAAAATGGTGATTTCCCGCAAACACTTCATCAGATCGAAACTAAAAGGAATAGCTTCACAGAGCTACTCAAGTCCTATTGCATTGCCGAGATTGGACATGGTGAGATGTAATCTCTAGGAGAAGAAGCAACTGAAAAAATCGTGACCAAGAATAACAAGCATTCTGTAAGTATTGCTTTGCAATACATGTCCCTTACCTGGTGATATAAATCTTTAGAGATTGACAGTCAAAAATTAAATAAAATATTGTCAAAAGCAGCTGAAGCTTGAACTTGATCTGTAACTTCTCATAACAATAAACCGAGTCTCAGTTATATATGGCGAAGGAGAAGGAAAAAGTCTTGATAGCTGATATGTTTATATTTCATAAGTCTCATAATATAGTAATGTACCAATTCTCAGTTGAATATCTTGAAAGACTGCGAGAAAAGGCTGGAAAACTAATATTTTTCATGTTTCATAGGTCGAAAGGGGGCATAACTCCATCAAAAATTTATGCATACGCCTGAAACTCGAACTTGGTCTGTAGCTTCTCATAACAAAGCTATGTAGCAATTCTCAGTATAATATCTTGAAAGACTGCGAAAAAAGTGTGGAAAACTAATATTTTTCGTATTGCATAAGTCGAAAGGGGGCATAACTCCATGAAAAATTGACGAAAATGTCTAAAACTCGAACTTGCTCTGTAACTCCTTACACTAAACAATGCACCGATTTTCGCTTAAATAGGAGTGCGAAATAAAGTGCGGATAGTTGATATTTTTTGTATTTCTTATGTCGAAAGGGGGCCATAACTCCATCAAAGATTTACGCATATGCCTGAAACTCCAACTTGGTCTGTAACTTCTCATAACAAAGCAATGTAGCTGTTCTCAGTATAATATCTTGAAAGACTGCGAAAAAAGTGCGGAAAAATAATATATTTTGTATTTCATATTGAAGATTTTCTGATCTTCGGGGTTCGATGACAATGTCTTCTTCTTCTTCAGTAGTGAATCCCGCTTCATTACCCGTAGCCAGATAATGTTGCTGCGAAAACAGCTATCAGTAGCGGAGAAGGAGGAGGGCAGTCTGGCTTGCCTCGTCTGACAGATGGTAGGTGACGATATTTACTATTGACTGCTGGGCCTATCTGACGTGATGTTTCTCAGGTAAGGACTGGAGGTTTCCTCCAGTTCAAGACTAGGTTCCTAATACTAACAAACTTGACTAACGCCAAACTTACATATACGTAAGTTAAACTTTTTATTCACAGATATACAAGACTTTAATGTAAGAGCAAAATTTGCTCACAAGCAAACTAGTACAATCGATGTACGATACTAATAAGTGCTAATCTAACTCAAAGTACAACAGAGCTCGGTTATGCCAAGCAATAGCTCACAGTGCTGAACGTCAGCGTGATGTTCAGTGATTCACGATGGTGGATTGAATAATTTATAAGTCTGAAATCCTGACTTATATACAACTCATCTTGGCACTCTAGCCAAGTTCTATAACTCATAATAATTAGATTCTCGCTGAATCTGTTAAATGACTCTTCTAGGGATGTTATAAGCACAGCTTGATTGGCCCGGACAATCAGTCCACCAATCAACTTCTGCTTATTTCTTCCTAGAAGTTTCTACCTAATAAACGTTGGTCGTTCTGACCAATCAACGATCCCTGTATTTCGATTTCAACTTCAAAACCTATTCTGTTTAATTCTCTGCTACAGAGTTTGATCGATGCTCATTGATCGTGACATCATTCTGACCAATCAAACTCTGTGCTATTCTTCTATGGAGATGATGTCTCACATAGACAAAGCGGTGGTAGCTGGTTCTGATTTGATGCGATCTGTCAGCTAACTAACAACATTATGGAATGTGTTGTTGTTGCATGCCATTGAATGAGTGACATATAGTTGATATACAAATTCCGATTATGTTATTAATTCCTACAGGACGCTACCATGTCCATGTCCTGTCCATTGCCTATTAATGGATAAGCCTGTAGGATGCTAGAGTTAATAGGCACATGAGCTGTATGATCTCATTGCCAGCTGATGTTGTTTTATTCTCGTGTGAGAATCAGAATGCCTAACGTCATCAACTATGTCCCTTTGTCACATTCGATTCCAGTGATTCTTATACCTCAATTATTTTCCAATCTACCGATCCAAACGACTGTTGAATATCATAAAAGTATATGCCGACTGAACAGCAACAACTTTCATCTAAACTACTTCCAGATACACATCAACTCAGAACCGTGGAACTCATTCCAATCAATTCAACTATTTCAATTTGGCGATAAAACTTTATCCAACAATCCTGAGTGTGCTACATTCACACACCATCCATTTACTAGAAACTGAATATCATCAGCACTAGCTGATATCAACTAGCTGATGTAATAATAGCTGATGTAATAATAATAAACTAAATATTGAAAGTATAAAGTCAACCGGTCAATTAGCTCACCTGGTATTTTCAAATCATAAATTTCTCTTAGGACTTACTCGAAGATATAAGACATCTAGCGGGGTCATGACTTGTCACAAGACAACCCCATATCTACACATGCCCATCAACCAAAGTTAGTTAACCGTCTCTTAAGGCCTTAAGAGAGTATTTACTAACTCGTTGTACAACATCAACAACAAAACCGCACTACACCAGGGCTGTTAAGACCAACCTACAATCCTAAATACAACAAGTAAAACAGTTAATCAGTAATCTTACCGACAAACAATCTAGACAGTGAATCAAATTAAATACGTTCAATATGACAATGTAATTTAAACAGTAAATCCAATAAACTATCAAATAAACAGTAGAATACAATACGCAGTTAACAATATATCAAATAGTCAAAATAAACAGCGATATGAAAAACAGTACGATAATAGTACGATATTATTACAATCATCCATGAACATAATATATAAATTATATTATAAGTCCTCATATTCCATGTGAATGTTATTCATTTCCACTCCACCCAGCCATCTGCCGTAGGGTCGGTCTCAGTCCCGGAGTTGGTGTTAGGCGACCACCACCTGTTAGGCGTCCTCGACGGAGTTCACAGTGCTGCAGGCAGCTGCGGCCGTCGGATCTGAGCGGACCTGGTTCCTGGAATCCCTGCTGCATGTGGCTTTCGTGTAAAGCACATCCACATGCGGTGCAGGATCCCACACTTATATAAAATAAATAAGATAACGAGAATTACGATGACAGAAGCCGTCGAATATGAAAACAGAGACCATACATTGATGCCATCGACCATCGCTGGGTCGACTTCTGATAGTGGTGCTAAGGGTACACATTTTGTTTTCCGTAAATGGTCCCATTTCTCGACCATAAGATGGTTCACAATCAAGGATTGGTTCAACACACTGGCCACATCCAGTCTTGGGACATCTACCGCTAGACTGATCCGACTATAAGACCTCCTGTAAGTCTATATAGGTTCGAATCGCCAGCCCTTCTCACTATGATCACATTCGCTCGACATCAACGCATACAATCCATTAGATACATCACATCGGTCCGTCAATCGTCCTCCACAGTGTATCTCTATCTGTTCACCAAATGTTTGCAACACAACTCCAATTTCCTTATGGGCAAATAATTTGCTAGAAGTTTCATTAGCTTCTGACAGCTTGACCGTACATGAACTGTCAGTCGCATTAGTTAACAAACTAACTATACACAGTACATGAGTCCTGTCACCCCTTAACTGTCCGTGACACACACGCGGTCCAATGCCTCAACATTCAGACGGGGTAAAATACCAACAAGTCTTTGTGTCTAATCCAATGCTAGCTCGGGCAACAATAATTTGCATATAATATCCTATTGTAGCCAAAGGTTCGGGCCATGAATGCAATCTGTATTCGATATAATTACCACCGTCAATTAATGGCAAAGTCGCAATATAGTGCAACTGGGAATCATCTTTCCATAATGGAGACACAATAACGTTCCGGTAGTACCACTGGTATGGACGAATCAACCGGTTTCCTACACTGACTTGTTTAGCAACCTCCGCTAAATCAGATGGACTGAAAAGTTCTTCCGTTAATCTCCCCAATTCTAGAGAAGCTGTCTGTCTATGAAATCATGCTGCTAGCTTTTGGTAACTATATACCACGTTTTCGGCCGAATCAACAATGTGACCCAGATGCACCAGTGCATACAGATCCGCTTGGCTTGAAGCATGTATTCTGAATAGTTTACTCACGTTTTTGGCCAAATCGACCAAACTGTCCGTAATCTCATCAATCTGGTTTACATTAATATTAATTCCCTCGAAAGCATGTTTCACATGGGACGCTAACTCATTAGAGAAATGTACCAAGTGGTTCATATTCTTCATAGCGGTTTTAACAATGTTCTTGATGGTTTCAATGTCACTCAATGTTGCTGTCCCATACAAGGATGAAGCTATATCACCTACAAAGTTAAACAGTCTACGCTTTTGTCGACCACTGACATGACTTAGCATCGTTGGTTGCATCCTAATGGCAATCTTTTTGATAGTATTTATACAATGTTATAGTCCGAAAATGTCGGTGCCACTTAACGAAGTCTTTTGACCAATGTCAGCAACAAGCACTCGAAAGCTTGATAATTGTTCCATAAATCTAGCGCGTAAATATGGGTGGTCAATAGACACTACTACCGTCCATTCAGCTCGTATTACAGAAATCTTCTGGTGGTTTGTTATCATTACTCCATTTTGTAATTTGTGAATACTGGAATCTTTACACAGTCCATACACTAAACTGACTACTGCTAATGTTACGCAAAACTGTAGTGCATACATGATTCGTTTAGACAATTGCGATGTTACTAGTATCAGCAATTAAGCAGAGATTAAAATTATCTCATGCTACGCCACCTTATAACAGCTTCGATACGACTGACAAAGTCATCGTATACAGATCGGCCAAATGCACCAATCCTAATACGCTTGCTGTCTGAGCTGAACTCAGGAGCGTGACTGCGCTTGCGCAGATGGTAGGGGTGCGATGGAAGTGTTTCCATTGGCTCAATAGCAGGCTCGGGTACATCCTCAAAGGTGTCCATCATTACAGTACAAGGAGTCTCTGATGTATCCATCGGTGACTCATACTTTGGATCGTTACTTGCACCAGGTCGATCTACTTCCATGTCGACCACCTTATCCACCTTACGCACCTTTGGCTCCCAAGTTGGTCGCTTTCTACGAGCTACTTTACAAGGTGTTGAATCAGAGTTGGGTACCGGCAAAGGTATGGACTCGGGTAATGGTACAATTCTTGGATGATGGCTGGTGTTCGTACCTTTTGCAGGGTTACTAATAGGGCGTGGTCTTACTTTGTCCCAGCACATCTCTGAGTCGACTACACATAACTTGGATATGTTAAGTATGCGTACCTTCCCAGACCTTTGATGGCGGACATGGGCCACGGGTCCATTGATCTTAAAGATCTCATATTCAGGGTCACTGTGAGAGGTCAACTTCATCCTCTCATCAGCTTTTACAACCACTGAATCGCCAACCTTAAACTCACCAGAGTTTGCACACTTGAAAATCTGTTCTCGGTGTACTTCTCGAGACTTGGCCGTTTCTCCTCGAGCACGCAATAAAGCATTATTAAGACATGATAGTCTTTCGCCAAGATCATGCGAAGCATTGAGTGGGATAGCAAACAGAAGTCTTGCATGTCAACCATATGCCAGATAGAATGGTGTATATCCGGTTGTGGAGTGACGAGTGTTGCGGTACGCTGTTAAAGCTGCGCCCAACTCATCCCCCCATGCACGAGATTCGTTGTTCACACCTTTCTGGATCAACTCTTTGAGAGTACGATTAAACCTCTCGGTACATCCGTTAGTTTGTGGATGATACAGACTCGATCGTCTATGATCAATACCATGTTCGTTGAATCGTTGCTCCAAAGAATTTGAACAGAATTCTTTACCCTGATCTGTAATCAGAATCTCAGGGACACCATGACGAGCGACATACTCATTGAAGAATTTATCCTCAACATTCTGAGATGTCTTAGCTGCAATTGGATATGCTTCTGCCCACACAGAACAGTGATCGATCACCATCATAATGTAATTATTACCCTTGCTCGACTCCAAAAGTGGACCAATCAAATCCATACCAATTATCTGACTTGGATAACTGGCCATTGGCATCTCACTATACTTAGGTCGAGTAGTGACAGGTCGGTTGACCTGGCACGTCGTACACGTTTCAAGCATACGTACCACATCTTTCCTTAAAGATGTCCATACAAAAGAATCTCTTACCATACCGATGGTCTTCTTCAGACCTTGGTGACCAGCTCGTTCATGAGCCTTCCGGAGCACTTTCTCATGGAACAGGGTAGGTAGTAAGATTCGGGGGTACTCAGCGTCCAACGCTGAAGTTGGAATTAAAGAATACAATATACCATTATTTACCATGTACTCCTCCGGTGTATTCTTAAATAACTCCAGGTATTCTTTGGTTTGTTCGGCACATAATTCCTTGTACGGTACGTCATATACCTCTAAAGGGACGTGAGTTAAAGCGCCTTCGTCTACCTCAGGTATGACGTAATCGCCAGTGTCCAATGTGGCGACTTCTACCAGACGACGTAACCTGGACAACATGTCCGCTCGAATATTCTTCGAGCCTTGGATATATTCTATCTTACATCCATATTCAGCAATCAGTACTGCCCAGCGCTGCACTTTCGTGTTCTTAACATCTCCCACAAACAAGCTCTTTAGGGGTTTGTGGTCAGTATACACGATAAACTGCGCACCAAATAGATAAGGTCTAAGCTTTTTCAATGCATATATCACAGCATAAGCTTCCTTTTCTATTACGGGCCAATTCAACTGACTGTCTTTAAGAGCTAACATATTGTATGACACGCTCTATACCCTTATCATCAACCTGCACTAGTATCGCACCTATTGCATAACTAGACGCATCAGTATACAACTTATACAGGGCATTCAAATTCGGATAAGTGAGTACAGTCTCACTACACAGCAAGTTCTTCAATTTCTCAAATGCTTGCTGTTCATGCTTACCCCATTCAAATCTCTTATACTTCTTAGTTAATTCTATCAGAGGCTTGGCAATTTCGGCATAGCCTCTTACACAAGATCGGTAATAACCTGTAGCTCCGAGAAAACTATGCACTTCACCCACATCTCGGGGTGGTGACATTTCTCGTATGACTTTGACCTTTTGACTCTGTGGAGCTACACCTTGCGCAGAAATGTGGTACCCTAACAAGTCAACAGACTTACTGGCAAAGTAACATTTCTTTTTTTTCAATTCTAAATTATATTCCTGAATCCTGCGCATGACCAGGCGCAAATGATGTGCGTGTTCCGCCGGATTTCGTGAATATACGACTATATCGTCGACGAAAACATGCACATATTTTCCTACATAATCTCGGAAAATGTCATTCATTGCCCTCTGAAATACGGCACCTCAGTTGCAAAAACCAAAAGGCATCCGAATCCATTCAAAAAGACCTTCACTGCAAATGAACGCTGTTTTCTCGATGTCTTGGCTGGCCATGGGTATCTGCCAATAGCCGGACTTCAAGCCCATCATAGAAAAGACCGTTGCACCTCTCATGGAATCAAATATATCGGATATGTTTGGTAACGGATAACTATCCTTACGGCACACAGAATTTAATTTTCTATAGTCAACAAAAAACCTGGTGTCACCATCCTTTTTCCGTACCAGAGTTATGGGTGACAACCAGGGTGATGACGATGGTCTTATGACGCCCGCGGCTAGCATCTCTTTAACTTGTTCTTGACCAAATACTGCTTAGCCAATGGTAAACGATAGGACTTCTATCTAATAGGAGGATAATCTCCTGTCGGAACTGTACATTTCACCTTGGGTACACGTCCTAACGTGGTTGGACGAGCCGTATCGAAATTATTGGCAAAATCACTTAGCACTTTGTCAATAACTGCATATCCGGTCGTTTCTTTGCAACTGGCATACACATAATCATTTTGACTTCTATACGGAATTCTAAACGGGTATACTCGACTAAACCATACTACTTCTTTGGTCTTGTAGTCAATCTTTGCATTTCCCATATACAAAGCATCTGCACAGATTAAACATTCATGTCTCATGCTTCCCACAATCACACTTGGAATAGGCCGGGCGTTCTTGAATTTAATTTGGGTCTCCCCCAAAACATTTATCGGTGAACCATTAATGGCTAACAAAGTTTTAGCCCTCTTCAATGGACGAGCATTCAAGATGCTCCTCCATATATCTTTCCTGACAAGGGAAGTACTTGCACCAGTATCAACTAAAGCATCAACGTACTCACCCCTGTCCATTCGACTGCTCGTTTCCATTTCGAGCCAGATAAGGAACCGTTCAGTCATCACTGGTTCCCTCCGAACTCATTTAACGGGCTTCTTCGTCCACTCACAGCTTCGGCATATGATCATCTCCGACCTTCACCAGACGAGGCACCTCCGTAACTGTATGAATAACGGCCATACTCGTCGGTACCTGAATCAGTTATCACGAATCCATCACAGTCTTCGTATTCTCTGTCACGGTTCATTTGATTAGCAATATCACGGCGCGTATTCCTAGAGTACGCACGCGCAGTAGTTTCGTGTCCCGAATACGAATTACAATCACTGAAATTAGAATGGTTATCGATTTGGTCAACCTGCATAGGTATCTCCTCTCGGTCCGGCTGACGTGAACGTTTCATTGCACGTCGCTGTGGTGGTGTATGCTGGTTCATAGGCCAGTCATTCTGGTAATGACCAGTCCTGTTGCAACGGAAGCAGGTTATTGGATGCTTTGGTGGAGACGGTGTTGTTGATGCCATAAAACAACCCTGTGCTAAATGTCCCAATTTGCCACAGTTAAAACACTTCATCGGTTGATTCTGTCATCATGGCATACCTGATGTGCGATGTGCTGCGCGTGCAGGTTGCACCGCTTGTGGGCAATCACGTTTGTAGTGACCTTGTCGGCCACAGTTGAAGCAGGTAACTTCTCGTTTCTTAGGGACCGCTTTCGGTGTTGTCTTAACTTTTTGCTGCTGTCGCGGTTTAGGTGGTGTTTGTCATGATGATGGTCGAACTGCTGGTTCATTCTGCAATTCCTCTATCACACTGCACAGCTTTTCAATTAACCGGATTTGCTGGGAAATCTGTCATCTCATGCTGCCGATCACCTCCCAAATCCCTTTTCCCTCTTCTTTGTCAATTAAATCGACCTCCATTTCCTGCTCACGACGAGGTGAGATGTTCATGGCTTGGAGAAGGTCATTACACCCCTCCTCATCCTCCGTCATCTCCATCGCCGCCTTCATCTTAATCTTCTTTCTTACTATCCTTCTCCCCTTGCCTGGATCTTTTAGGGCACGGATATAGGATGATAAGATTACACGTTGGCTGTCTGGTTTCTGATTCGTATAGGCCCAAGTGGATAGTTCCTTATACCTCCTGTTGAAAGATATAATCATTTCATTGCGGCGCTGTCTTACAGCCTCGAGATCGTATTTCACACGCTCTGTCTCGTTTGCCGAGACAAAATTCAGTGTGATGAATTCTCTTAATTCTTCGTAAGTAACCTCATTATGTACCTTCCCAAGTACGTATTCATCAACAGCTTTAGACAGCTGTCCACGCGATGCCCTCATTATGATATAGACAGCATGCCATCCAGGTTACCCTCGGTTGCTTCCCATACCCTCCTAGTCTCGTCTAGGAACTGCCGCACTTCTTCAGGTAGAAGACCGTCGCACGGCTTAATTCTCTGGGTGAGTTCCCTCACCTCCTGCCGGTACACACGATTCTGCTCCCGTCGGTCCTCTTCCTGTGTAATGGTGCGAGCCATAGAAGAGCCCAAAGTCTGCATCGCCTCGACAGTTTCCTGCCGGAGCTCATGTTGGTAACCGGTTGGAAGTGGAGCTTCCCGTCTTGGTTGCGTCGGCAGAGTATGATAAACCTCACGACGAGCCGCCATCTCACTCACACTGCTATGATGTTCTATTTATAAATAAACAAAGTTCCGAATTACTGGTATTACAATTGTACTACCACACGTTTTAGTCTTGGTTGCTCTTCGCACCTAATGTCTGTAATAATTTTAACAATCTTGTTTTCCTGGTACTCTCTATGCTGTACCACTTTAGGGTGTTCAGAAAGTTTAACTAATTCGATAAATTGACTGACACGATCATTAATGTCACTAAGAACTGATATGACTGGCCTTGTTGGCGGATTAGATATAATTGAAAGTACTTACATTTTTTCACAGATCTGAACTCCCGTTCGAATATTGAATCTGAATAATTTACACTCACGAATTTTACAGTAACGATGTCGAATCCTAGTCTATCCTGGCAGGCTCACCAATGAAGATTTTCTGATCTTCGGGGTTCGATGACAATGTCTTCTTCTTCAGTAGTGAATCCCGTTTCGTTACTGGTAGCCAGATAATGTTGCTGCGACAACAGCTATCGTTAGCGGAGAAGGAGGAAGGCAGTCTGGCTTGCCCCGTCTGACAGATGGTAGGTGACGATATTTACTATTGACTGCTGGGCCTATCTGACGTGATGTTTCTCAGGTAAGGACTGGAGGTTTCCTCCAGTTCAAGACTAGGTTCCTAATACTAACAAACTTGACTAACGCCGAACTTACATATACATAAGTTAAACTTTTTATTCACAAATATACAAGACTGTAATGTAAGAGAAAAATTTGCTCACACGCAAACTAGTACAATCGATGTATGATACTAATATGTGCTAATCTAACTCAATGTACAACAGAGCTCTGTTATGCCAAGCAATAGCTCACAGTGCTGAAGGTCAGCGTGACGTTCAGTGATTCACGATGGTGGATTGAAAAATTTGTACGTCTGAAATCCTGACTTATATACAACTCATCTTGGCACTCTAGCCAAGTTCTATAACTATCATAATAATTAGATTCTCCCTGAATCTGTTAAATGACTCTTCTAGGTATGTTATAAGCACAGCTTGATTGGCCCGGACAATCAGTCCACCAATCAACTTCTGCTTATTTCTTCCTAGAAGTTTCTACCTAATAAACGTTGGTCGTTCTGACCAATCAACGATCCCTGTATTTGGATTTCAACTTCAAAACCTATTCTGTTTAATTCTCTGCTACAGAGTTTGATCGACGCTCATTGATCGTGACGTCATTCTGACCAATCAAGCTCTGTGCTATTCTTCTATGGAGATGATGTCTCACATAGACAAAGTGGTGGTAACTGGTTCTGATTTGATGCGATCTGTCAGCTAACTAACAACATTATGGAATGTGTTGTTGTTGCATGCCATTGTATGAGTGACATATAGTTGATATACAAATTTCGATTATGTTATTAATTCCTACAGGACTCTACCATGTCCATGTCCTGTCAATTGCCTATTGATGGATAAGCCTGTAGGATGCTAGAGTTAATAGGCACATGACCTGTATGATCTCATTGCCAGCTGATGTTGTTTTATTCTCGTGTGAGAATCAGAATGCCTAACGTCATCAACTACGTCGCTTTGTCACGTTCGATTCCAGTGATTCTTATACCTCGATTATTTTCCAAACTACCGATCCAAACGACTGTTGAATACCAAAAAAGTGTATGCCGACTGAACAGCAACAAGTTTCATCTAAACTACTTCCAGATACACATCAACTCAGAACCATGGAACTCATTCCAATCAATTCAACTATTTCAATTTGGCGATAAAACTTTATCCAACAATCCTGAGTGTGCTACATTCACACACCATCCATTGACTAGAAACTGAATATCATCAGCACTAGCTGATATCAACTAGCTGATGTAATAATAGCTGATGTAATAATAATAAACTAAATATTGAAAGTATAAAGTCAACCGGTCCATTAGCTCACCTGGTATTTTCAAATCATAAATTTCTCTTAGGACTTACACGAAGATATAAGACATCTAGCGGGGTCATGACTTCCCACAAGACAATCCCATATCTACAATATGTCGAAAGAGGGCATAACTCCATGAAAAATTGACGGAAATGTCTGAAACTCGAACTTGCTCTGTAACCCCTTATACTAAAGCGATGGAACTGATTTTCCCTTAAATATCTTGAAGGAGTACGGGAAAAAAGTGTGGAAAGCTGATATTTTCCATATTTCCTAAGACGAAAGGGGGCATAACTCCATCAAAAATTTATGCATACTCCTGAAACTCGAACTTGGTCTGTAACTTCTCATGAAAAAGCTATGTAGCAATTTTCAGTATAATATCTTGAAAGACTGCAAAAAAAGGTGCGGAAATCTAATATTTTTCGTATTTCATAAGTCGAAAGGGGGGCATAACTCCATGAAAAATTGACGAAAATGCATGTTACTCTGTAACTCCTTATACTAAAGCGATGCACCGATTTTGGCTTAAATATCTTGAAGGAGTACGAAAAAAAGTGCGGGAAGCTGATATTTTTCGTATTTCTTAAGACGAAAGGGGGCATAACTCCATCAACAATTTACGCATACGCCTGAAATTCCAACTTGGTCTGTAACTTCTCATACCAAAGCAATGTAGCAGTTCTCACTATAATATCTTGAAAGATTGCGAAAAAAAGTGTGGAAGTAGTAGTGTCGGTAGTAAAATGATACCACCTCCCTCAACTGGCCGTCGTTCGGCGATGCGTGGCCCCCACCGCCCTCTCAAACCCTGGGGCATAGGTCGTTGAGATGGGGGCCACCACAGATCGCCGAACGGCGGCCAGGTGGGTAGTATCACTACTACTACCAGGGTCTGAACGCCCATTTAGAGACAAGCCTCCACAGTGATATACACCACTGATCGCCATCAACCACAGGGCCGGCCTCTCTCTATTCTGTGTAGGCTCAGACAAACACGTAGTCTCTGCCACAGTCCTATCGGGCACCGCCTTGTGATCAACCTCACACACATCTGAACGCCCATTTAGAGACAAGCATCCACTATCACATCGACACGACGGCCCCCCCCCACAGGTACTGATCGCCACACATACTAGGGTCTGAACGCCAATTTAGAGACAGGCATCCACAGGGATATACACCCCCTCCCACAGGTACTGATCGCCAGCACCACACATTACTGTCTAACACTGATATGTGCAAGGTTATGAAAATCCTTGGGACCTCATTAGATGGATTACATAGAAAGACAGCCACCTCTGGTTTGCTTGTTCAATCTATGGCCACTGTGATATAGATATCGACAATCTACGATACAAACTGTACTGTGGCAAAAATGTTCAAACTGCTCATCTACCACCAATAAAATATGCACTTAAATACCATATTGTAAGAGTCAATTATCAAGCATATATTTGGCACAAGTTGCTAAATCTAGCCGAAACAATCCTGTTGGCCATGGGTGAGATGTGAGTAATGACCACCTTGTAAGCCACTGAATGGATCAATCCCATGCGCCGAAAAGCCTCTTAGAACTAATTAGTCGTAAGTGCAGAAAGGTTCATTGCGATGGAGGCAGATGCTCATGTCAATGGAATGGTGTGCCATGTCTTTGTATTCATCAAAGGAATTATGTACCATGTATTGGTACTCACCACAGGAATGATGCACCATGTAATGGGTGCTATAATAACCGAGGCACTAGGAATAAGCATTATTTTGGTAAAGATAAAGATTAGATATATCAAAAGAATATTGATATACTCACTAGATCAGCAAATAATCGTATTCGTTCATTGAATAAACTAGAGTGCCCTTGGAGAGGTGCGGCATTGTAGGCCTAACATCGTGCACACCCTTCGTGGCCGTGTGACCGTCATATGATAATTTTTTACCACACACCTTCGCAATGCATGCCAAATTGTGTATTCCTACCATCTTGCATTCTGGAGATATCGTTCAGACAAACAACCATACAAATGGTTCTAACCGCAACACTCACACAGACAGAGTGCTAGCATAAATAATTAGAAATGCTTAATTAATATCTGCTATTGCCAAATCAATAACAACCCCGTTTGAATTCCAAACACCATTGATAGATTACACAAGTGCTTTATGCACTTTTAACAGACCAATCAGTTTATTGTTACAAATTGTGACCTACAGGACAAGGGTGGAAACTCTGACTACTCCTAAATTTGGCATGAATTAATCTGCCTAGGTCGCCGATCCAGACATATAATCGTTCTACGGTGGTTATCATTGTGGAATTATAAATAGTAAAAGTTAAAAAACCAAATTCCTTAAAGATGTCCAAAATATTGCATACTTTTGTATACAAATAAATAAATTAATCATGTTGCATGTTTTGCGCATGTTCTCCTTATTATTGTGGGTAGATATATACGTGTTTGATCATTATTTGAGCATTATGTGCGTCTATTTCAGGGAAAAGAGAACGATTCACTTCAAGGCTATGCCGCCCATGTCTGTTCCATTGATTGCTTGCAGACCCCAAACTGTTGTTGTCTGATGTACCTGCCAGCTTATCAGGATGAAAACAAGTGAAATTGTCAACCATACTATACCGGTACCTTGTGGTAGCATCAACATACAGTTACCAGGGGTGTGTGGTTAGTCTATGTTCGTGACTAAGCTACGCCATGTTAATTGTGACGCCAGCTAAAATATGATATACTTGAAGATGACGTTGGGTACTTGAGTGACTGATCGGATACCTTAATAGGCGCGCTATCATTGACGTCATGCATCTGTTTCAGGACCTCCGGAAGTGTGTGTTTTGTTTTATTGCATGATTTATTGATCTAGATACTAATTGTGTGCTTATGACGCCATCATTTGTTGTTGACCAACAACATTGGGGTTTTTCATTTACCACGCATGGCAATGAAGACATACAATTCAGATACTTAATATATGACATTTACCACGTTCGTGATTTACCTAGGTCATTTGATTGCGACGTCAGCTATGACAGCTAACATGTGACGTATCTAAAGAGGTTATGACGTCAGATACTTGAGTGACAGGTCGGAGCCCTCCATTGCAGCACAGATCTCGAAATATCACATGCTGAATAGTTAAAAAAATGTTTAATCAAATTATCGAGAGGAACGCTTGAGAAACTTTTTGTCGTATCAGGGCCCGAGAAAAGGGATAAAAAACAGTTTTCGCGACACTGTAAAGTACAAGGGTTTCATGGTGTCTGACAGCTTTAATTCATTCATGACTAAATCGGCCAAAACCCGGTCTCTGCAGCGGTCTTAAGAAATGTCCATTTGCAGGTCAAGAGAAAGGTATTTTTGAAAATTTACCACTGAAATGACGGGCTCGGTAACTAAGCCAGTCATTCCAGTGCTCAATTTTCAAAAATAGTATTCTCTTGGCCTGCAAATGGACATTTTAAAATAAAGAAAAATTTAGATTTGTGTAGCTAAATTTAGTCTTTAAAGATTTACGTACACATCTCTTGCCATATGGAATGCTGTTCAATCCGATTGGCCAGACACATTTGATGTACAATCCTCTACTTCAATTTCGCAGCTTGACAATTATATTAATTTATACGTAATGAAATCATCATACGTTAATATTTATTTCGTGTCATTACATATAGGCTCACAGTTTAAGCTTCTGAAAGTATACAATATAAACAATTTTATTTTCAGTAATTTTGCTGTGAATATGCACCTTTGACTTACCTCTTTAATGGAATGTCCATTTTTTCATCCAAGAGAATATGATTTTTTTTAATATACCACAGGTAACCGAGCCAGTCACTCCAGTGGTAAATGTTTAAATATAGTCTTCTCTCAGCCGGCAAATTGACACTAGCTAAGAAGAAAAAAATTGGATATTCTTGACCCGGCCAAAACAGCACCTGTAGTGGTCTTGAAGAATGTCTGTTTGCACGACAACAGAAAGCTATTTTTGTAAATTTTATTGTAAAAATTATTATTTTCTTGAGAAATCTCCACCATTAAAGGGTTAATTGATATAAGTAGAATTGTGAGCGCTTTGAGGCGATGTTGTTACAAGAGGGGTTAATATGATACCTGTTATGTCAAGTTCTGGTTCGTTCCTTTGTAGTTTACATCCAGTGTCTAACAGAAATAACATGTTTCCACAACAAAATAACCCGTACTTTTGGATATTTTGAACAGAATATTTCTTGTTACGTCACATGTTTCTGTTTGTGGTTTGGAAATATTCTGTTAAGTAGGCCTTATATCACCCGGGCTCAGTGTAGATGCTCTGTTAAGCGCTTGATTGCATGTGGGATGCCATGGTGGGAGGGGTGGGTGTGCATGCGCGCCTGCCTGTCTGGGGTCATCGTCCTATTGCACGGCTTTCGCCCTCCCGCTTTGCTCCCGTACGTAAATCTTTTTCTTTATACAGAGGATACGGTAGCTCAGGCGGTAACGAGTAGAGCTGTGAAACCAGCGACTCCGGGATCGCGTCTCTGTTCGGCCAACTGACAATCGCTGAAGATAAAAGAAATCTCCTTCACTCCTCGTCGTCTCTCTCCACCGAGAAGTATAAATGAGTACCAGTGTAAAAACTGGGGAAGTTACCAATAATAGACTGAAATAAAACCAGCCTAGATAGGGCGTGAATGGGACCTGGAATCAGGGACTCGATAGACGGCAAACAAACCCAATAACTTCTTGGGTACAATTTTTGGTCTGTGTATATCTAGGAAACTAGATTACTGTTCCGATTTGTCTCAAATTTTAACGCGATTCCAAAACCTTTGCCAGAATCCAACGAATTCGAAAACTCCAGAAACTTAAAAAAAGTGACATAAGATTGTGACAAAACCTGGAGGGCGAGGCTCTATTAATCTCTGATTGTTCGTGTCTTACTTTGAAGACCTGACTATAGTTCATTAATAAATTCTGTTAAGAAATTAAGAAATCCTGTTTTAGCTATGCCATGCCCATCTATAGCTCGATACATTGATGTAATTCTTGAGTAAATCCCAAATGTGGATACAGTCTTTGACTACATTGCATTATGAACCATACGTTAAACCCGTAGTCAGAATCATGAGCAAAGAACGCTAAATTCAATCAAAATTAACTTGCTAATGATATCCGGCCATATTGCTATTGCTATGGGATTGATCTATTGTTGCAATACGTGACGGAGAAATACAGCTTTAGCTATTCCCCGCCCATCTCTAGCTTTGCCTGTGTTGGGATCGATCGATCGATCCCTGTACTCTCTGAATCTCAGTTTCCAGAAGACTATACATGTACGCTGTTAAATATTTTGAAACTAATTTGACTGGATGCAGTTTCTTGGTTAAAATATTCAACAGCATGTTTATTAAATAGCAAAGATATACAATTTGTACAACAAAGATTAATCCGTTATCAATTAGGCCTAAGCGTTCGTGACGAACTTATCTACGTCATTATGCCGTCATTGATTATGACAGCATCCTACACGCCACGTAGTTGATTATGACGTCATATGATTGATGGATAAACTGGAAAGGTCCATTATGACAAATATTGTCTTACGCTGAGAAAATTCATTCTTATAGCTTTTTCTCCTGTTCCATTACGTACCTAAGAGAGTCGATGGTCAATGGAAAATTCTAGTTTTGTCTATTCCCCGCCCAACTCTGGCTAAACTCCATCCACACCTCGCTCGCGTTGGGATCGATTGATCCCTGAACTTCATGACTATCAATTTCCAGAAAATTATACATTTAAGCTGTTGAATACTTTAAAACTAATTTGACTGGGTGCTGTTGCTGCCTATGACACCACCAGCGCGAGCCCAGTCAAATTACTTTCAAAATATTCGACAGCGTGTTTATTAAATAGCAAAGACATACAATTCGTACAACAGCACATAGTCCGTCAACAATTATGAGTTCGTGACGTACTTATCTACGTCATTCATGACGTCATTGATTTTAACGTTATCCTACACGTCATGTAGTTGATTAGGACGGCATATGATGGATAGATAAACTGGAAGATCCATTATTTGGGCTGAAATTCACCTTTCCAGAGTTTCCATCACTAATCTGACGTCATATGACGTCAGCATCAGCTAAGCGGCGTGCGGGATGACATCATAATCATTACGTCATAAAAACTTATATTAGGCTACTCTTAATAGTCCGACACGTAAGAATTATGTTTCTGCTATATAATAAATATGCTGTTGAATATTTTGAAACTAACTTGACTTGGCGCTGTTGCTGCCATAGGTAGCAACAGCTCCCTGTCAAATTAGTTTCAAAATATTCAACAGCTTACCTGTATAATTTTCTGGAAACTGATAGTCAGGGGGTTCGGAGATCGATTGAATCTAACACGAGGTGTGGGTGGAGCTTAGCTAGAGATGGGCGGGGCATGGCTAAAAATTGAAAGGTCCATTACTTGACCAATCTAGAAAGGAAGAGTTAAAAATGGAAGCTCTAGACAATAGCTAAGTATTACATTACAAATAATAACAAAATGATAACATTGAAGGTATGTTAATTCAGAAGAGCATGTCAAACTTTACTGATGGCTCTATGACAGTACAAACATGAGTGATATATGCCGACTCAATGCTGATTAAAACACATGACTAGGTACCATATATCAAATATTTAAGCATGTTAACAAAAGCCAAGCTACAGTCAATCTCAATAATTTATAGAATGTCATTTATCACTTAGATACTGAAATAATTAAATAAAGCTTTTAATCTTCACCCGTGTGCGCGTCTGTGTGTGCTCGCGTCTGCGCGCGTGCGTGCGTGCGTGCGTGCGTGCGTGCGTGCGTGCGTGCGTGCGTGCGTGCGTGCGTGCGTGCGTGCGTGCGTGCGTGCGTGCGTGCGTGCGTGCGTGCGTGAGCGTGTGCGCGACCGTGTGAGTCACGCGAA
This sequence comes from Chaetoderma sp. LZ-2023a, assembly GCA_034401795.1. Lineage (NCBI taxonomy): Eukaryota > Metazoa > Mollusca > Caudofoveata > Chaetodermatida > Chaetodermatidae > Chaetoderma > Chaetoderma sp. LZ-2023a. Next base: position 211,034,562 of record CM067369.1, on the reverse strand, counting down.
TGCGAGTGTGTGCGCGGTAGGGGCGCGTGTTCGGAATAAATACTTTTTACACACTAATTGGCTCGCTCTGTAGGTGGAGAGATGTAATTTAGTCCTACACTCAGCTTTGAAAAGACTCTATAGACCTCAAGGCCACCATCGCATGCTGAAAGTCTGCAGTATGCGACTTTGACATACAGTTCCAACCATAATGTAGCCTATATTAGCACGTCATTCTGTAGTCTCTCATATGATTGATAAAGTCCAACATTATTTTACTAAGAGTTGTCTTAGCGGCGATAGCGGGGCTTTCTCTGCAACTAAGACATACATTGCAGCTCATAACTAAGTTCACATCTTTTTTAAACGAAAACAGAAACATGTTTGTTAGTTACAAATGTGTTGTCGAATATTTTAAACATAATTGGAAAGGATGACGTTCCAATCCAATTATGTTCAATCTATTCAACAGTACGTTTTATTTCATGTTAGAAACGCGTTATGTTATTTCCGAGCTGTTCTATAATGTAATTCTGGTGGTGGTGGTTTGTAAGATTAACGTTTTTCAAAGAACGCCTGTCGGTTTGTAAGATTAACGTTTTTCGGAGAACGCCTGTCAATGTCAAATGAGAATAATTACCAGATGCTGCATCAAGAAACAGTGTATCAGAAGCTAAGGAATGGAACATTTACGTTACTCGAACTATAGTCGTGTAGAACCGATAGAGGACTGAGATCGCGAGCTTACGTTTTGGACCCGCACAAACATGGCTAAATGGGACATCTTCTGTATTGTTAAAAAAACCCAATCCGGTCGGGATTGATCGATCCCCGAATGCCCTAGCTATCAATTTCCTGAAAACTATACAGGGCAGCTGTTGAATATTTTGTAACTAATTTGACTGGGTGCTGTTGCTGCCTATGGCAGAAAAAGCGCCCAGTCAAATTAGTTTCAAAATATTCAACAGAATATTTATTAAATAGTAAAAGCAAACAATTTGTACAACAATGCATACACCATCTTCAAATATGCGTTCGTGACGTACTTATCGACGTCATTCATGACGTCATTCATTATGATGTCATTCTACACATCACACAGTTCATTATGACGTCATATGATGGGTAGGTACTCTGGAAATGTGAATTATAATAAGCGTCCTGTTAAACATTTTGAAATTAATTTGAATTGGAGCAAAAGCTTATATTACCTGTGTAGTTACCTTGAAATTTAGATTCTGCCATTCTGGGAATTTAGGTTCAGAAGTTTCAAATCGATTCCAACACGTGTAAAAAGGTAGGCAGAGCTTAGCTAGAAATGGGTCGGGTATAGGTAGAAATTCACCTTTCCAGAGTATCCATCCATCATCTGACCTCGTATGACGTCATAATCAGCTCAGTGTGTGTATGATGCCGTCACAATTATTACGTCACTAACGGTTCCATATAGACAGTCATCAAATCTCAAACATGTCTTTGTAATTCTTTATTATTTAATAAACATGCTGTTGAATATTTTGAAACTAATTTGACTGGGCGCTTTAGTCAATTTAGTTTCAAACTATTCAACAGCTTACATGAGTATCTTTTTGGAAATGATAGTCAGGATCTTCAGAGATCAACACGCGCGAGGTGTGGGTGGAGCTTAGCTAGAGATGGGCCAGGCATAGCTAAAGCCCAGAAAGGTCCATTGATCCGCCTATTGCCGTTGGCTGATTGGCGGAAATCTCGTTCTACGTAGCACTAGTCTGTGCGCTATACCAGCAAACGATTGGCAATGGGTGATATATATAAGCCACCAACAACTTTCAGTCAAATTGTTTTCAAAATGCTCAGCGATCTATATATGTAAATCTGCCACCCTAGAGCGTTTCAAAGTTCCTATCAGAATGATAAATATAATTTGTGTTATTTTCAGGGAAAATCATAATAAGCAGATTTATGTCAACCCGTTGAGCGCGACCTATCGAGAAAAAATGATTTATTTCAGTTTTAATCTATGCTACAATAACATTATACATTTAGATACATTTCATTAACATTTTGACTTATAAATATACAACAGTACGGTAGTTTCATTTAGAAAATTGTAAATAAAAGCGTATCCTTTGATTACTCCTGCATTATTAATTGTTTCGCTGCTGCAAGCCACGAGACAATAATTTCATTGAGCAAAGACACTTGACTTGCTAAATATTTTGAAAAGAAATTTGACTGAAAGTTGTTGGTGGCTAAGCCGCTAACAATTTTCAGTCACATTGTTTTCAAAATATTTAGCAGACCAAGCGATATAGCCCCTGCAAAAACCTAGCAGTCGAATAACGTTGTGTAATTAGTAATTTTGGCAATGAATCTATGCCGGTACGTTAGCTTGTTATAGATTTGTTTATTCCCTCCGCGTAATTAACGTTAACATTATCGCTTACCTTATATGCCGAAGGCACAGCCAGTGCCGTTTGCAATAGACGTGGAACAGGCGTGTCGCACTCAATTTAATGAAAATTCCGAATGCTGTCCATGGGCCAAATACAAAATTTTGCTAAATTTTCGTTGCACGAACTGGTAACCTTGATTTGATGGTAGGGATACCGCCAACTACCTGGCACATTGCAGTCGGCATTTCATTTGTTATCACCCTGACAAGCTGGCACGTATTTTTAGTGGAGCAGATAAGTCAAACAATATTTCATATGGTGATGCAATTTTAATAAAGCCAGTTAGCCGCATAAAAATTCAAAATGGCCGCCACCTTTAAAGATGGTCTTCTTTTGCGTTATTGAAATACTATATTTACCACGCTGTGATACAGAGGCCCTATTTGAACGATTTTGCTACCAAGTTGGATGCTTTTCACTATGCAGAATCTGAATTCAAACGTGTTAACTATCTCTGAAGGTTTTTCAACTGCGGGTAGCAGTTCAAGAAACCATCATGACCCTTAGTTAGTCGGTTAGTTCATCACAAAGGCTTATTCCGGGGTCTAATTTATACATTTGTGAACAGATTCAAACTAAATTTGCCCAATATGTTTCGGTAGGCAATATCTATGGGGGCTGTCAAAAGGAAGTTACTCGGCCTTCAAATGGTGGAGTTATGGCCCTTTGAAATTGTATACAGTATGGGTGCCAATATGCCAAGATATTATTTTGGTAGCATGTTGTGCTATGATCGGAGCTATTGCCAGTTAGCTCGGTAGGTGGACACCTCTGTACATATGTTATCGCCCATATAAGAACTAGGTCACTTTGACCTAGTTTTGGGAAAATATGGGTGAACGTTCAATTTACCTATTGAAATCCATAGCAAATGATCGAGCTCTAGTTCCAATAGTTTTCAAACATGTTGTATGGATGCAATGTGGGCTTAAGGTGTGTTGCATAATAAAAGTAGGTCAGTGTGGTCTGTATTTTACGAGTTACCGAGCATCGTAGACACACATCTGCCGAGATTGATCGAGCTTGTTCTTCTATTGCCAGAAGATTTATGTTAACAACTCACACGAAATACAGGATATTACAAAAAAATACAAATTTTCAACAAAAGTAGTAGTTGCTTATTAAGCTAAGTATGAAAGTACGTCTTCATCTTTTATTGTCTTTGCGCTTTGTACTTTGTACTTTGCCACTTATATTTATAAGCGTTGATGTTAACACATCTAATCTAATCATAGGGTCCGCATTTGCACAAGGTTGTGCAAGTGACTCCAAATCGATAATATTTCTCCTTCCACCACATTCTGTCTTGTAGCTTTTGAGAACCCTGCGCATTTGATAGGGAGGCGTCCAGATCTGCCACACGCCATCCTGTTATGAACATCTTCAGTCAGTATGACTTTGGGTTTCGGACTTGCACATTGTTAATTGACTACATAGAATGGGACAAAATGAAGATCAAATTGTTAAAGAGAAAATTGGCAGCGTGATAGCTAGTCCTAATGCAGACACATTCACTGTTATGGTATTTTTGACAGAGTTTAAAAGACTCATATGAATGGCCGATGGGTTCATTAGTACAAACAGGGGACTTCTTGCTGCATTACTGGATTACTATATTGGCATGCATATCTTTACAATAGGTGGGATGTTGCCATGGATATTTGCTTATGGCAGGACAGATCATGCGAGATACTTGCCAGTCTACTGGTCCGAGATGGTGATGTTGCAAAAGACCCATCCAGATACGAATGCCTTGCTTGAAAAAAATTGTTTATTTGAAGTGCAACGCAGCCATGTTTACATTGGGAAGCTTGTGCATTTGCACAAGTTCCCGTTGATCACATCATTTAGTAAACCATGAATAATGATTCCAAATCGAAAGGCGGTATTATTGGCGTTAGCAGGAACATAGGTGCTGTTCAGAATTGGGTATTGACAGTGCATGACAGATCGAGAACAATGCAAATTTGCACAGAATACAAGCATCGCAAGTTTACCACACAGGGAAAAAGATCCATACAATGTGCAGGGAGTGATGATCTAAGGACTGTCAGAGAAAAGGATTTCAAACGTTTGTCAACAGATGCTACGATCAGATGAAATAGAACTGTTTGCTGTATTGTCTAAGAGTAAACTAATGACATTTGCCACACTGGTTAGATTAAAAAACTTGACCAGCTCACTTGCAACTGATACCAGTGATATCACCATTAAGGCACATCACAATCCTTCTGCAAAGGTGATAGTAATTGCTCAGAATCGCAAAATAAACACGCATACTGTCTTGAAATATCCACTGAGGCACATCAACTGCAACTCCAGAGGGTTCACCTGTGAACACCACGAAGGCCACACATATCATGTAAGAAAATGTTGAACACGCTGCAAATGCGCCACCACGTGTTATATGATATTTAATGGAATGCTATCCTGCAGTCATTGAAGCCTGTTTCAAAGACAGTTGGCGAGTTTGATAATTACATGTTTTCGCATCTAAAATCACTGTCTAAGAATAGCAGCAGCATTGGCGTCATTATGGATCACTATCCAGAAATATGGATGAAGAACCCAGAACGAGACAGACGTAATGCATCGGGGACCATTCATGTAACTATCCAAGGGAGCAGTCAGAACTGCCTAAAGGCAGTGAAGAGAAATTTCTAAGTGATAGTTAGAGCAAAACACAATTGTCAACATTCCCCTTCGAGGAATGGCAAATAGCAGGCTAAGTGAAAAAATGTGTAAGATTTGCTCCGCTATATCTGACTCATGGTGAATAATGTCAGGTGAAAATATTGTAGAATGCACTATGGTGAATATAAGGGCAGATAAATCAAACCTTCCGTCTAATAATGTCTAACACTGATATGTGCAAGAACATGAAAATGCTTGGGAGCTCATTAGATGGATTACATGAGCAGATAGACACCTCTGGTTTACGTGGGCTACTCTATAGCCACTGTGATATAAATATCGACAATGTGCAATACAAACTGTTCTGTAGCAAAAATGTTCAAACCTCTCATCTACCATCAATAAAATATGCACTCAAATACTATGTTGTAAGAGTCAATTATCGAGCATATATTTGGGACAAGTAGGTAAATCCAGCCGAACCAATCCTGTTGGCCATGGGTGAGATGTGATTAATGACCACTTTGTAATCCACTGAATGGATCAATCACATGCGTCGAAAAGCCTCTTAGAACTAATTAGTTGTAAGTGTAGAAAGGGGCATTGTGATGGAGGCAGAAGGTCGTGTCAATGGAATGGTGTACCATGTCTTGATATTCATCAAAAGAATGATGTACCATGTAATGGGTGTTATAATAACCGAAGCACTGCGAATAAACATTACTTTAGTAAAGATGAAGATTCTATATATCAAAGGAATATTGATATAATTTCTAGATCAGCAAGTAATCGTATTCGTTTATTGAATAAACTAGAGTGCACTTGGAGAGGTGCGGCATTGTAGGCCTAACATTGTGCACACCCTTCGTGGCCGTGTGACCAACATATGACAATTCTGATCACTCACCTTCGCAATACGTGATAAATTGTGTATTCCAACCATCTTGCATTCTTGAGATATCGTTCAGCAAACAACCCTACAAATGGTTCTAACCGCAATACTCACACAGACAGGGTCAATAACAACCACGTTTGAATTCCAAACACAATGGATAGGTTACACATGTGCTTTATAAACTTTTAACAGACCAAACAGTTTATTGTTGCAAATTGTGACCTACAGGATAAGAGTGGAAATGCTGCCATGCCATGCTCAATACTGAACGGACCCCTCCCAAATTTGGCATGAATCATTCTGCCTGGATCGCCGATCCAGACATCTAATCATGCTACAATGGTTATCATTGTGGAATTATAATTAGTAAAATTTATAATGTCAAATTCTTTTAAAATGTCCAAAATATTGCATACTCTTGTATATAAATTAATAAATTAATCATGTTGTGTGATTTGCGCATGTTTTTCTTATTATTGTGGGTAGATATATACGTGTTTGATCATTATTTGAGCATTATGTGCGTCTATTTCAGAGAAAAGATAACAATTCACTTCAAGGCTATTTTGCCCATGGCTGCTCCATTGATTGCTTGCAGACCCCAACATGTTGTTGTCTAATGTACCTGCCAGATTATCAGGATGAAAACAGGTGAAAATATCAACCATAGCATCAAAACACACTTACCAGGGTGTGGGTGTGGGGATGTGCAGTGAACTCGTTAACTAGATTCATTTTTGGAGTTGGCGCATGGAGGAATGTCAAAATAGAATCGTTTATGAAATCTATATCTAAGGAGGCGGCTTTAGTTTTACAAATGGTGCAAACTGTATTGTACTGGCAGACATTCAGCTAGAAAGTTGACTACAGCCAGTCATTCCTAATTAGCTAACGCTCGCATGGACTAACAATCAGCCTCTTATCTCAATTTCATATCTTTTGTCAATGGAGGAATCAAGTTTTTGTTATGCCGCGCCAATCTCTAGCTAAGCTCCATCCACGCCTTGTCTGTGATGGGATGAACCGATCTTTGCACTCCCTGAGTCACAATGTCCAGAAAACTATACAGGTAAGCTGTTGAATATTTTGAAACTAATTTGACCGAGCGCTGTTGCTGCTTACAACATAGTGTTTATTAAATGGTAAATACACACAATTCGTACAACCTGCCGGCCTATTAAGCATTTAAGACGAACTAAATCGAGTCATCCATGACGTAATTAATTATGAGGTCAGCCTACACGTCATGTAGTTGATTATGACGCCATAAGATTGATGGATAAACTGGATTCCTCCATAGGCCCAACACGAGTACCCTAACATCAAACAATACTAAGGCTAGTCAATAATACAGTCGCAGGTATAGATGGATACATGTCTAGCTATGCCCCGCCCATTTCTAGCTAAGAGCCTCCCACTTTTTACGCATGTTGAGCTCAAATTGAAACTTTGAAACCTGAATTTCTAGAATCTAAATTTCAAGATAACTATGCAGATACGTTGTTGAATATTTTGATACTAATTCGAATGGGGCTGTTGCTGTCAGGCCTGGGGTCAGTTACATTTAAATGTAACTAGTTACAGTTACATTGCACTATGTCAGTTACAGTTACATGTGTTGAGCAATGTAACTAGTTACATTTCAGTTACTTTGCATAATGTAACTAAAGTTACAATTCAGTTACATTAGTTACTTTGACTGATAATTATTATGAAGGAATATGTGAACATCAATGTCATCATAAAAGGTGTAATGTAGTTAATCAAATTGAGATATATACCATGAACAAAATACCACTATAACCACAGAACTGAATCCATTTCAGATATAAAACTGCAGAAAATTCTTTAATAAATTTGACTGAATTTTGTTGCTGCAATAACAAATTTCAATCAACTTGTTTCCAAAATAATAAGACACTAGTTTAATTGCACAGCCTTCACAGATATATATATATATATATATATATATATATATATATATATATATATATATATATATATATATATATATATATATATATATATATATATATATATATATATATATATATATATATATATATATATATATATATATATATATATATTTCTTCCTCTAACCCTTTCAACCCAGACATGCTATATAACAAACATTAATCTTATTGTAAGAAATAATTGGTTAAATATTTTGAAACTAATTTAACTGAAGGCTTTGCTACCATAGGTATCAACATTTTTCAGCGAATATAGTTTCAGTGTTCAACAGATTTCCTTGGCGCATTGACAGCTTACAGTGCAATTAGCTTCCAAATGTCCATCACCTTTGATGTTTGCTTAATTTCAAATAGGAATTTAAATATTTTGAAATTAATTTATTACATTCATTAGTTGCAATGACAAATTGATTCCGATCAGATAATCTTCTGAGTACTTTATACTGACTACATTTGTAATTATACTTTAAAAAAATGTTGCTTCATATGTCAGCAGCAGTATTTTTCAGGTCAGATTAGTTTCAAAATGTTCAACAGCTTTCCAGTACACTAGTGTAATTCCACAGCCGTTATACATTCTGTCTGCTATACCAAAATGGTTGATGGCTTGACTTTTATCAATGGCATTGTCCTTTGATCTTTATCACCACACCTATATGTGAATTGAATTTAGCTTGAGTATAATTGCTGAGCAATGATGTCCTAAGCTGGCCTAATCAGTAGTATATTAAGAAAAAAATATGACATGCTGTTAACACATACTGTGGCAGATTTGAACTTTGTTTACAATTAACAGTTGGCTTTAATCCTTTTAACCCTTTAACAGCAAAGCTGGACAAACCAACTTTTGCAGTGGTTTTGAGAAATGTCCATATTCAGACACATATGTAAGATATTTTGGAAAATTTACCACTGGAATGACTGGCTCAATAACCAAGCCAGTCATTGCAGTGGCAAATTTTCTAAAATAATCTCATGGTATGCAAATGGACATTTTCTATGAGAAAACTAACGTTTTCTTCAACAATCTTTAAAAGGTAACAGTTAATTCTATAATGATTTAGTAAACAACCCGTTTCTAAGCTACATGTAGATTAATGTAAAAGCTGATTTTGATTAAAGGTTGCTGTTGCATGATGTGGCAATAACATTCAAATTATCATTACTAAAATATCACATATACAGATATAGAGTGGGTTAACCCTTTAATGGCCAAGATTGGTCAAGAAACGTCTATTTTGTGGGATACAAGATTTATATTTGAAAATTTACTGCTGGAATGACTGCCCCAATAATCAAGCCCGTCATTCGAATGGCAAATTTCTAAAATAAATATCACTGACGCTTGGAAATAAAGATGTTGCCCATGGCATCAACATCTTCCAGTAAAATTTGCATCAATATATTCAACAGCTTGCCTGAATGATTACATCGAAATTGGGATATTGGAGTGTCATGTGTATAACAGTAGGTATGCCACAAATTAAGAAAATTGTAATAAATTTGGCAAAATGGTTTGAAATGTAACCGAAAAGTAACTGAAAAGTAACTGAAATTTCAGTTACTTTTGCAATGTAACAGGTTACATTTCAGTTACTGTAACTAAAAAAATTCTTCAGTTACAAGTTACTTCAGTTACATGAAAAATGTAACTAAGTTACAGTCAGTTACAGTTACAAGTTACAGTTACCCCAGCCCTGGTTACTGTCTACGACAGCAGCAGTTCCGAATCAAATTAGTTTCAAAATATTCAACATATGTATGTTGTACTTTCACATTAGTAACGGACTCGTCTATGTTCGTGACTAAGCCAAGTCATGTTAATTGTGACGTCAGCTAAAATGTAATATATTTGATTATGACGTCGGGTACCTGAGTGACCGATCGGATATCTTCATAGGCGTGCTATGTCTGACGTCATGCGTCTGTTTCAGGACCCGGAAGGGTGTGTTTTGTTTTATTGCATGATTTATTGATTTAGATTCTAATTCTGTGCTTATGACCCCATCGTGTGTTGTTGACCAACAAAATTGGGGGTTTTCATTTAACTCTTATAGCAATGAAGCAATACAATTCAGACACTTAATATATGACATATAACGCGTTCGTGATTCACCTAGGTCACTTGATTGCGACGTCAGCTATGACAGCTAACACGTGACGTATCTAGAGAGGTTATGACGTCAGATAGTTGAGTGACAGATCGGACCCCTCCATTGCGGCGCAGATCTCGAAATATCACATGCTGAATAGTTTTTAAAATGTTTTAATCAAATTATCGAGAGTAAAGCTTGAGAAACTTTTATGTCGTATCAGAGCCCGAGAAAAAGGCTATTAAACAGTTTTCGCGACACAGTGTTTCGTGGTGTCTGACAGCTTTAATCCATTCATGCCTAAATCGGCCAAAGCTCTGTCTGTGCAGCGGTCTTAGAAAATTTCCATTTGGAGGTCAAGAGAAAGCTATTTTTGAAAATTTACCACTGGAATGACTGGCTCGGTAACCGAGCCAGTTATTCCAGTGATCAATTTTCAAAAATACATTTCTCTTGGCCTGCAAATAGACATTTTAAAATAAAGAAAACTTTAGATTTTTGTGAATTAATTTGGTCATTAAAGAGTTACGTACAACTCTCTTGCCATGTGGATTGCCGTTCAATCCGATTGGCCAGACACATTTGATGTACAATCAAACATATATTTTCTTGACTATTCTGAAATTAATTCTTTCTTCTTTTCGTTCGCTGATCATACCGCCAGTCCTGTAAGTGACTATCGACATGATCATAAATTAATTTACCTATTAGATGTTGCCGTTGCCAAATCAGTTTCAAAATACCCATCGGTTTAACCGTCTAGTTGATTTGAAATTGAGATACTGTGGTATTTAGTGATTAGTAGGACTTACATCGCATTCTAGAATGCAGGCTCGACTGCTGAATGAATGGAGGGATCCGATATGTGACTGAGATATCTGACGTTATAAGCATATATACATTACACATTAATTGATGGTGCAATTCAAATGACGAAACTTAGTCCGTCACCAAGTTCGAAAAGTTTATCATGCTTCAATATGTATGGCTTGTATGTCTTTGGTGAATTTACAATTTAATAAACAATCTGTTATATTTTGAAACTCATTTCACTGGTAGGTGTTGCTCTTGTAGGTAGCAAGTTTCACCATTCAAATAAGTTTCAAAATATCCAATAGCTCACATCTGTAGCTACCGTAAAATTTAAATTCTGGAAAATCAGGTTTAAAATTTTCAAATCGATTCAAAAAGGCAAAAAAAAAAGTGGGCGGAGCTTAGCGAGAAATAGGCGGGACTTGAAATGGATACCTCCATAAGACGTTACGATATACATTAACAATTTTTCGTGAACAAAACTGGAAAAGAATATAGCAACCCAGGTCAGATAACCAACATACGAATGATTACGTTGATGATAATTGTCGTCTCCGCACATCCTTTCACAAGCGATAGACTTGGGTTCATTATATAAACACAACATCCGAATGATTCAATAGGAAAAGTTTACAGCTCGTCCATGTTGAGCGTTGTACCGTCTTGTGACGTAACAACAAGAAATGATACATTTCGATTATGACATCATGGCGAGATTGGTGAATATCATCAAAGAGTAAGATTTAATAACACACCGCGCTGCACTTACACCGCTATCAGAACACAACTCCTATGCTGGTAATTGTTCGCCTCAAGAAAATGATGTAAGCCTACACGTGTTTAACCCCTCTTATGTTAACTTAAAGGTTATGGGCACGAGCCTCTATTTCAATTTCGCAACTTAAAAAATTATATTAATTTACACGTAATGAAATAGGCTCACGGTTTAAGCTTCTAAAGGTATACAATATAAATAATTTAGTAATTTTGCTGTGAATATGCACCTTTAAGTTAACTCTTTAATGGTCAAGACCGTAAAAAACGGACTGTGTAGGGGTCTTGAGGAATGTCCATTTCTTCATACAAGAGAATATCATTTTTGAAAATATACCACAGGTACCCGAGCCAGTCACTCCAGTGGTAAATGTTCAAAGATAGTCTTCTCTCAATCGGCAAATTGACACTAGCTAAGAAAAAAAAAGGATTTTCTTGACCCGGTCAAAAAAAACAGCACCTGTAGTGGTCTTGAGGAATGTCTATTTACACAACAACATAATGCTATTTTTGTGAATTTTATTGTAAAAATTATTATTTTCATGAAAATCTCCACCATTCAAGGGTTAATTGATATAAGTAGAATTGTGAGCGCTTTGAGGCGATGTTGTTACAAGAGGGGTTAATATGATACCTATTATATCAAGTTCTGGTTCGTTCCTTTGTAGTTTACACACAGTGTCTAACAGAAATAACATGTTTCCACAACAAAATAACCCGTACTTTTGAATATTTTGACCAAAACATTTCTTACTAAGTCACATGTTTCTGTTTGTGGTTTGGAAATATTCTAAGCGATTTCTGAGCCGTACTGCTAAGTAGGCCTTATATCACCCAGGCTCAATAGATGCTCTGTTAAGCGCGCGGCGTCTGACGCCCATTCCAAATGACACTTTCCGCTTTATAATTTTTATTTTAAACTTGTAGGATGCCATATTTCTTCTGCCTTGTACCTTGTTATTCTAAGCTAGTTGCTGCCATAAGCGCATTATGTCCGTCTACAGGAACAACACGTTTCTGAGAGACTTTTCCGGAAGTTCTCCGACAGAAGCGCGTATAAAATAGGATTCAGGCCACTATTTAAATAAAGGATAACAAAAGCAAAAGGTGGAAACAGGTTACTGATCGCCGTAACATGGTTTGAGGCAGCCCAGAACTGCATGAGAATCAAAACATGATACGGCAACACGCATATCGCGAAAGAAATCACAACGGCTACTAGTAGACGGATGACTTTCATCCTGGCTACCAGAGCACTATGCTTGATGACGCGCGGAGTGATACGTACATCAGACATACATATTTGACTGTTCTGGTGCTCAAGGGCGTGGGCATGACCAACTGTTGAACTGGCCTGAATCTCAGAGTCATTAGTATCGCTCTGACTCAGCTCATCTGGCGCGTATTGAGGAAACTGTTGTCTTGATTTACGAAACCAACGTCGGAAATATCCAGATTTTCTATGTTTTGATGAGCCGTTTGATTCAACAGTTTCATGTGACAGCCTGTTGTTCCTCATATTGGAATCGGTGCTTTGTCGATCGTTCTCTCGCTCAACATAGAACTCAGTTTCACTGTGCAGCGAAACGCTTCTAAACTTGTACGTCCTTCGTTTATCGTGTTTCATTTGTCCCGCGTGTCGTGTTTGAGCTGATGAGTTCGTTTGTGCGCATGCCGAATTAGCGTGCTGCGGGTGTGGTAGACCAAATCCGGCATTGCCCTGCTGATTGTTTCCATCGCTACACACCCTGTCCGTGTGCCTGGTAAAGGAAACCTTGTTACTACTACAAGTAGCGCGTGCCTGTCCAGGGCTGACTGTTTTGACAATAGGATGTTGCTCGCTATGTTGGCCCCTCTTGTGTCGACCCCTCAATGACGGATTCAAGCGGATCTGGTTGCTGCTCCTCCAAAGAGCGACAGAGATCCGCGTGTACATGAAAGACATCAAAAGCAGCGGAAGCGAATACCAGACGACGAAATTTGCGGTATGAAAAGCTTTTCTGTCAATAATTTCCAGCATCGGATGACAGTATGTAATAGAGGATCCATTAGCGGCTGCTTGGTTGAATGTGGTTGTATCGAAGATGATGAGTTGAGGAACGTTATATCCCGCCGAAATGAGCCAGATAAAGACGAGCGCTAACTTGAGACGGCGTACAGTGATGAGCTGGTGCGCCTGAAGTGGGTACAGAATGGCTATGTACCGCTCTATTGAAATCACTGTCAGTAACGTGATTGATGCGGTATAACTCATCTCGTGGACAAAGTGGTAGAACTTGCACATAGCCTTTAGAAAGAAAACAAATCACAACTGAATTATTCACTTCTGAGAAATTTACATTAAACGTAGCTAATATAATTATGAATTATGATCTGTGTAAGTACACGGTTAGGGCCACCTGTGTTGTTATTCCATCGAGCTTGTCCATGGTTAATATGCTTAAACTAGATCGAAAAATAACACAGATGACCCTGACGTGACACCATTCAGATGACGAACATTGGAAGAAAAACAAAGATTAGAAGATGCCGCGCACTCTTGGAGTAACTTATATCTCATAGCGCTTGATTTTGGTCAAATAACCCCCCCCCCCCCCCTCTCGCTCTCCCCTCTCTTTCTTTCTCTTAGTCTCCCGCTATATTTCACTCACTCACGCACGCACGCGATGGCTCGCTCTTAGTTCCATCTCTCTCGCGTACTCGCCGAAGCACCATTCTACCACACCCCTTCTCTCGCTAAAAATTAATCTCCCCCCTCCTTCTCTCTCTCTCACTCACTCACACTCTCTCTCTCTCTCTCTCCCTCTCTCTCTCTCTCTCTCTCTCTCTCTCTCGCTCTTCCCCACCCTCTCAGCTCGACCATCCGCTCACTTACTCGCTCGCTCGCTCCTCCCTCCCTCCTCCCTCCCTCCTCCCTCCCTCCTTCCCTCCCTCCCTCCCTCCCTCCCTCCCTCACTCACTCACTCACTCACTCACTCACTCACTCACTCACTCACTCACTCACTCACTCACTCACTCACTCACTCACTCACTCACTCACTCACTCACTCACTCACACTCCCCCCTCTCTCCCCTCGCTCTCTCCCTCTCTCTCCCTGTCCTTGTCCCTGCCCTTCTCCCTGTCCCTCTCCCTGTCCCTCTACCTGTTCCTCTCCCTGTCCTTGTACCTGTCCCTCCCCCCCTCTCTCTCTCTCTCTCCCTCTCTCTCTCTCCCTCTCTCTCTCTCTACCAGAGGAGTTCAACTTATTTTGTTAGCAGGTTGAAGCTGTTGGTGCCATGTGAAACCCTGTGCGGAGAAATGAAAAAATTGTGTCATCACAGAGGAGGCCGTGTTTTCTCTAGCTGGAAGGAAGCAATGGGAAAATGAGCCTGAAACGCCGCAGGACTGCTGGTCACCGGTAGCAAATTATTATGTCGTACTCTGTTGTTGATTGGATTATTTTCTGCAATTTGTGACCAAATAAATGGAACCTCTCTCGTACAGTGGGCACTACAGTCACATATCATTAGCACCCTAGTACTATGCTAAAGGACCTTTCCTGTTTCAACTGTATCCATCCATCATATGACGTCATAATAAACTACATGTTGCATTGAATAACAAAACAGTCAATGACGGAATCTACTGTCAGCCAAACAGTCCAATAAAAACCTTGGATACTATTAATATATCAATTGACAGAGTAATCGATCAAGATAAACCAACAATAATATTGGGAGACTTGAATCAAGATGTCCTATCTCAAAATATGAATAAACTAAAAAACATATTAGTAATTTATGCTTTGAGATCACACATCAATGAACCAACACGAATAACCGAAACAACTGCCACACTTATTGATGAAATACTGACATATGGTGACATAAATCCTATAGAGTAGGGAGCCATAGACTTCAATAAATATTCTGACCACTTAGCCACATACATCGCTGCCTCTGTACCATTTTATAAGCTTAAGCAATACAAAAGGAATGTGTGGATATACTCCAAAACTAACTACGAAAAATTCAACCATCTTATAGAGACGACGCCATGGTTTGCACTTATGAATATACATGATGAAATAACGGAATCTGTTGAAACCTTCAATCAGATATTTTTCAGCATAGTTAATGAGTGTATCCTAACAAGCTTGTAGCCATTCGCCCAGGAGATAAACCATGGTATAACTCTGAGATAAGGCGCGAGTCTAGAAAGAGAGACAGACTGCGCACCAAAGCTAAACGCACTAACAGCATAGTCCATTGACAATCGTACAAAACACAGCGAAGTAAGATTAACAACCATAAAAGGCAAGCACAAGTACACTTCCTTGATACTAAGCTATCAGATCTGAATCACTATAACGCGAAATCTTATTGAAAAACACTAAAGCTACTGGTGAAGGTTACTGAATTATCATCGATTCCACCACTCGCTATTTCAAACACGAATGGAGATAACTTTGCATACACTGATGAACAAAAAGCGGAATGTCTTAACAACTACTTTGCAAGTATATCATTTGCGAATGACACGGACCATAATTTACTAAACTTTACCTATAAAACTGAAAATAGACTAAGGAACATCAATATACAGCCACAAGAAGTTGAGGACATTATAAAGATTCTACCTATAAATAAAGCATCTGGTCACGATGAAATTAGCCACCAGATGTTAAAAGCTGTTAAGAAAACTGTATCTTTGCCTCTGTCCATTCTCTTAAAAAAATTCTTTCAATAAAATGTTTTTCCAAAATTAAGGAAAATTGCGGCCGTAAACCCGTTATTTAAAAAAGGAAACAAAAAACATCCTGAAACCTATCGACCAATCTCACTACTAAGTGTCTTAGGAAAGATAATGGAGAGAATTGTTTTCAAACACATATACAACCACTTACATACACATAATCTTCTGCATAAATATCAATCCGGATTTCGACCTGGATACTCTGCAACATTCCAACTTATAGAATTGTGTCATTTATTGGCAAAGGCTTTGGATGAGCGTTTGATATCTAGTGTAATATTTTGTGACGTCTCCAAGGCCTCCGTCAGAGTATGACACACAGGTCCATACTTTAAACAAAATGGTATTAAAGGATCATTATATATGTGGTTAGAAAACTACCTTACGAATAGAAAGAAAATAGTTAGAGTTCACCAATCGTAGTCATCCTAAAAGTCAATACACGCAGGCGTACTGCAAGGTTCAGTATTAGGTCCTCTGTTATTTATGATATATATAAACGATATTGCTGAGAATATACATAATCCTACAAGATTATTTGTTGATGATACCTCGATGCTTTCATCTGGAGAAACCAGATCGATATTGAACCAGCTTTGAACCAAGACCTGGTGGCTCTGAACTGCTGGTCAAAGCAATGGCTGGTCAAATTCAACCCGAACAAAACAGTCAATATGTTAGTGGCAAATCAGCCAACTCATAACATGCCAAACCTTATTCTAGACAATACACGAATAAGCCGAGTACAGTCTCACAACTATTTAGGCCTCACATTGTCATCCAATCTTAAAAATGGACAACCCATATAGAGAATATGATTAAAAAAGCAAACATAATTTTAGGTTCAATGAGAAAAATAAAACACAAAGTAGCAAGGAAATCTATCTTAGTTACCTTCGTCCTATATTGGAATATGGATCCGAAGTGTGGGACGGATGCACATAACAAGCATCAGAAAACATTGAATATATCCAAAAAGAGGCGATAAGAATAATATCTGGACTTCCGAAATATGCACCTCTAGAAAGATTATACAAAGAACTTGGATTAGTCATGCTAAGTAGCAGAAGAAAAAACAAAAAACTAATTTTAATGTATAAAATGCTAACAGGAGACAGTCCATATTATATTTCTGAACTAATCCCAAGACGGTTAGACGAAGTTATAAATTATAATCTACGAAATAGAAATAACCAAGTAGAAGAAAACATTCGTCTTGAAAGCTATAAAAATCGTTCTTTCCTAGTACAATCAACCTTTGGAACATGATTCTGTTAACAATTCTGCATCTGTCTCCATATTCAAATAAAAAATTAGAGTTAGCGCCGTACCTGCATATTATAGCACTGGGGACCAACTTTCCAATATTATACACACTAAATTAAGAAATAAATGTAGTCAACTTAAGGCTCATCTTAATTATTTTCATCTTAATGACAATCCTAATTGCCCCCATTGCATGGGCATCAGAGACGATAACAAACATTATTTACTCGAGTGTGCCAAATATACAGAACACCGACAACACCTATCTAGAGATCTACTACATTTTGTTATTTCAGAGGACATATTACTATATGGCAACCTAACCTAGGCTTTGAAGAAAACTTTTTCATATTTCGGAAAGTCCAGAATTACATTAAGAATACAAAAGTTTGACTGACTCTAAGCACAGCCCGCATTTCCGCGTGTTGGAATCGGAATCACGAATTCCCAGAATCCCAATTTCGAAGTAACTATCCATGAGTGTTGTTGAATATGATGAGGATAGTGTGACTGGGTGTCGATGCTTCTTTTTGCAGCAATGGCTCCCGGTTGGGTTAGTTTCAAAATATTTAACAGCATGTTTACTAAAATCTATCAGACACATACAATCGATAAACTTGACGCACATTTCAGTTTCAATTTTCTATTATTAGTCTGACTATTCTTAATATGTAGCATAAATAATGTTAATGTATATATGTACATATCCAATTGCATTTTACTGTAAAATTAGTATGTAAAATTATAACATATCGCATTTTATAGTCTTTTATGGAAAGAGTCGAATCTAAGTCAGTTTAACTTGTGACTCAATCCAATTGTTGTTAATTGACAATAAAATATGTTTAAACAAAATGTCATGAATGACGTAGATAAGTACGCCACGAACGCACCGTTGAAGACAGACTATGCGTTGTTGTACGAATGATATATCTTTACTATTCAATAAATATACTGTTGAATATTTTGAACCTAATTTGACTGGGCGCTGTTGCTGTTACAAAATATTCAACACCCTAACTGATAGTATTTAGGAAATTGATCCATCAATTGCAACACGGCGAAGTGTGGGCGGAGGTTAGCTAGTGATGGGCGGGGCATAGCTAAAACTGGAAAGGTCTATTTCACGGATAATGCGATGCTATCGCCGGAACCAGCTAAAACCCGGAGATTAGCTTATAAGCGCATCCACGCCAAACAAGTTCCGGTCACTCAGAAGGAAATTGATTCGGTGGTGGGGGGAGGGGGAATTGACTCTGTTGATTAAACAAACATAACACGATATAGAAATGGCCATGGTGCCGTTCTAAAAGCTAGCTCTCGTAAAATTAACTGGTCTTTAAGGCCGCGCACGCTTTGCCAACGTTGTGATTGATCGAACCCTGGACTTCCTGAATATATATTTCCAGAAAGCTATGCAGGCAAGCTGTTCAATATTTTGGAACTAATTTGACTGGATGGTGTTGCTCCCTATGGTTATTCACCATGCATTTGTCTGTGACGTCAGCCTACATGTGACGTAATTGATTATGACGTCATATACTTGAGTGACAGGTTCATCAATTCGATGCAAAACTGAGGGCTGTTAATTGCTGCGAAGTAAGTTTTCCGTTCATGCTGACACTTTTTTAATTCGAATAAAACACATAAGACATATCGGGATCATAAAGGAACTATCCAACAGGGGGCGCTGCAGATAATCCTAATTGCCAAAATGAGGGAGATTGGAGCGTCTAAATCACAACCAGATATGACTGTGATTTCTCATGTTAGTGGCTACACGCACAATGGGATATTCATAAACCGGCATGATCATGATTTCATTTTACAACGGATTTGGAGGTTGTGTCTGGTTTTGGTGTTTATTCCTTACATGTGCGTGCTGCATTAACAGATTGACGGACCTGGAATTCACACAGCTTACACGATGTGACCAATTGCACGGATGATGGATTTACTATATGCCTGTAGAGCAACACATAGAATTGCTGGATGTAGAGCATCATTGCTGGTAACGCGGGTTACTGTGACGGCACTGGTCCAGTAGCGGCCCAGTGACCTGTGTTATCCGGGATACTGACTCTAAGCTATCGGTCTTCATTCAGACATAAATGTGTTAGCGCGCCATGGTGACCCTCACCAAACAGCTTAATTGCTATAGTGATTGACTTAAAATGTCGTTCACATGATGGATTGTGATAAATAACAGCCGCATTAGTGATACTATATTTGAGTCACAACTCGCAGATTGAACATGTCGTTGCAAACTCCTAAAGAAATGGATAAGCTGCCAGGGGAAATGACGCGATGGTATGGCCAATAATGGTTATGAAAAGTTCTTATTTGTTAAGTCATTTTGATAAAAGTAGGCCCTAATGTAGCAGAATGAGCAGACAAATTAACTATTAACATCAAGTAGACCATTATGATATCTTAAAGAAATATTTAAAAATAATATTCTCAGGAGAACATAAGCAGAGGGAATTCAACTCCTATTAAATTCGCACATGTAGCCGCCCTTCAAACAGGCACTCAACAAAATTTAATGGTATTTTAGGGATAATTTTGTCTAAACTGTAGGGATAAATTAAGGGAATATTAGGGATTTCTCTAACAATATACGGATAATCTATCTGGTACGATATATTACAGATACCCTACCATTTAGTGATCAAACCTGACCTAATCATGCCTCCAAATAGGTAGTGTATTAATGAGAAAGGCTGCTTTTGTCTTGAAATCTTGCATTTGTCAATCAATGACAACACTGGTAAAACTGTGTCTACACAGATGTCGTCTCAAAAGTACCCAATACAAGCCACCAGGTCCTGCAAAACTTATAAACTGACAAGAATTCAATAAGACAATGGCTATGACTGCTATTAATTAAACTCTACGCTAAAAGTGATGAAAAAACCCTAGTTTTCTGCAAGTTGGGAAGTTGATAACAATTTCCAGTAATAATGTATGAAAAAGTAGTGAAACTTAGGCCTATAGGGATTTTAAACAAAAAATATGGAAAATATGGAGAGCTGAAAAAGTAGTGACTGAACAATAGGAAAATAGGGATCACTTGACGGCCTGATGTTGAAACGAATGGACCTTTCCAGTTTATCCATCCATCATATGACGTCATAATCAACTACGGGACGTGTAGGGTGGCGTTATAATCATTACGTTATGAACGACTTGATTTAGTCCGTCTTAAACGATTCTTAAGCGATTAATAGTCCGACACGTACGAATTGCATGTCTTAACTATTTAATAAACATTCTGTCGAATCTATTTGACGGGGTGCTGTTGCTCCTATAGGCAGCAACAGTACCCAGCCAAATTAGTTGCAAACTATTTAACAGCTTCCCTGTATATTTTTTTGGAAATTGATAGTCTTGAAGTTCAGGGATCGATCGATTCCAACACGAGGGAGGTGTGGGTGAGATTAGATAGAGATGGGCGGGGCATAGCTAAGAATGGAAAGGTCCATTAGGGTGTGTATGCTGAATATCCTTATAATAATGGACCGTTCCATGTTTAGCCATGCTCAGCCCATCTCTAGCTAAGCTCCACCCACACCTCGCTCGTGTTGGGATCGATCGATCTCTGAACTCCCTGACTATTAATTTCCAGAAAGCTATACAGGTAAACTGTTGAATTTTTTTAAACTAATTTGACTGGGTGTTATTGCTGCCTATGATAGCAACAGCGCCCTGTCAAGTTAGTTTTAAAATATTCAACAGCTTGATTATTAAATGGTGGAAACATACAATTCGTACAACGTGTCGGACTATTAAGAGTTAAAGACGGGCCAAATAGAATCATTTATGACGTAATGATTGTTGTGTCATCTTACAATTTTCTTAGATGACTATGACGTCATATGACGTCAGATTGATAGATGGATACTCTGGAAAGGTGAATTAGCTTGAGGTTGAACTTGTAACCATTGTAACCGTGAATATTGGTGTCGTGTCGCAGTTCAGAATAATTTTGAAGGAATGTTTAAAAACATTGGAAATACATTGAATATGGCGGATGCATATTAAATTATATACTAATTCAAATATAGGTAGATGTCAGGCGGTCACTTAAGCTTGTTCTATGTGTCTGGCTACGTCATTTCCAGATCACATATCATACGTTGGATTCATTAATTATTTATAATAGTCTGACGATTCTATTTGATCTCGGCAATATCTCGTGGAAATTGATTTTTAACATGGTTTTAAACTGTTCATTTCCATTAGCTTTATCTTAATATTGATGAAGTTAGCCATCATACGTGATTACATATTAAGTGATTATAATAGCTACTACAGCTAATATTTGCTCAAATCGATCATGGTCCCATCAGGAGAAGATGTTCATCTTACACTAGATACCAGATCCTAGCAGAGTGGTAAAGTTCCAAATGTCAAAGATTGGTTACATCGATCTTGTTTACCTGAAAGTGAACAAGTGTTGTGTTGGGTGGTAGGTAAAGCGTCCGTGACGTAAACTAATCCTTCGAAAGTATGGGCATTCTTAGACGTATGTTAAACAATGACAAATATTTTCCATAATTAGGCAGATATAGAGAGAAAGAGAGAGAGAGGTATTCTGTAGTGTGAATAATATTTCCATCGATAACACGTCTTGTGTAGGGTGCCATCGCTAAAAGAATTCATTTCAACGTATGTTCTAGCCAATTATATCGAAGCATTGGACAAAGTCGCCGGCTTCATTTGCACGTTATATGCGTGGACGGTGTCGGTGCCCGGTTACAAAGGACACATGTAAGGTAATTGAAAATCTCTTGATTCCTTAAATCGTCAGTAGTTGATTCGTACCAAGCATTACAGGCATTTGTGAATGAACAATTTTTTCCAAATGCACTAATTAAATCATTTCCACTCCATAATATGTGACAAGGTTGTCGGATTATAGAAAATAATTGCTAGAGAGCACCGACAGTACGTTCACTTAGTTTACATCAAGATTGTACGCTTTGATAGTAATTATCCACTCACCTTTGATGGTTATATCGTCAGGGAGAGATTGCAGAGATCACTACGGGATCAAACGTATCTTGAGATCGATTGATCTACATTAACCGACATAGCCGCCTTTTGATATCACATACCGTACTTGTATATTTAATGTGGCGAGCTTTGGTTTACATCGACCCGATGATACTGACCAGTTACAACTTACAGAATGGCATGTCAAAGAGACATAGACTATAGCGATAGTAACCTTGCCGAATTGAAGGACGAACTGTCACACTGTGATCAGTTCGATAGAAGGACCTCTTTAACCCTTTAGCATTCAAGTTAATAAAACCGACTTGTG
This sequence comes from Chaetoderma sp. LZ-2023a, assembly GCA_034401795.1. NCBI lineage: Eukaryota > Metazoa > Mollusca > Caudofoveata > Chaetodermatida > Chaetodermatidae > Chaetoderma > Chaetoderma sp. LZ-2023a. The sequence continues at coordinate 211,011,633 of CM067369.1, read as the reverse complement.
TAGTGGTCTTGAGACATGCCCATTTAAAGACCAAGCCTAGAGATTGTTTAATTTTCTAGAGGAATAACTGACTCGATAATTGAACCAGTTATTCCAGTGATAAATTTTCAAGAATAATCATCTCTAAATTCTCAATGAGAAAATTGAAATTTTCATGAATAAATTTGCTGGTTAAGGGATTAAGCAATGATAACCATATATCACCATGAATTATGGGATCGTGTTTTCTCTACACAAACTATGCCTACTCTAATCACAGCGTGCATGGATGCACTGCGACAATTGCGCACTGATTACCTCAACCATTCAGTCTACCGGGGGACGGGAGTATCACATCAGAGAGACGCTTTATAGCTATTTAATGAGCATTAATATGCTAAGGCCCACTAACCTTCTATGATTCCATCTATTACTGATCGAAATGTTTCCTTCATGATTGACGAGGAATGAAGAATCAGAATGGCAGATGAATAAAGCCGCTTTGATTGAGTCTCATGTCCGAGAAACAGTCGCGCAAATTGTGGAAGTATCGACTCGGTCGGTGGGTTGAGAAATGGTGGAGATATTTTTGTAGCATTAGGGCGACGGACTCTACGTGTACAGGTACAGAGATGAGAAGAACAGATGATTCGCCAATCAATTACTATGATATTATTTCCCTAATCTCAAGTATGTATTGCGTGCATTTCAATAAGGTTCGCACACCACCTTCACACGCAGTAATTGCATGCGAGAGACGGTGATGACCTTCGCTCCGTAACGGGGAGAGGGTATTGCCTATTGTGATCGGGTCTGTCTGTCTTGCGGTGTATGTCCGTTCGTCCGTCCGTCCGTCCGCCCGCACATATATCTAAAAACTACAGATCATATTTAGCTCGAATTTTAATACAAGGAGGGAACTCGCCGTGCAAGAGGTTGGCTGTGATTTTGAATAAAGAACCTGGCTCAGAAACGTATTAAATTCTGGATCTATGGATATCACGCAAACTACTGGTCCTCTTTTTTGCTCAAATGTTAACACAAGAAAGTGTGCGACCATACACTAGGATTCAACAACTTTGAGTGTGATCCAAAGAAATCTAGAAAATAAATGTTCGGAAAATCGGAAAAAATCCAGAAAATCCGAAAACTTCGTACAACGTGACAAACACGGGGTTTGGGGGGGGGTAGGGGGGGGGGGGCGAGGGTCTGCAATCTCCGATTAATGTTGTTTAGTTATGCATCCTTTTTATCTGTTAACCCTTGAAATTTCAATATTTCAATTTCCAGAAGCTCTACTAGAGAGCAGTGGAATATTTTAAAACAAATTTGATGGAACCTGTTGTCAAATTGGTTTCAAAATATTCACCATATTATTCCTTACATCATAAAGAATCTGCCGTTTCTGGTCTGTTCGGGTTGAAGTGATAAGAGCATGACCTGGTCTGTCTGTCTGTCTGTCTTTACATTGAAAAAACCGCATTGGCACAGGAATTTAATTAAAAATTTATTTGCCTAAATTTGTCCTATCGAGACCAAGTATAGATTTACTTAGAGTGGTCCCCCCTTGAGATTAGTCTGTCTGTCTGTCTGTCTGTCTGTCTGTCTGTCCTGTCTGTCTGTCTGTCTGTCTGTCTGTCTGTCTGTCTGTCTGTCTGTCTGTCTGTCTGTCTGTCTGTCTGTCTGTCTGTCTGTCTGTCTGTCTGTCTGTCTGTCTGTCTGTCGGTCGGTCGGTCGGTCGGTCTGGTCGGTCGGTCGGTCTGTCGGTCGGTCGGTCGGTCGGTCGGTCGGTCGGTCTGTCTGTCTGTCTGTCTGTCTGTCTGTCTGTCTGTCTGTCTGTCTGTCTGTCTGTCTGTCTGTCTGTCTGTCTGTCTGTCTGTCTGTCTGTCTGTCGGACGTTCGGTTGGTCGTTCGGTCGGTCGGTCTGTCGGTCTGTCGGTCGGTCAATCGGTAGGTTGGTAGGTCGGTCGGTCGGTCAGTGTCTTCAGTGTGTATCAATCAGGAGGTGCATCAAAAACTTCTCATCCGATTTGGCTCAAACATTAATACAAGAAATGAGCTTATCGTCAAAGAATGTAGTTCTGCTAGGTTTTTAGCTGTGATCCAGATAAACAAATCATATCCGGATGGGATCAAGTTTTCGATCTATGGATATCTCGGAACCTGCTTGTCCGAATACGCCCAAAAATATAATGCCCTATGTTTTGCTGAACAGCAGAAATGAAGAACCCGAAAATCAAAATCTTAAAAATTCCAGAAGTTTTCGATAATGGTGCATGTATAAGTACATATGATACATAAATAACTGGCCACCTTAGTAATGGACCTTTCCAAGTTTATCCATCAATCATATGACGTCATATTATGTCATCATTACCTAAGTGACGTGTATGTTGACGTCAAAAATCTTGAATAATTCGAATGTCCGACACGTTGTACGAATTGTATGTTTTTACCATTTAATAAATATTCTGCAGAATATTTTGAGACTAATTTGATGGGGTGCTGATGATGCCATATGCAGCAATAGCACCCAGCCAAATTAATTTCATAATATTTAAGCGCTTATCGGTATATTCCTTTAGAAATTGATAGTTAGTGTGTTCAGGTATCGATCCCAAAACAAGCGAAGTGTGGGTGGAGCTTAGCTACAGATGCGAGGGGCATAACTAAAACTGAAAAGGTCTATTAGATCCGCTTATCTTTACTAGACTGACCCACATCTGGCCATTACATACAAACTCTAACAATGTCCTTACCCTGCCGAGCATCCATGACGGGGATACAAAATGTGACAGCCTTGGAAGGACACAAAATACGCCCACGCACAGGTCAGCTATGGCCAAATTTGCTAGGAAGAAATTCGTCCGGGAACGCATCCGTGCATTTCTAAGAATCACCAACAATACTACCAGATTCCCTGTAAGGTAACGCAGAAAAGAGAACATTTTAATAATGCAAAAAATAAGTAATCAAGATAAGGAGGGACCCATTTCTAGCTATGGTCCGCCCATTTCTAGCCAAGCTCAGCCACGTTTTACGCGTGTTGAAATCAATTTTATACACTTAGCTCTTTCGTGGATCATTTTCCCCAGCAACAGTCCGCACATGGATTATCCTCCCTGCAGCCAGTTACAGGTTCAGCCACTCTTTTAGAATTTAGGAGCAAACATAAAGCCCTCTCGTACGACCAAAGAGTTTTCTTCAAAATCAGCTATATCTCTCTTGCCACTCTAACAATTAGCAATGTCGACATGGAAAAGAATATTATTATATGTATCATCGTGAATATATAATCAAAACCAACCGTTTCAAGCAACTTCCTATTAGTAAATTCACAACCATAAGGGGTAAAATTTTGACACTTTGAACCATCAATTCCCAGAATCCCTATTTCAAGGTACCTATAGCCTACATGGTGAATATTTTGAAATTAATTTGAGTGGTCCTGTTCGCTGCTAATGGCAGCCATTGACAGTTCCCAGTCAAATTAGTTTCAAACAATTCAACAGAATGTTCATTAAGTTGTAAAATCATCAGAGACATACAATGCGGACACTTTCGTGAAGGACCTTTGTCATGTTCGTGGTGTCGTTATAACGGACCTTTCCAGCGTATCCATCAATCATATGACGTCATAAGCAACTACGCGACGTGTAGGATTACATTATAACCAATTAAGTCATGAATGATGTAGATAAGTTCGTCACGAAGGCTTACTTGATGTTGTACGAATTGTAGGTCTTTACTATTTAATTAACATGCCGTTGAATATTTTAAAACTAATTTGACTGGGTGCTGACCCATAGGCAGCAAGAACACACAGTCAAATTAGTTTCAAAATGTTCAACAACTTACCTATATAGTTTTCTGGAAATTGATATACAGATAGTGCACAAACCCGACACGGGGCAGAGTGTGGGTGGAGCTTGGCTAGAGATGGGCGGGCATAGCTAAAACTGGATCCCTTCATTGCGACGTCAGCTAATAAGTGTCCTATTTGTTTATGACTTGAGACACTTGAGTGATATATCGGATTTCTCCATTGATCAAAATTCTAAGTCACATCTGCCAATAAACGGCCGCAATGTTTGCCGAGATAAGAAACCGACGATGCAGGGTAGTACAGCAAAGCTCAGAAATTACGTAGGATGTTTCTAACGCAAAATAAAACATAATGTTGAATATTTGGCCTAAAGCAGCAGTCTTCCAATCCAATTATGTTCAAATTATCCAACGGAACATTTACATCGCGTTCAAATTTGTCCTAACTAATATATTTGCGGTATCTAAGCGGGCGTGGCTTAAATCACCCAAATCGATCATTATTATGGAGTTTTCATACTGGTAATATAATATCAATATATTTGGAATCTTGGATCTTGTCTATAGACCCATTTGTTAGATTGGGTATGCGTTCTAACGCTTGCCGATGAGAGATTAGCAATCAAGTATTAGCTTTCAATGACATATTGTCCATGAATATGGCCTCTGGTGACGTCAGTTGATTCCGGTAGTTAGCTGGTGTATACAGATGTTACTAAGCAGATCGGTATTACTCTGCAGATAATAGTATTCAAGACAGTCACTCATTTCGGCCAACGCGATCGAGGTGCTGAAGCCGGAGGCCTGGCAATCAGAAACCCATACACTCGTAGGTCTGACCAGAATGGGGAGTTAGTTACACTCGCATTGTCACACGAACAGTATGGCATGGCATTCTGTGGGGTTGGAAGTGATTTATTGAGTTTCAAAAGCGAGACGAGAGGTCATTATCATGTTTAACCCTCTCCGAATTAACGGTGTACAGATTCTTACTCTCTCCCTCTCTCTCTCACTCTCTCTCTCCCTCCCTCCCTCCCTACCAACCCCCCCTCCCCCCTCCCTCCCTCCCTCTCTCTCTCTCTCTCTCTCTCTCTCTCTCTCTCGACCACCTTGCAGCACGCTTAACATATTTATGCAATGACCTCCTCTCCTGGCTTTATATTTGCTGGCTCCGAGTATGGCAAATTCCAAGGCTATCTGTGCTGGTGTGTCTTCTAGCATCCTTAACACATGGCCGAACACGGACCATCTTTGCTGGATTACACATCTTGTGTAGTGCATCGACGGAAATTATGCTGTGTGGCCATCGGTGTCCAATTATGGTACGGATGTATTTGTGGTGGCAGACATCGAGTTTGTCTAGAGCAGTTTTTGAAGCTATCCAGCTGTTACAGTTATACAGCATCAAGGATACACGGGTTGCGTTGTGTAAACGTAGTTTTTTGTCAATGGGGATCGTTGATCTACCAATCCATAGCTTCCAGAAAGACTGGCAAGCTATGTTCCCCAAATGACACAGCGTTCAGCAATGTCAGCAGCACTGCAGAGCAGAGAGCCAGGGGATTTTACTTTTGCTACATTCTTCGCCACCACAAACTGCATCGTCATTAGCTTTAGCTTCATGCTTTGTCGATAGGTGTATGTGGGTGAACTCTGATTTGGATACATTCGTAAAGAGATTCTCAATTGTTAGTTTTCTTGTGGCTATTGGTAGTACTTCGTCAATGGGTGTTTTCCTCGTCTATAAGGTCCATATTTCATCTCTAAGGGCATGTCCAGTATGGACATTGTGGGTTGGTTGGGTGGGATGGGTAGGGTGGGTGTGTTGGTCGTGTGGAATCCTCACGCACAGATCTCAATGCGGCAGCAAGGTAACAAGTGAAAAGCACAGGTGATAGGCGTAGCTCATCTTCATTGTAACTGGCCTGGTGTAGTACATCTAGGATCCTTGAGCGTTTAATTGTGTCGAAGGCTCGTGCCATGTCAATGTCCATTTATAACCACTTTGGCATGATCCGGCGAAGCCATCGATCTTGTCTGGGATGCGACATAGATCTTGTCGCGTATGCGGCGTAGATAATCATTATATAGGATTTTCCGTATACTGTAGAGGAGCACAATGGACTGAAAATTGGCTGGGGTGTCGGGTTGCTTCTTGGGCCTGGGTAGCGCGATAACATTGATGGGAAGGAGGTGCATAAAAGCTGAATTGATTAGCTGCATAATCAAGTACATATGCACGTCCATTTTCACGGCTCTGGGTGCCTTCTCAACGTCTGCTACTTTAATTGCTGTTAATAATGGCCTGGCTCACCTGAAAACGGGTGCAAGGTGCTCATCATCGTGGTCAGTGAACTGCTCCCTTTAGCCATTCTCTAATTGCGTTTGGCTTTGCCCTGGTCTGTTCTGAGAAAACTTTCTTCAGCGTTGTGTACTCTGTGCGGTGGTATGTAGTCAGTAAGTCTCCGGGCACGGGTTGCCCGAAACATTTCGTGACTGTCATCCATGTCAGCGATTTCATCACCCAGGGCGTCTGCTTGTTGAATAGTAAGATCCTTTAATTCGTTGATGTTGTACCTAATGTTATTGCGTTCCCTGGGTAGTTTGGTCCGGTCTTCACTTTGGCGACTTTGATAGATGCGCAGCCGTAGCAATTCCTTCTCTGCTAAAAGCTTTGATACTACATGGCCATGTATAACTCAGTAGAAGAATCCAATCTGTCGATCAAGTAATGGCGTCATGAATAATCATTACGTCACAGGGAGCCTGACGTCACGATCAAAATACGCCAAGAATGGCTATCTAAGTCCGTCATAAACTCTTAATCGTCCGTCAAGTTGTAGGAATTGTATGTCTATGTTATTTAATAAACATACGCGGCAACAGCACCCAGTCAAATTATTTCAAAATATTTAACAGCTTACCTATATACTCGTCTGTAAATTGATGTTCAGGAAGTTCAAGGGTCGATAGATCTCAGCACTGGCAAAGCGTGAGCGGAACTTAGATAGATATGGGCGGAGCATAGCTAAAAGTGTATTCATCCAGTTGCATTTAACCTTCACCTCTTTATTTAAATAAAACACTCTAAAGATCCCTTGACTGGTTCTGGAGAGCCACCTGCTCAGTTCTTATAAATGTCACTCTTTTCACAGAATCTTTACCTGACTGTTGAATCAGGATTTATTGACCACATGAATTTAGTTTATGACCACTTGGTGACTGGAGAGAAGATCCGTCCAATGGGTCGTTCCACTGTATCCATCCAACTTATGATGTCATATTCAACGTATTGAATGACATCACAATCAATGACGTCACTATGACGTCATGAACGACGTAGATAAGAACGTCACGAACGCATAGTTGAAGACGGACTGCGTTGTTGTACGAATTGTATGTCTTTACTATTTAATAAATATCATGTTGAATATTGTGTAACTAATTTGACTGGGTGCTGTTGATGCCTATGGCAGCAACAGCACCCAGTCAAATTAGTTACAAAATATTCAACAGCTTGACTGTATAGTTGTCAGGCAATTGATAGTCAGAGTATTCGGGGACTGATCAATCCCAGCACGGAGAAGTATGGGTGGACCTTAGCTAGTGATGGGCGGGGCATAGCTAAAACTGGAAAGGTCCATTAACGATACTGAAGGAAATACTATGATGAGCAGCTTTCATTTGGTCTGTGGGCGAGCATTGTCGTTTCCGGTCACTGTCTAAATGAGACGGGCTGATTGTTGACTTTCCTACATTCGCCGTGAGTTAAAGACACGAACTGTACTGATCTAACTAGTCAATACCCATGTTCATTGGAAAAGCATGCTGATTTACGTGGATGCTCAGATGACTTAGCAGGGGCATGTGACTGATGATACAGTGCGCCCCTCACCAATGTGAATGAAACTTATAACCGGATAACCGTTTCTCTGTCAGGAATCGTAACGTGTAGAGTTCGGACAACGGTTCCTGATTGCTTTCCGATTCAAATATTATCGGTAAGAATCTTTTTATTTCTCGCCATGCTCGGCAAGACACCTGAAAGCGCCATAACCATGGTTTGCAGGCCTTGTGTCCAGGAGGCTATCTAAGACCAGTCTTTATCTGCAGCATTATATGGACTCTAAATAAACTCATACTCGCAGTTGCATGCACGGAGATTAATGCAGATGCAGCCGTATTGTAAGTTAGTCGCCTCCGGTTCTGGTTACAGTAGCTTATTTTATTGCCTCGGCTTGGTGTTTTGATCTCCCATAAATCACCACCATCGTACCATGATAAAGGTCAATCCACTTGACAAGTCTATGATGGCTTCCGCAGCCGCAAATCAGAAGCCCGCGGGTCCTTATTAGTGCGAGAGTTGATTACACAACCGCGCCAACTCTCCCCATCCACAACACCAATTACTGGATTCTGTCATTTCTGATTAAATGTCTCTCAATCTCATTCTGGGTTGTCCATTTTTGGACACAATCGTGTCAACCACATAACACTTCAAGACAGCGGCAACAGTCAGAGGAAGTCGAACAATAAAATGTGCTAATATAACGGAAGTGTACGTTATTGATCTTTCATTAATCATTACGGACAGAATTCACGCAGTTAGCCTCCCTACAAGAAAGAGAGAGAGAGAGAGAGAGAGAGAGAGAGAGAGAGAGAGAGAGAGAGAGAGAGAGAGAGAGAGAGAGAGAGAGAGAGAGAGAGAGAGAGAGGGAGGGATGGAGGAATGGAGGGAGGAGAGAGAGAGAGAGCGAGAGGGAGGGAGGGAGCGAGGGAGCGAGGGAGCGAGGGAGCGAGCGAGCGAGCGAGAGAGAGAGAGAGAGAGAGAGAGAGAGAGAGAGAGAGAGGGAGAGTGGGAGAGTGGAGTGGTAGGAACGAGTTGATATTTTTTTACAAATTTACCGCTCACACCTCGCAAAATCTATAAAATGAGATTTTACTAAGAGCGCGCGACAAAATTAGGCACTGCTATGAGATAGTGTCATTTACATAACGTATGCTCTCTAATTTTATGCAGTTTCTTACACCTGCTCCCTTATCCTTTTATCCGTTTAGCAATGAACAGGGCTACATTCGGTTTCTGTCGTAGTTGTGGGAATTATCCATTTGCAGACCAACAGAAGGCTATCTTTGAAAATGTATCACTGGAATGACTGGCTCGGCAAGAGAGTCAGTTTTTTCAGCGCTAACGTTTCATAAAATAATACTCTCTTGGTCTGTCTCGACAGCCAGCCAACCAGCCAGCCAGCCAGCCAGCCAGCCATCCATCCAGCCAGCCAGCCAGACAGACAGCCAGCCAGCCAGCCAGACAGACAGACAGACAGACAGACAGACAGACCGACAGACAGACAGACAGACAGACAGACAGACAGGCAGGCAGGCAGGCAGGCAGGCAGGCAGGCAGACGTGTTGGTAACCGTGTTTCCAAAAGTTATAGATTTACCCAACTCTCCCCTATTGAACCTGAAGACAAGCGAGACCTATACAGGCCGACTGGACGACATACTGATAGATAGATGACGATCTTCATACAAATCTATAATAGTAATATCGCGAATACCTATATTTATTAGAGAACCGTGCCTTTGGCTCCTTGCACATGTTTAATCCTAATGTATCTAACATCGCCTTTTTAAACTGAGAATGGTGATGATATACTCTTGGGTTGACCGACTGATGGACCAACCGACCGACCGACCGATTGACCGACCGACTGACATGGTGGTTTGTTGAGCAACTACCCGCAGCTAAATATGAGTTTATCCATAGTTTCGCATTTCCAGACAAGCCCGACATCATGCATAATATCGGTGCATTTGGAAAAAACACATGGAGTAAAGAGACTGGAAACATTTCAGAAAACAATGCTTTCCTTAGGCGAGTAGGCCTACAGTATGATATTCTTTGTTACAGCCATATGGCTTAACATGACAGAAGAATTCCTGCGCTGTATTAATGAGGACTCGTACACCCTAATTACATTCTTTTCGTATGCGGCGATCCAGCGAACTGCCACGAATCCAATAGAGGGATCCGTTATGTGTTTCAAAATATAAGATGTCATAATCAAAATACGTCACTTATTAGCTGATGTCACAATCAAATGATGCGGATCCGTCAGAAAAGTGATAGACGTCCGAAACTAAGCATCTTAATTGTATGGATTCGGTGAATTTACAATTTAATAACACATTCTGTTAATTATTTTGAAACTAATTTGACTGTGAGCTCCTGCTGTCAATCAAAAGCTTACCTGTGTAACTATCATGAAAATTGAGATTCTGGGAATGGAGGATTCCAGTTTCTAAGTCAATCTCCACTGAAAATATTTGAGCCAGTCATTCCAATGATACATTTTCAAAATAATCTCGTGACCTGCAAATGGACATTTACTAAGCGAAGATTTAAATTTCCATGACAAATCTTAACCATTACAATCTTAAGAATAATGATTATTGGTAATTCTATAGAATCTCACATTCAGCTTAAACAATTCAATTTGTTCATCCTCCCCAAAATGGTGAAGGATTTAACAATAAGTGGTTTTAACGGATAAGAAATATGAATTAGGCTTTGTTTGTGTTTCCAGAGACAACCTCTGTGGATTCGTGTCAAACTTGTTATGTTAATTAGTTAATACATCTATTTTGTGGCAAGCCATCAGCCCTGATTATGCTAATGTATCTCTCCGCCAGAGTTATCTCCATTGAAGCATTAAACCAATTTACTTAAGAATTACGATTATTGAAAAAGGCTCTGTTGTATGGATAACTTTAAATACAGGTTGATAAGAAAATAATTCTATTTATGTGTATACATTCTCCTGTTTTCAAACAGAGGATTTTGTTGAGAATCTCTGGACATTGTCAGGTCTATTGTAGACTCACACCATATCTGGGACCAGTCTGGATTGTGTCTCCGGAAACGTGTCTGTAATACACAGTCTCTATGAAACACAGGTACTTAACATTACTTAACATATTGCTCTATGCTGGATTATCTGGATAGCTTTACTAAATATTCCACCGTCAGATAGAATTTGATTCTGTAGAGAATTTCACAAATGTGTAGTCACTTATTAAACTAGTTGACTATTTCCATCCAGTAGTCAATGTTGGTAAAATATTGCAGTTTTTCTTAGCCCATGTTGGTTTGCGGGTTATGAGAGGATTATTCTCAAAACTTATCACTGGACTGACTGACTTACATTTGTCAAGACCATTAAAGGGGTCATTTTTGGCAGACTTGACCTTTAACTCTCAGATTTGTCCAAGAATATTTCAATTTTCTCATTAACCATTTAATGACTAAATTTCTTCGAAAAATTAAAATATGTACTTATTTAATGTCCTAGTTTTACGAGCCAGTCATTTCACTGGGAAAAATTCAAAAATATTCTTCTTTTGGCCTGCAAATGGACATTACTCAAAGCCCCATACAGAGGCAGGTTTGGGCCGGTTTCGTCACGAAAGGGTTTTAAATGTCCATATATGTGCAGACCAAGATTATATTTGAAAGTTTATCACTGAAATGAATGACTCGGTTATCATTTTGGGCCACCCGCTCCCTTCAGTGTTAAAAGGTTAAAAAGGGTTAACACGGAAATTCCAGTCTCTAGGCATCCACTTAGCGACATGCATCTTATTATTAGCTCACCTGACATGAAAGGTCAAGTAACCTAATGTCATGGCTACTGTCATCTATCTGTAAGTCCGTCAACCTTTTTTAAAAGCCTACTTCTCATTAACCGCTCGCCGGACAGATGGACTGCTATGTACATGCATCTTATTATTAGCCCACCTAGCCTGAAAGGCCAAATGAGCTTACGCTGAGGCGACTGTCCGTCAATCTGTCTGTCCATCAACCTTTTCTTTAAAAATGTACTCCTCGTTAACCATTTAGCGGATTTCAACCTAATTTGCCTGAAAGGACTCTATGGATGTAGGCTTCTGAAATTATATATACAGAATTTTGATTAGTAAATGTTTTTGGTGAAAATCTTAGATTTTATGAAAAATGTACCGGAAAGTGAAAAAACACTGCTCATTAAGCTTATGGCAGATTTCAAATTAATTTGGCTGGAAGGACTCTATCTATGAGGGCCAGGTTTCAGGAACGTTATACAGAATTTTGATTGGTAATATTTGTTTGGTGAAAATCTTTATTTTATGACATTTACTGAAAATTGTCTAAACACTACTCTTCATTAATCGCTTGACAAATTTAAACCCTAGTTGGCTGGACGGACCTATCAGCGTAGGTTCCAGAACTTATATTCAGAATTTTGGTTGGTCGATTTATTGGGTAAAAAGCTAAGCCTTTATGTAAAATTTACTGGAAAGTGTCACAACTCTTTAGCTGCTTCACAGATTTCAACAAAATCTCGCTAGAATGGCCCTATCATGGTAGGCTTTAGAACTCTCTGGATTTTATGAACAAATTACTGAAAATTGTCAAAACGCTAATCATTAACTGCCTGACAGATTTCAACCATAGATTGCAGGTAGGGCGTTATTGGGTTAGTTTCGAGAACTTCCATTGAGAATCTTGGTTGGTAGGATTCTTTGGTTAAATTTTATGAAAAATTTACTGCAAATTATCAAAACCAGTCTCCTTAGCTGCTTGACAGATTTCAACCAGATTTGTCTAGAATTACCCTCCCATTGTAGGCTCAAAAACTTAAGCTAAGAATTTTGCTTGGTCAAGTTTTGGAGTGAAAATCGTAGATTTTATGAAAATTTCACCGGAAATTGTCAAAGCGCATCTCCTTTTACCCAAATTTGGCTGGAAGGATTCTATAGCGGTGGGCTCTAGAACATCTATTCAGAATTTTAGTTGGTCGATTTTTGGCGGCCATCTTAGATTTTTTGAAAGTCTTCCAGAACCATTTAAAACACTACTCTTTGATTAATGGCCAGATTTAAACTAAACATGGGTGGAATGATCTTGTGGCCATAGGTTTCAACAAATCAATGGATAATCTTGATTGGTAAATTTCTTTGGAGGCCATCTTGACTTTTCCAAAAATTATCCATCATGTCTATTTAAATGCAAATAGTTAAACTGCTTGTTAATTTGATTGAATGGTGTTGGTATGTCCAGTTAGTCAGAAGCGAGATAAACTGAGCTTTACAACCTATAGAGGGATCAAATTCTAGCTTTGCTCTACCCATCTATAGCTAAGCTCCGCCTATGTTTTGCGCGTGTTGCGATCGATTTATATACTTTGAACCCTGAATTTTCAGAATCCCAATTTCAAGGTTACTATACAGGTAAGCTGTTTAATATTTTGAAACTAATTTGACTGGGCGCTCTTGCGGCCTATTTAACAACATATTTATTAAAGGTGCACAGCAAAATTACTGGAAAAAAATTGTTTAAATTATTTACTTTTAGAGGCTTAAACTGTGAGCCTGTATGTAATGAAACGAAATTAAACGCAACATATGATGTTTTCATTCCATATAAATTAACATAATTTTTTAAGTTGCGAAATTGAAATAGAGGTATCAAAGTTTGTGTGTGTGGTGGTTGTGTGGGGTGGGGATGGGGTGGGGTGGGGAGGTTTGGGGAGGGGTGTTTGGGGAGTGGCTCATGGTTGGGGGTGGGGTGCGAGTCTATCTTACCACGTTCATTTATGGATTTATAGGACATGCTGGTATGTCATGCATTATAAAAATAGCCTAGGAAAATAATAAAGATTATTAAATGTTTAATTTAGAAGAATTTTAATTAGATGATGTTAATATGTACATACAGTTCTCCACGTAATTGTGTGATAGTTGTACACGTGTTGGATTTATACCGAACGATTTGACAGCTGTGGCGGAGTTCGCGTCATAATATAGGGTGCTCGTTAAGAGCTGATTCGAGCCTTAAAACTCTAGAGAGCTCCGCGCCTAGGTTACTAGTCTTGACGTAAGTTAGGCACCCCTTCGTGAATACGGAATACGTATAGGGCGTAAGTAGGTGCGTAACTTAAGCGTGTGCGTAAGTTACGCACTATTCGTGAATATGGCCCGTGGAGAACTTTGACACAGTTCCAATATGCCTCAAGTTTTAATAAACGACAGGACGTGGCCAGACAATTTTTGAAAACAATCTGGAAAATCCGGAAAATCCGAAAGATTTAGTGGTAATAAATAATTCGGCGAGATAGAGCAAAATATCCATACGTCAATACACATGAATTCTATACAAGCGTTAGAATCCGATTGCTCTAATCAAACCACATCACAGCGTCACGCTATCTAACAGAATTGATGAATGGTCTATTCAGATGACTAGGACAATATGTGTGCACAATCTAAGGGCAATTCATCAACTCGTGATTGAAGGATTAGCAAAACACGCACCAGCTCCATTCAAATCTGTACTAAAGCTGCGCGGCTATAATGGTGAAAACGGTCACGAATAACATTCTCAGACATTGCATACTATTTTCCCATGCTGTTTCATAATTTGTATTTTTGTAATGCGTTTTCTTATTGACAATATTAGATAACGTCGTCCAATTATGCCGCGAAGCCCGAGGGAACGGTTTCAACTTTGAGAAAGGGTCAACCTATATGAGGGGTTCTGAGTAGGTGACTTCTGCCGCAATGATAGTCCAATGATTTTTCCACAGAAAATTCTGAAATTTAGGCCTTCTGAGAAGTAATTTAAGACGTAATGTAATAATTACTGCGTTAAACGTGCTCTGAACATTTAACTGCAAATAACAAATCTTGATTTTATCGATTATTAGAAAAATGCGTCATTGTTTATTGGCGTGGCTGTGGTATCACTTATGTTATTACCCTCTAAATTATTATGCAATTACGAGTTTCAAACTAATGTATTTAGCTCAAGTTTAAGAGAAAATTAGATGCTAAAAATGCACGTAATTTCAATAAGATTTGATAAGCAAATGAAACTACTTTAAAACAAGTTCGCTAGGAATGTGTCCGTAAGATGTTCTTCCAGTCCATAAAAATAAAATTCCGACCGTTTATATGAAGTCAGGAAAGGTAAAAATGTGGACGCTTTCTTCATCAATCCGCGTTGCTGGATGAACCCAAACACATTCCATCAGATATTGGGCGGTGTAGAGATATATACAAGTGCAACGCGCTAACAGAAATGTTTACAAATTTGATAGACAATCTGAGTGATCTAGCAATAGACATATCATCAGATCCACTTAGGCTAGTTCAGTCAATCAATAAATTCCTAATTGAGGCGATAACTTTACATGATTGCATACGTGTGTTCGCGCGTGTGCGTGTGTGCGTGGCTGTGCGTGTGTCTGTGTACGTGAGTATGTGCGTGAGCCCGCGAACAATGTAGAATATGAGCGTTCTCAGACTAATAATCTTTATAATGCGAATATAAAACCACGAAAAAGTTGAAAATGGACCTTTCCATTTTTATCTATGCTCCACCCATCTCTAGCTAAGCTCCACCCACATCTCGCTAGTGTTGGGATCGATCGATCTCTGAATTCCCTGACTACCAATTTCCAGAAAACTATACAGATAATCTGTTGAATATTTTGAAACTAATTTGACTGCGCTATGGCTGCAACAGCGTCCAGTCAAATTAGTTTCAAAATATTTAACAGCATGTTTCTTAAATATCAAAAACATACAATTCTTACAACGTGTCGGACTATTAAGCGTTAAAGACGGGCTTAATAGAATCATTTATGACGTCATGATTATGACGTCAGCATACCCGTCGGCTAGTTGATTATCATTCCGCATCCAGAAGATGTGATGATTTGTAATAAAACGGATGTAGTATTCTTAATATATTCATGCATTGGATTATTCCTCTCACCAGCGAGTGCTGTTCTGCGCGGCGTAACATCAAGCGAGTGCCACTCATAGCTCTAATGCTGCTTCAGGCTAGGATAAGTAATGCAGACATCTAAAGCTTCTCCCGATAAAGAGACGCGCGTTCCATCGATAGCTACACAATTTATCAGATATGACTGAACACCATTACATGCAGATTAGTGACAATTATGTCAAAGGAAAGATTGTTTCTTGGTACGCTTTCCTATCCATTTAGATTTAAGAATGTTTGAAAAATTTATAACTCTAATACAACTACTTAATTTTCGTTGTGCTAAAGAATAATTTTAGTTTGTTTTTGTGTGAAAAGTCCAAGAACAAATTATACCAATAAAAGACACCCTCGTATGGTGAGAGCACAGGAAATAGTGAATTCTTCATGCGAGTTCTCAAGGCATAATATCAGATCATCAATGGACCTTTCCAATTTATCCATCCATCATAATTAACTACGTGACGTGTTGATGATGTCATAATCAATTACAGCATGAATGACGCTTAATTGTCCGACACATTGTACGAATTGTATGTCTTTACTATTTAATAAACATTCCGTTGAATATTTTGACTGGCCGAACTGAACACCAAGTGAAATTAGTTTCAAAATCTTCAACAACTTGCCTGTATAGTTTTCTGGAAATTGATCGATCGAGCCCAACACGGGCGAAGCGTGGGTGGAGCTTAACTAGGGATGGACGGGGCATAGGCAAAACTAGAAAGTCCATTGATTCAAAATGTCAATTGTGACAAACTGTCTTTTGAACGTGACACAATAAACTGGCAATCACTGGGAGTAATGATGTATTAATTTTTCATATAGAGGATAGTTCTAGCATGACAGCGATACCACAGTTAGATGACGCGATTACGGTAGAGGGAGTTAATCTCATGCTGTCCTCAAAATCTGGCAAGTGACATCGGCCCAACCCGCATTGCCGGTTCGCTTACTTGGGTCAAGGACATCTCGTACCAAGTCAACTGGATCTAAATGGATTGTCAATTCATACGAATTGTTTGACAGCTCGTACCAGCTTTTAAGACAGCTCGCACTAAAGTATCATCAACTCGTACCACCATTGGTACCACAACTCTGCTACGAGTTGACCATGCTCTGGTACGAGTTATCTCAGAATATAGTATAGAGGTGTCCATCCATTATGGTCTTAGTTGACCATATTTTTGATACAAGTTATCTAAGTATTTAGTATGGATTAGTGACTAAGTTCATAATACGAGAATAGCCAAACACTACAATTTCTTAGGCTGCCTTATCCGCAAGATGTTTAATGTTATGTGAAGATATCTAGGCTATGTGTTACGTAACCCTATGTAAACAGCATTGTATGGAATTGCAATTAGGATCTTGCGATTAAGCAAAATATTGCAAAAACCGAGATTGTATCACTAATATTATTAGTTTATATAAAGATGAACAGGAAATATTATAGGTTATACGATTTAGAGAATACAATCATAATATTTAAACAACTCGTACCAGGTGTCCAACACGTACTGCAATCGATGGACAACGTGTACCATGTTCTGAGACAACTCATACGAGAGCATAGTCAACTCGTACGGCCTTCATAATGGATCTAATGGTGGTACGAGTTGAGTATGTGTTGGTGCAAGTTGTTTCCACATCTGGTATGGGGTGTCAAAACCCCAGAATACGACGTGACCATGAATTTGGTACGAGTTAACGTGGTACAAGATGAATAGAATGTATCTAATTCATGTTGGAATAGAATTGTCTAGTAGGAAAATACATATTCAAATTTAGGCAGAAGGAGACATGGATGAAGGTGGATGAGATGAACGAAGGGGAGGAAAAGCATCTTACTTAGCCCTTCATTGCCCCCAAAGCGTTAACATTCTACTTATATCAATTAGACTTTTAATGGTCAAGATTTGTCAAGAAAATTTTGCTCAGGTAATGTGCATCTCCAAGACAACACTATTCTTGTATATTTCCTGCTGAGAATTACATTCTAAATAGCCTACTGTTGTCCTGTAAATGTATATTTCTTAAGACCAATGCAGATACCGTTTTGCCCCACTCGACCATTAGGGTAATGCTCAATATTATCAAAGTCCTTGCAAAATCGCTGTCTATTTACATTATTAAAAAAAAAATCCCCACTGGAATGACTGGCTCTGTTATCAAGCCAATCATTCCAGTGGTAAATTTTGAAAAGACCTCACCTCTTGATCTGCTAATGGACAATCGTCATGATTATTGCACTGCCGCCTTGGTTGACTTAACCATTATAGGGTTAAATTGACACAAGAGAGTTTAATACACGTTTTAGAACTTAGTTGATCATCCAATAGCCAATGAAATTTCTCTAACAACATTTGTTGAATTATCTACTCGGCGTTTAAATGTAACGAAGCCTAATCTTTTGAATCAGCTGTAGGAATAAAAGCCTTCTTTTTCTACCAGATCCGGACTGAACCAGCCAAGAGCAAGTAGAGACAAGTTCTTCTTACCAGAAGTAAATTGTAATGGACCTTTCTAGTTTTAGCCTTGCCCCGCCCATCTGTATCTAAGCTCCACCCACACCTCGTCCGTGCTGGGCATGATCGTTCTCTGAACTCCCTGACAATCAATTTCCTGAAAACTATGCAGGTAAGCTGTTAAATATTTTGAAACTAAATTGACTGGGCGCGGTTGTTGCCTATGATATCATATGACGTCATATGATGGACGGATGAACCTGGAAAGCTCCATTGACTGAAGAATGCAGACCGATCCTGACAACATGACTTCAGTGCATTGAGGTGTATGACTCTGCTATCTCTCATTCTCTTCCACTCCATCTCACATTCCTTTATCAAGCACGCACGTACGCACACGCACACACGTACGCACGCACGCACGCATGCACGCACGCACGCACGCACGCACGCACGCACGCATGCACGCACGCATGCACGCACACACGCACGCACGCACGCACATACATACATAAGCACGTGTGCATGCGCACATGCGTGCGCGTATCCGCATGCACACATGTACGCGTACATGTACACCAATACACAACACATACGCGGTCACAAACACGCGATCAGTTTCAACATATGACAAATCATGACAAATGCTGAACGTGCATGTTGCTTCATGTAGTATTTGAACCCATTGCCGAATTGTATTACCCAGTTCCATCAGCTTATGGAATCGTATTATTCAACTGATGACGTGTGACGCCAGTGTCGTGGAATAATGTCGTGGTGGTATGATCTTGGCTACAAATGGGACAAGACGGCCAAGAAAAAGAGAGTCTCCATCAACATATTTGCTGATGCCTGTAATTTGTGTTACACATCTGCACGGTGAGTGAATGCGATTGTGTAATGAACTCAGGCGCTAATAAGGTATCTGCCATTTCTACTTTCCAAGCTCGATGTAACGGTGAACCTGTCAAATATGTTAACCTGTACTCTAGGAAGAAAACGTTAAAGCTATGTCAAATCAGATTGTCAGGAAAAACATCAAAATGCGTTCCTTGAACTGCTACCCCATATAAACGACATACATACATATAGCCCTGATATCGTGCGTGGTCCTGTTATGTTCTTTTACTTGTTGTGGAATATTGGGAAATGTATGTTTGCAGTATTATATATATATATATATATATATATATATATATATATATATATATATATATATATATATATATATATATATATATATATATATATATATATATATATATATATATATATATATATATATATATATATATATATATATATATATATATATATATATATATATATATATATATATATATATATATATATATATATATATATATATATATATATATATATATATATATATATATATGTATATATATATATATATATATATATATATATATATATATATATATGACGTATGTGTTAGAGCTCAATATTAGCTGTCATTTGTTATATAGCCGGTCTATAGACAGATCCCATTTCTAGGTAAGCTCCACCCACGGTGTACGCGTATTTGTATTTAATTTAACACTTTGAAGCCCTAAATGCCTGTAATATCGATTTCCAGGTAACCATAAAGATAAATTCTTGAATATTTTGAAACTAATTTGACTGTCAGTAAAATTTGTTTCAAATATTGAACAGAATGATTATTAAACTGTAAATTCATCAAAGACATACAATTCAGACGTTTACTGTCGGACCTTTGCCAATTTCGTGTTGGACATAACTCATTTGATTGTTACGTAGATTAACAAGCTACGTATTTTGCTCATGACGTCAGATAGTTGAGTTACATATTGGATCCACACATTTGTCAATATCGTCATCCACTATACAGATATTAATGAAGCTATTATAAACATGCCGCAATAGTTTACAGAATGGAGGAATCCAGCTTTAGCTATGCCTCACCCATCTCTAGCTAAGCTCCACCCACGCTTTGACCGTGCTGGGATCAATCTATCCCTGGACTCTCTGAATCACAATTTCCAGAAAACTATAACGGTAAGCTGTTGAACATTTTGATCCCAATAATGTGACTGAATCCAGTTGTTACCAATGGCAGCAACAGCGCCCAGCCAAATTAGTTTCAAAATATTCAACATCATGTTTATTAAATAGCAAATACATACAATTCGTACAACTTGACGGACTATTAAACATTTAAGATGGACTAAATCGTGCCATTTATGAGATAATTGTTTATGACGGCATATGATTGTCTAGAAAACTGTATTCCTCCATTCACTGAGGAGATGATAAAATCCAAGTTAAAATGAACATGCCACACCCACCCGTCCATATCCTCAATATATAACACACTTAGATGGACCATTGCCTTATGTATATATAAACGAATAGAATATCATAATACCATTTTACTGGGGCGGCTGAGCACATACCGTAATAAAATGGAGGGATGAGGGTGAGTTTCATGACATATTTGTAGGTACAACAACTGGCATTATCTAATATTGCGGTAGTTTCTATTGTAAAAGACATTAGTTGTATGTCATGTGTCATTTTATGACACTAACCAATGGATTTTCGTTCAATAAGCGGGTTGTACTGTATTTCTGGTACTTCATTCATCTAGGCCTATTAATGATATACCAGATAATATGGATCGGTGTGTACTGTAAAGGCAATGGTCCATCTAAGTGTGTTATATATATATATATATATATATATATATATATATATATATATATATATATATATATATATATATATATATATATATATATATATATATATATATATATATATATATATATATATATATATATATATATATATATAGAGAGAGAGAGAGAGAGAGAGAGAGAGGGGGGGGGTGTGGCAGCGGTATATATATATATATATATATATATATATATATATATATATATATATATATATATATATATATATATATATATATATATATATATATATATATATATATATATATGTGTGTGTGTGTAGAGAGAGAGAGAGAGAGGAGAGTGAGAGAGAGAGAGAGAGAGCAAATCTGAAGCGAGGTCACTTTTCATATTACTATTATGGACCGAGTTGAAAATTATATGTATATATATATATATATATATATATATATATATATATATATATATATATATATATATATATATATATATATATATATATATATATATATATATATATATATATATATATATATATATGTAGAGAGAGAGAGAGAGAGAGAGAGAGAGAGAGAGAGAGCAAATCTGAAACGAGGTCACTTTTCATATTACTATTATGGACCGAGTTGAAAATTATCAATTTGCACGGGCTTTGTTGATTTTCGTGGAATCGATACCGTCGCTGTGACGCACCACTACGTGATAACAGATACTGAATGTGCAGCAAAATATAGTGATAAACACAAAATCTGGCGATGTCAGCCGTAAACTACACTTTTCTTCTAAGACTATCGCAGAGCAACGGCCATCAATCGTTACTTCTGTAGCTCGCCGGGTAGTGCCGGGTAGTGCCAGGTAGTGTCGGGCCATTCCGGTGTCTGGTGTCGACTCGCCGCTTTGCGTGTGCATGACGAGTGGTGACGCTGGTTAGCTTACGGTCTCGGAGTTATGGATCCTGTTCGATACTGCCCTACGGGTAACGAAGACCGGCTCCAAAGGCCGGTGGAACTCAATCGTTCCGGTGGGGCCGTGCGACCATCGTCGCGAACATTAAACACAACAGTCTCATCCCAAGAGTTTGTGTCACCGGTATGCCAGTCCATAGCAATTTCGTGATCTATGGACATACAATATTTAATTGGTGACCTAAAAACTAAGTTTATACAATAGTTTTACCTAAACAGACCGTCAAGTATGCTAGATAAAATTGAACATAAGAAAATACAAGACATAGAAACAGCCTGATGAACTTGTAAATCCGGAGGTACCACACAGACTCGTAGGTCCGCAGAGGTACCACCGCAAGGGAGGCGCCCGTACACGAGATCACTAATTAACTTAATATAAGTTACTATACTTCTAAGCTGAAAAGGAAAGAAAGTTATCTTGTTGAAGTGGCGAAAAGTTATGTGCCTCGAACAGGCAATACTTCTGATGCGATTTCTGGGTGAGAAGTAGTAGCCTCGCGCTGGCCGTTGTTGCTGAATCCTTGCGAGAGGCAAGTGCCTTGCACGGGTCTCTGTCACAGGAAAATGTCGCCACCACTTAAAGTGGGAGAAGAGTATTGGCCAGAAAGGGCCCACTCTAATATTCAACCAAAATGCTATAAAGAAAAGACAATACCTAGTGAAATTATGACTATTACCTAGCTTTAGATATGGCTGTCATTGAGAACGGATGTCCTAAGACATCAATACTGGAGACGGCGTGCATACATGTTATTTCGCAAGATCTCCGAGCAGGGTGAGAATCCGGACATCTTGCTCCATAACCACAAAAAACCTCACAGGACATTGGTTGCGTTTCACAAAAGCAAGTTTAGGCAACTGATCTATCGTTATGGTGGGGGTAAGAGAGACGAATACCCACCGTGAATGTCCTTCCCGTGAGGGCGTGGTAGAGCCTAACATCTTGCCCAGACATTCTTAAAGAATTCGGTGGGTATGCGTATCTCGCCCGTCACCATGTCCTATGGAGTCTAGCAGATGAAAAAGAAAATAATAATTAAAATATGTTTTTGCAGTGCTTCCTACATTGGCAAGGATAACTAACTACGAGGTATCCGAAGATACATGGGAAATGTATATGACACCACACCCTGGCCATCACCGCTTGGAAACCCCAATAGTTTCCCAGGGTCAGATCAGTCCATGGTGCAGATAGGGACATCCAAACAATTAAGAAGCCATAAGGCTTAGTGGAACATGAAGAGAGACAATAACTTATAAATATGAGGCCCATTAGGTATGTTGGCCAATTTTACACATCTTTGCCGGAGTGCGGGGCTCGATTATCGCAACTACCGGAAAAGAGGCGTACACTATGTGTCTCTTGACGAAGAAATTATCTCTAATAATTTTAAACCTATCCTATCGAGCTGAATAGAAAGGCTTTTTAGACGGTAGCATGTCGGGCTAAACAGAGTTATAGCACGGACAGCGACCTCAGTGGAAAATTGTTGGAGCGGGAGAACGTGATGCATATATAAATGTTGCTGTATGGTGTTTCCTACGCGCACTGAAGTCCTACATTTTCTACAAATAAACAAAACATATGAAAGAATGGCTACTCGCCATATATAAGATTAACCGGTACAAATAATACAGTGTGAACTGATTATAAGAATAAGATATGAAGTACAGGTTGGCAGACCTACTACGGTGCGGTTAGTAAAAAACACTTTACAGTACAATAAGAATAACTATAAACAAATAAAGAAATTATAACTAGCGCTCCTAAGACCGTTACGGTTCCTTTTAGTCATCGGAACCGTTTACACAAATAAAGTATAATAACTACAAATGTAACTAACGGAATAAGTAAGATGTTAAGTATAGTTACTTGAATATTCGGTAGCCATTCTTAATGACGGGTTATCGTGTTACTGAAATTGATACGTCATCCTTGGTGTGACGTGAGTTGACGCTTTCGCTTGAAGCTGGAAAGTTCCCGCATGTCGGTTCCCGCAAACAGGATTCCAGTACGCAGTCCAGGACGGGAGCGGATCGAACTCAGGACGATAATCACACTATAAGAATGTCTAACGAGCCATCAGTAAGTGATACAATAGTGATACAATAACATTACTCCTAGGAAGAAAGTTCCCGTACACCGATGGTACAGATAGAAGTTAAGAACAACCTATGTATAAGCGGGCGGGGGTTGTTGAATACGGATGAAGATACATAACTAAGCTTACGGTGCGGGGTACGTCAATTAGCTCTAAAGACATACCGGGTAAGGTTTACTTGCTGCGGTCAAAAAGTTTAAATCAACATGCACGACATTAGTGCTGGGAAGGTTGAATAACCACTTTTTGGCGTGGCCGGCAGATCCGGCGAGTCATCCACCAAAGAACATCGCTGCCTCTACATCTGTAGACTCACATATTTAGGCCGGGAAAGGCCTCACCGCAAGTTTGTGTTCCGAGTTAGATCTTGATTTAGTCGTGAACAATATTCAAAATTTCCAAAAATGCTCCCGAACACAAAGAGATACAAAATAGCTTTAGGTCACGTGGTTACGACGTCACGGCAATATTTTGAAGATAATCAAAGGGGGTTTCTATGGATAACTCAGTCATTTCTTAACCGAGTTTGAAATGGTTTACAGATTCGGAAAGCCCGTCGATTTTCTGGTCTTGATTGATGCCAGATTCGGCGGGAACAAGTAATTATAAAGGATTACATAGTACCTACTCGGTACACTAAAAGCGCCATCGTATCTTGGTCTTGAAATACGCTCATGTCAAAACAGTGTTAAACGCGCGCATGCGCGCTACGCGCTTTGACAAACTAACCAGGGGGCGTGTTCGTGGAATGAATCCAGGACAAGCGGCGCGTACCCAGCTTAGCTGGTACAGCCGGCACCTGATCGGTCGATCCGAATTACACTTCGCTGCCGACTGATAAACTGTCAAACGATGACATTTTGCGATGACGTTTCATGAATGACAAATCGTAGTAAACAAATCGTAGTAAAACAGTAGCGCGTAGTAATCCCTACGCGTCAGGCTCACATCGATCAATGTTTTAATTGGTCGATTTAAATGGGTTGCGCACCCAACAGCCAATGAAAATACTCCGTTGAATATGGAACGCGTGCTCATATCGAAAAATATGGAACGGGCTAGAAGGCTTGTTTATATGATATATATATATATATATATATATATATATATATATATATATATATATATATATATATATATATATATATATAATTATATGTATGTGCGTGCGTGCGTGCGTGCGTGCGTGCGTGCGTGTTGCTTAACTATTTCACCACGAGCCCCATTGTCTCATGCCCAGTACAACCATATAGGACGTATGCTGAATGTTTTGAAGTTAATTTGTGTGGAATCGCACGTACGCCAGCTGGAGTCCCTAGCGGGGGTTAGACCCTCATCCGTATCACACACCCACGTCGGTCCGCTCAGTTTCTGTGTGTTTCCATCATTATGTGTACAGATACGGACAGACGCACAGGCGGATATGCTTAAAAATAAAAATATAATACTACCACTTTTTGCCTTCAAAGATACCTGGGTGCACGGGAGCATTTATGTCCTTTCAAAATAGCTTGGAAGGAGAGTAAATGTGTACGAGTATCCTGCAACATGCTATTATAAGCCGAGATGCTGAGAAAATGATGACAAATTTAATAGCTTTCTAATTGGTCTCTTAGAGTGTGCAGCACAGGCCAAGTGATGGTTCGTTATTCATACTGGGGTTTCCTTTCTATAGCGGCTGTTACTCACTCATAAATCCCTTCACCCATACTCTTTTCGATGGCCTCTGTTTTACTGTAATGGATCTCATACTTGGATGTCTAGCATAAGAAGCAACATAAATGCGTGTAATTTCAGTCGCCCGCCTCGGCGGTACGTTGAGGGGTCTGGTTTGTGCATACATATGTGAGGGCATTACTGTAAATCGCGAGCGCAATAAACTTGCTATATGAGATACTCTTAGAAAAAACGTAGGTGTAAAACACTTCATCCGAGGACACAAAAGTTCATTTTAATATTTGTGACGATTAATCCCGAGAAATGATTGCCCAGTTAGGTAACCCGATACTGTTAAAAAATGCAAACCATCATATGTTTATATTTAAAATGAAACATATGCTTGCACATTACGCATGCGTATCCGTATTGCCGATGGCTTTCGGTTCATCGCCATTACTGGGAATGGATGCCGCCTAAGTGTTACTAATGCATCGGGACAGCCTCTTACTATAAATGCATAAGAGAGGTTGGTGGATGTTTGCGAGTTGCGGGGGGGGGGGGGAAGGGGGTGTCGAGGAATAGTTAATGGACAGTGTAAATGTTTAGCAGCGAGATCACGTCTAATAGTGGATACGCTAGAGAACTTACAACTATGATTTGAAGGATAATAATTGATAAATCCAATTTATCGATCAATTATATCACAATATGTCACAAACGCGTAATAGCCGGTCAAGTTGTACGAATTGTAAGTCTTTACTATTTAAAAAACATTCTGTTGAATATTTGGAAACTAATTTGACTGGGCGTCAGTGCTGTCATGGGCAGCAACAGTACCCAGTTAAATTAGTTTTAAAATATTCAACAGCTTACCTGTATAGCTCTCTGGAAATTGAGATTCAGAGAGTACAGGGATCTATTGATCCCAAAACGGGAAAATCATTGATGGCGCTTAGCTAGAGATGGGCGGCTCATAGCTAAAACTGGATTCCTCCATAAGGTCTGCTGATTAGCAATTCACTGATATGTGAGTCGTCTAATGTACGGAAGACTCTAAGATAGCGGGTAATAATATAACATGTCCGGTGCAGATGACAGGAACTTGCGTGAAGAAATATCATTCTGAATAATTGGTAAATGTGTTCACTCTTCTGGAACAGACAGAAACAGACAGAAAATACATAAAGCTGCCAAGACGAAAATAACAAACCTTCGAACATATATGGGTTCACGAATGGAAATGTTTCAACTTAGCAGACGTGAATAACTTTGCACTTCTTCATCGATATAACCGACCAGTCATAACTAGCAGATGAGTTTTTTGTGTTCGTGATTAAAGAAGGCTGGTTGAAAATCAGCCTGACTAGATGTAGGGTCGAGTAATGGAGAAGCGTTTACACAATTGTGCAGCTTCTTATGCTTGGTCGCTCGCCGACACTTTTCATGAAATATAATTTGGTAAAATATATCAGAAGAATACCAACTACCAATAGGGACATGAATGGAGAGAGAGAGCACGCGCGAGGGGAGAGTGAGTGAGTGAGGGAGGGTGCGGAGAGAGAGAGAGAGAAAGAGAGAGAGAGAGAGAGAGAGAGAGAGAGGGGGGGAGAGAAAGAGAGAGAGAGAGAGAGAGAGAGAGAGAGAGAGAGAGAGAGAGAGAGAGAGAGAGAGAGAGTTACCACCTCTCTTGGGAGCGATATTGCTGCCAATGTAGAGAGGGCGGGGGTGGGGATGGGGGGGGGGGGGGGTGAAGTGCTGACGCGTTCTCACTAAAGGATTAACCGGCGCAACGCAATACTCGGATATGGCGTTATTCCCGATTAACACTCCAGTGGGAAAAACGGCCTTAGTGTAGAGATCGCTATGACATGCGTGTTTATGTTTCTTACAGAGATAATCAGCTGATTTGCTGTCCACGTGTAACTTGTAAAGCGACAACAAATGATCCATTTGCTAGCCACAAAAAGGCAAAGCCACTAAAGCCTAAACCTCACCCAGCCGATTTCAGCTATAATATGGTTTCGGCAATGTATGGTTGAAGAGGGGTTTCTCGTTTATGATCGAAAGCCTTCCTGCCGAAGAATACTATATTTTGCCATATCTTTATAACCGTAGCTTCATTCCTAGCAAGTAATGGTCCAATTTAGTGTTGTTAGATAACTGCGCGCCATAGATCAATATATATTCACACATTTACGTGGCAATTCTAGTCACACACTAGCAATCCGATTATATTAAACCACAACACAGTTTCAGTCGATTTAACAGAGTTTATGAATGGTCTAATCTGATGAATAGGACATGTTTGCGCAATCTAAGGGTAATCCACCAACTCGCGATTGAAAGATTAGCAAAACACGTCAAACTCAATTCACATCTGTGCTAGAGCAGCGCCGCTATAATGGTGAAAGTTATCACGACTTCATATATAAAATCCTGATTTTAGAGAACAATGCACCATTGTTTATTGTAATGAGATCGGTATCACGTATGTTTCTTCTCCAAATCAGTATTTAATATCAGTTTCCACCAACTGAAATTAATGTTTAAGAGAAAACTAGATGCTAAGGAAATAAACGCCATTTTAAATAAGTTTAATAATTAAAGGCAATTAGTTTAAACACGTTTGTTAAAAATGTGGATGTAAATTATTTTCCCAGTCCGTTAAACATTAAACTCAAACTATTTACATAAAGTCAGGAAAAGACAGAGGCTGGCTAGAGTGTGTCACACGTGTGATAATGACGTATAATACGCTACGGGTTGAAAGCTAGAAGTGTGACAAACATGGGCAGGATATCAGGCTGTGGTTATATAAAGACCGCACATCTACAGAACGTTTTATTAATACTTCCTTTTAGGAACCATGCCAATATCTACTCTTGCTTTCAAGCACATATGATAGAATACACATATTCACAAAATCCCTTGCTACATGTAATAAATAGATGGGAGAGAGAGAGAGAGAGAGAGAGAGAGAGAGAGAGAGAGAGAGAGAGAGAGGGAGAGGGAGAGATGGAGGGAGAGAGGGAGAGAGAGAGAAAGAAAGAGAGCCAGAGAGAGAGAGAGAGAGGAAGAGAGAGGGAGAGATAGAGAGAAAGAGAGAGAGAGAGAGAGAGAGAGAGAGAGAGAGAGAGAGAGAGAGAGAGAGAGAGAGAGAGAGAGAGAGAGAGAGCGATAGATAGATAGATAGAGAGAGAGAGAGAGAGAGAGAGAGAAAGAGAGAGAGAGAGAGAGAGAGAGAGAGAGAGAGAGAGAGAGAACAACAGATCGGAGTGGTATGACATACTTTGTAATGAGGGTCTACACACTTATTGCGAATGTCAGAATACACTTAGTAATGAATGAATCAAGTTTTAGCCATACCCCGCCTATTCCTAGCTAAGCTTCGCATATGCTTTAATTTTAAAATATTCCACAGAGCGGTTATTAAGTAGTAAAGACTTGTGACGTAATTGATTATACTTGGCCGGCAGATTGGATTCATCTATTCACCTAGCCCGCCTACCATTCAATGGGTGTGGGCGGGGGTGTCCGATCAACCATTGAAGTATGTATGATTACTGTATTCTACGGCTGTAATAGTAGAAACATCATACAGCTGCAATCAGTCCTTCTTCGCTTTTGCTAACTATGTCTTGTTCTCAGCCGAAATCTTTAGCTTCCTCTGAGCCATTCTTGCCTTGAGTGTACCGAGTTCTGCTTTCTTGAGGTCACCTCGTAGCACACTTAGCATATTTCTGCAATGACGTCTTCCGCTCCGAGTAGGGCGAATTCCAAGGCTCTCTGTGCTGGGGTGTCTTCTGACATCCTTAGCACATGGTCAAACATGGACCATCTTTACTGGGCGACCTTTACAGACAGCGGCGAAGTATTACACATCTTATTTTGTGCATTATTGGAAATTATGCTGTCTGGCCATTGGTGTCTAGTGATGGTGCGTATATGTGTTTGCGGTGGCAGGCATAGAGTTTGTCTAGAGTTGCCTTTGGAGCTGCCTAATTGTTATAGTTATTCAGCATCAATGATACGCAGGTTGCATTGTATAAACGTAGCCTTTTTATCAAGGGCATCTTTGATCTACGAATCCATATCTTCCAGAAGGACTGGAAAGCTACGTTCCCATGACGCAGTGGGCAGCAATGTCAGCAGTTTTTTTACTTTTCCTCCCTGGTTTGCCGCCACGAAGTGCATCGTCATTTTCTTTAGTTTCATCCTTTGTAGATAGGTATATGTGGGTGAACTCTGTTTTGGATTTATTCATAAAGAGATTTTCAATTTTTAGTTTGCTTTCAGCTATTGGGAAAAATTCGGCAAGGGGTTGCTTTTCCTCGTTTATGAGGCCCACATCGTCGGCATATTCCATCTCTAGCTGCATACCCGGTATTGACATGGGTGGGGGAGGTGGGGTCGGGGCGGGGTGGGTGGGGTTTGGTCTTGTGGAACTTTCCAGCGCGGACTTCAAAGCGGTAGCAAGGGAACAGGTGAAGGGCACAGGAGATAGACCATCTCCCTGTTGGGAGCTGATTGATGTCTCAAACTCCACAGACTTCACTGACTTGACTTATCAGCTTGGTGTCTGCAAGCAGTAGTCTCATTAGTCGCAGCTCATCTTCATTGTAACTGGCCTGCTGTAGTACATCTAGGATCTTCGAGCATTTAACTTTGTCGAAGGCATGTGACATTTTGTGGATACCCCAGTGTTTGGATATGACCACCGACACAATCATGCGTTGAGTTCATGCAATGTCTGCGCAGCTGCGTCCACGTTTGAAGCCACTTTGACATGATCCGATGAAGTCATCGATCTTGTCTCGGATGCAGCATAGAGTAACATTGGATAGGATTTCCATATGCTGTTAAGGAGCACAACGGGATGCAGATTGACTATGGGGCCATGTGACTTCTTGTGCTTGCAACAAGAGTGCATTGGCCTACATCGTCGATCGGAAGGTGGTGTATAACATCTGAATTGATTAGGTGTATGATCGGTTTTGAGATAATGTCACTTGCATATTTGAATAATTTATTGCTCATGCCACCAGGTCCAGATGCACGTCCATTTTTCATCGCCTCTAGTGCCTTCTCAACTTCTGCTATTTCAATTGGTGTTAGTAATGGCCTGGGCTCTCTTGAGAACGGGCGCAAAGGCTCATCAACTTGGTCAGTAAACTGTTCCTTGAACCATTCTTTAATCGCCTAGGCTTTTCCCTGGTCAGTCCCGATAAGGTGTCCTTCAGATTTGTGTACAGTGAATGGTGGTGGGTAGTCAGTAACTCTCAGGGCTCTGGCTACCAGAAACATTTTATGACAGTCATCCGTAGCAGTGATTTCATCTGCTAGGGAGTCTGCTTGTTGAATAGCAAGATCGTTTAAGCATTCGCTAATGTGGCGCGGAAAGTTATTGCACTCCCTCCATGGTTTGGTGCGATCTTCCCTTTGGCCACTTTGATAAATGCACAACCATAATGGTTTCTGCTTTGTTGACAGTTCTACTACTAGAGGGTCGTCAGTATACCTAGTTCGGTAGCTTTTTAGAACACCTATGGTGCTGGTAGGTTAAGATTCCATAGATTTCAGTATTTTGGTTAGAGCTTCGTTTGGATCGGAGCTGACGTCGATGTTAGCTATCTGCTCCCCAAGGGTCTTTTGTATGCCATTTGAGTGTCGGTGTCGCTGATGAGTTTGGGTAAGGTTGTAGGTGACTTCACCCTCTTGTCTGGTAGGGCGTTTACACATTAGTTAGAGATCATGCATTTGAAAGCGTGTAATGACTGGCTGTTGTAGCCTTACAACCTTTTGGGGCTTTACAATCAGCAATGTGTCCAGTCCATGTTGTCTCGTGACGGCATGGGTGGTTTGAAAGCCGTATTTGTGGCAAATAGGGAATTGGAACTAAGGAATGCCACGAGTGCATCTCAATTGCTGTTGCGTGTGCCCAATCCGTATGACCCCGTGCATAAACCAAGTCTTGAAACTTTTGGCCGCAATTCCAAATTTACCTAGCTTGGCGTTGAAGTATCCACACACGGACTGTTGCCATCTAGCAGGGATTGTAATGGCAGAGCTCAGTTCTGCATAGAAGGAATCTAATATTGCTGGATTCTCTTTGGCTTTTTCGGTAGTTGTGCCATATGCGTTAACTATGCGACACTTAGTGGTGGTGTGTTTTCGCGTAGGTATAGCCAGGTCGATGAATGTAACGCGATCACTGATGCATCTAAAACTAATGACATGGTCCAAGAGTCTTGGTCCGATTACGAAGCCTAAACCCCGGTATGTGCCGTGTTTTTGCTCCATGTGTACTAGCTTATGGCCTGTTTGGAGTTGCTGCTCTGAGTCTTTAGCTACTTTAGTCTCTTGAATGCATGTAATATTGATGTTAAGTCTGCACCTAAGTTTTGCGTCTTTGATGTTGCACGCAGACCACGTACATCCCATGTAACTATGGTAAGCTCATGGGAAGATCGCGTCGTCCGAGGATGTCGAGCACAGTTTCTTGTTTGAATAAGGTTAGATTTAATCAGAGTTGGCTCTGTATGCGGATGTCAGCCCGCAATCCTTGATATCTTAGTTTCCCAACAAAGTTAGTACTTATGGAGGTGTCATCTTTTCCCCCTTGAAGTATCTAACGTCAAAATCAAATACATCCCTTGTTATTTTGAGCTTAGCTAGAAATGGGAGAGACATAGCTAGATATGAATCATTCTATTGCAAGGACAATGCTCTCTTAATCAACACTGGCACATTCTTTAGCATGTTTATAGAGGTGTTCCTACCCACCTGTCGTGCCCTTTCTCGTCCCAACACATGCCAACCGTTGCGGTAGTAGCACCATAGTCACTACACGTTCTAATACATCCGTACATCCGTTATTAGTCTCTAGTTAGTTAATTGCAAAGTAATCATACATGTATAATAAGCTATTGAATATTTTGAAACTAATTTAGTGCACGCTGTTGTTGCCTTAGACCGCAATACCTTCCAGTTAAATCAGCTTCACAACATTCAAGAGTACACTATCGTTATGCTTATGCGTCCAGCCAGGATCTCATTCACATCTCATATATAGCCTTTGTCTATTTGGACGGAAATCTGTTAGTCATATTTTTAGAATAACTGGACTGAAAGTTGTTGCTGCATTATATTGGAAGCCATAAATATAACCGCCGCCGGAAGCAATAGCTTGAATTAGCTATTTATGCCATGGGCAGTTATGCTGCAATGGCTTCCAGCATAAGGCAGCAACAACCTTGAGCCCAATTAGGATAAAGAATTATCTGTGACTGTTGGAAATTAATTGTTCGAATATTTTGAATGCGAGGAGTAATTAGACCCATTCCTAGTACCGTCACGACCATAATGTGATGCATCGTTGAGAAAAGCACCACCTCACCCACCCAATTTTTAAACAAAGCCTATAATTAAATGAGTTCGCCCTGTAGGTGGGGCTTAGAATACACCTTCTGTATCCTCTGCGTGTCGTAAGAGGCGACTAAAGGAGGTAAGGGTGAGGTAACCCTGACAGAAACCTCGAGTGCTGAAGACGAAGGTTCCAGGCCGCACGGCGCACTCTAATAAACCATGGATCCACGTACTTAACGCTTATGATCATGTCGATAGTCACTTACAGGACTGGCGGTATGATCAGCGAACGAAAAGAAGAAGAAGAAGATTAAATGAGTAAAAATTGAATAATTTAGCAGCCAACTGATGGTTCATATTTATCTCTGCCATCTGACATAGATTTCAAAATTTTCCACCGAAGGATCCCTGACCACCACCACCACCACCACCACCACACGTCTGGTTTGGCTACCGCTGATCCGGGTGTTTGAGAGGTCTCCTTTTTCGTGCTCCCCTGCCCAAAGAAATTCACGGATTCACCCCTGTCATGGATCATGTGGTATGATCTGGCCACATTTTCTGAATCATATTCGCACAAGTGTGCGTGCATTTTCGTGTTCGTATGAGTGTGTTCCTACATGTACTTGAGTGCGCTTGTCTGCGCGTGTCACGGGTGCATAATGTGTTCATTCGGGTGGGTGATGATACTAACAAAGCGGAGTATTAACAGTGTCAGACTAATATTATTCATACTCTGCGAATCCAAAACCAGGAAAATGTTTTTCACATACAGAGGATGTGATGATTTGTAATAAAGAGCCTGTAGTACTCTTAATTTACCAACGCGTTGGATTTCTCTCACCAGCGAGTGCTGTCCCGTTCGCGGTGTAACATCAAACGAGTGGCACGCTTACCTCTAGTGCTGCTTCAGGCTACGATGCTGCAGACATATCTTATTAATGCTTCTCCGTTAAAGTGACAAGCGTTATCATCCACGACGTGCCATC
This sequence comes from Chaetoderma sp. LZ-2023a, assembly GCA_034401795.1. NCBI lineage: Eukaryota > Metazoa > Mollusca > Caudofoveata > Chaetodermatida > Chaetodermatidae > Chaetoderma > Chaetoderma sp. LZ-2023a. The sequence goes on along the minus strand of CM067369.1, from coordinate 210,977,765 downwards.
GATAGCTATACAATTTATCATATATGAGCGAACAACAAGCAAATTACCTAAATATTACATACAATCAGAGAATGTTTCATGCTGCTCTTTGCTATGCATTTGGATTTTAAGAGTGTGTAACTAATATATTATATTATTTATATTATCAATAAAAAAACCCTTCATCCTACATAGCTGGTTCGCCTGATATTACTCTTACTGAAGATTGTGTATGATATGTTATTCTGGAAGTCATTCATATTAGAAACTGCACAATCCACAACGATACTCACGTCATCATATAATGTCAGCCAGATCACTGATCTAATATTTACTACATTATCGACCTTTCCTGTTTTAGCTATGCCCACCCATCCCTAGTTACGCTTCACCCACGCTTCGCCCGTGTTGGGATAGTTCGATCCCCGAGCGCCCTGACCATCAATTTCTAGAAATGTATACAGGTAAGGTGTTGAATATTTTGTAACTAATTTGACTGGGTGCTGTTGTTGTCTATGTTTATTAAATAGTAAAGACATACAATTCGTACACCAACGCTTAGTCCGTCTTCAATTATGCGTGCGTGACGTACTTATCTACATCATTCATGACGTCATTGATTATGGTCATCCTACACGCCACGTAGTTGATTATGATGTCATACGATAGATGGACAAACTGGAATGGTCCATTGTTCCTACTGTCTGAAGGATCATTGATGCGATCCTATCTGACAAATCATTGGCGTAATGTCCGAAGAACCATTAACATAATTCATGGCCATTCATTTATCTAACATCTAACCAATCATTGGTCTAAATCTAACCAATCGCTTGACTAGCGCCTGGCCAATCATTAATCTAATATTTGACCAACGATTTCCAGCATTTAACATATCTGTAAAGGATACGCAGGTTGCATTGTGTAACCGTAGTCTTTCTGTCAAGGGCATCTTTGGTCTACGAATCCATAGTTTCTAGAAGGACTGGAAAGCTATCTTCCCCATGACGCAGCGCGCAGCAATGTCAGCAGTACTACAAAGCAGTGATCCCAGGATTTTATTTTCCTCCATGATCCGCCACCACGAAGTGGATTGTCATTTTCTTTCGTTTCATGCTTTGTAAATAGGTATATGTGGGTGAACTCTGTTTTGGATTCGTTTATAATGCGATTCTCAATTTTCATTTTGCTCGCGGCTATCGGCAGAAGTTCATCAAGGGGTTTCTTTTCCTCGTCTAGGAAGTCCACATCGTCGGCATATTCAATCTCTTGAGGCATACTCAATATGGCCACTGGGGGTTTGGTCTTCTGGAATATTTTCCCGCACGGATTTCAATGCAGTTGAAAAGCACAGTTGATATACCACCTCCTGGAGCATAGGAGATGGAAAAGCCATTATTTTACAGTACATAGTTTAATTCACCTTTCCAGAGTATCCACCCCTCATCAGACCTCGTATTATGTCATAATCAGCTCAGCGCGTACATGATGATGTCATAATCATTACGTCACAAAGGGTTCCATATAGACCGCCATCAAATCTCAAATGGTCCGACACGTATGAATTGTATGTCTTTGTAATTCTTTGCTATTTAATAAACATGCTGTTGAATATTTTGAAACTAATTTGACTGGGCGCTGTTGCTGCCTTAGTCAAATTAGTTTCAAAATATTCAACAGCTTACCTGTGTATCTTTTTGGAAATTGATAGTCAGGGTGTTCAGAGATCGATCAATCTCAACACGAGGGAGGTGAGGGTGGAGCTTAGCTAGAGATGGGAGGAGCATAGCTAAAACCGGAAAGGTTCATTGTGACCATGCTCTCAGCCATATGTGTGAAACTAAGTGTATCCACAAGCATGATGTGGAACGCGTATATAGAGGACTAGTACAGACCAACTTTACAACAGCGCCTCATGCAATGATTGCGAGAAAAAGTAATCAGACATGAGAACTGGAGGGACCCATTTCTAGCAATGCCCGGCCATTTCTAACTATGCCCTGCACATTTCTAGCGCTGCCCTGCCCATTTTTAGATATGTCCGGCCATTTGTAGCTATGCCGTGCACATTTCTAGCTATGCCCTGCCCATTTCGACCTATGCCCCGCCCATGTCTAGCTATGCACTACCCATTCCCGTCTATTTATAGCTATACCTGTCTATTTATAGCTATGCGGCGCCCCACCTTCTATGCACCTTTGAATCGATATACGAGTTTGAACACTGACTTCCTATAGTTTCAATTTCAATGTACTTGTAACGTGAATATATTGAAACTATTTTGAATGAGAGCAGTTTATTAACTTGTAAATTCACGAAAGATCAAGAACTAAGCTGGTAACTGTTGAATCTTTATACCTCGTGATATCAGCCCTTTGTCATTTGATCGCGACTTCAGCTAAGAAGTGATGTATTCTGAATATTACGTTAGATGCTTGCGTGACAGATCGCGTGCGTCCATTAAAGTATGCTAAAACGTGTTGACAGTAAGCTGATGAGTCTACAATCACGTACACACTGCAGTCATGCCCAGCCATGCATACCTCTGACCTGCTAATACATGACAGCATTTCAAGTTGCGCAACGGACATGGGGAAGTTAAACCTTTAATGACTTAATTTGTTCAAGAAATTGAAATATTTACTTGTTGAATGTCAATTTGCAGGCCAAGAGGCGATATTTATTGAAAACTTACCGGTAATAAATTCTTTAAAAATAGCCTTCTCGTATCCTGCAAATGGACATTCCCCAAGACCATAACAGAGGCGGTTTAGTTGGCTTCGTTGTGATAGGGTTAAACATTGACCATGCTAGGCTTGCTTTGAAGGCTAATTGCATGTTCGGTAATGGTGGCTGTGTGGTACGCATACTGCTGAAGGTCGAACGTTATTATTGTGCAGCTACAGCAGGCTTCATTGTTTAACAAAGCACATCATATTCCTCAACACTGGGTTTGTCTTGCTGGGAGAGTAGAAAGCTAAATAGTTAACAATTTCCCGACGATATTATTGGTCTCACTCTTAGTATTAACGTTAATGGATCGTGTTTTACACAGAATGTCTTTCGTGATTGACTCATCACTTTCACACACATGCATAGTTGTTATCGTGTTAATGTCATAGTAGTCCGGGAGCCAATTTTCAAAAGGGGTCTAGAAGAATGGTTTCGTAGCACACCCAGTATTCAGAAGGTTTGTCTCTATATTATGCTAGACCGTTGTCTTGGGTATATTCTGAGCCGTGTTGTACAAGAAAATTGTGGTATCACTAACCCGTGAGAAGCCCATTTACAATAGGTGTTGAATGTAGTTTTCAGACAATTTTCACAATGGTAAATTTTTCACTAACTTAAGCGCATGTTATATCAATACAATCCTAACCAAAATGGAAAGGAGTGATCGTATATCGCAGACTTATACATAATCAACCTCGTTTAAGACACCGTATGTTGCTTTGTACATATTGGGGCACTTAGGTCTTCTTGTGACTAGCAATACCTTAGCTACAACAATGCCCATGTTTTCTACATATTTCATAATTAAACTTTTAACTGACATGCAATGCATGTCTACACAAGCTGGCAGGACATATTTATCACGTGAGCAAATGAGAGAATGTTACTCATCCGTGTCAGAGTCATCTTCAACAATTGTATGCTGAACATTGTCACACATTTCACCTCCCATACAAAGGCATGCTTCAGTGCAGAGTAGATTGTTAGCCTTGCATTGACAGAGATCTGTTCTTTTGCAGGCAGACTTTTGACATCTACATAATGTGAGTTCAATTAATCCAAATGGAGCAGGATCCTTTGACATTAGAACAGGCTTGAGTAGACCATCCACTATACTCCAGCCATGTCCATTTGGAGATGGAAGATTCTGAACAGCTTGCAATGAACGTCTCCAAACAAGAGCTTGAAAATTGGCCCTTTCGGTGTGATGCTTTAGACTATTCGATGTAGGTGGAAGATTTTCATTTCTTTGTCTCTTTTGACAAAAGAGCCAATAACGGGTTTCATCATCTGTCTTTCCCACATCCCTGGTGGTATACAACTCACAGACAAATTTCTCACATAGAATTGCAGTATTCGGTGATAAGTCAACATGTTCGCCGAGTTGGGCTAAGCTAAGCTGATGACATTCAGATGACTTTAAGAGATTGAATGATTTTCTCTTATCGACTCCAAATAATGCACTAGTGCTATCACAACCTGTAAGAGAATGAAACCCAGGCAAAGACAGACAGATAGCTGGGCCCAGTACTTGAGCAACTGTATGTATTGGTATGTATCGCAATTTGTCCTTTGTGCCCGTACGGGACCATAGTTCAGAACAGTGAAGCGAACGATACGTATATATACTAAGTACTGCCACGTCTGTATCAAGAGAGTGTATAACAACACGCATGTGGTCTTTTGAAGCGTGTAGCGCGTGCAACATCATACGCGTATCTGCTTCCTCGTGATCTGATCGAAGTTCTTCCAAATACTACGAATTGTTCGCTGAAATGACAACAACATCCATTCCATCGTTAAAGCCACCAGCAAGAATGACGCAATTGTCGGCAGATAGCATATTTGGACCAGTATCACGCCACCGCTTGCTGAGAAATGCAACCAGGTTACTTTTGTTGCTTGGATTGCTGATGTACTTGGCCCATTGCTTTGGAACGGGACTATTTTCTCCAGCAATCTTTACTTCCAATGCTGTTGATGACCCACGTTTTAGCCGCTCTTCCGCTTTGAGAGATTCCAGTCTATCATATCTGTCAAAAACTATATCTACTCTGTTGCAGTCTTCTTGATTCAGTGGAACTGTAAAGATGTGCTAGTATTTATCAGCCAATTCTCCAAATGTAGACGTACCTCCAGTTTTAACCATTTGCACAATTGCCATGCCATCTACTACATAAGCTGTTGCGCCTGTCTTGTCAACAGGTGGAAGCCGTCCATCAACATTTACTTCCTTTTCTAGTTCACTTAACAAAACACTTTTCACATTCTTTCTTAGAGTCCCATCCGTATGTGACAATGATAGTGGAACAGCAGACACTTCATACGTCATCACTAGTTTTAAATCAACATCTCTGGACCTTGCGGCAATACTTAATCGACCAAATAGTTCGCGGTCAGATCTCACATTGTGAATTTCTTCATCATTTGTTTTGAGTTTTTTCTTCTGTGCTAGGCTGGCAAATGTTTTAAGTTTTAAGTGTGGCAACGTGTCCCAAAAGCTTCTCGTGTTAGTGTCCAGCCGCTCCTGAACAAAATTGTCCATAATCTCCTTACCAATGTCACAGGCGGAAACAAGTCTCTTGGCGATTTCACTAGGCAATACCACGACAGTTGCAATGTTTACAAGCGGAAGACACTCGCTGTCGTCGTTTTCCGCAATATTAAAGGGATTGGTCATTATATCTGATGAGAACATCGAAAGTATCTTCTGCACATCGGTTTCATCCCTGTTCATTCGATTATTCCCCATTTCCTTATGTACTCCAAGCATGTGACTATCTTGTAACCCACACATTTGCTTTGTGACCGTTGTTATGGCTGCCCTCTCGTGACTAGTTAAAAACCACCTCTCCAGAGCTCCTGGCTTTTGTGTTATTCCAATAATACCACCTCGCTTTTTGGAATCCAAATTAATCGATTGCTCTAAGGCCATATCTGTCCACACTTGATTGAATGGATGGTGTGAGCGACTTACGGAATGATTTCCATTCAAGAATTGTTCATGTACATGGGGATGTGTACTTGGAAGCATCTTCATGTCCGCAAGATATATTGGCAGCCATCTTGCATAATTGGTTCTGTCCATGCTGTAGAAATATGGCGCCATAGCAGTAGCAGATAGGTGTGCCTGCCAATTTCCAGTTCTCTCAGCTCTTATGAATCCAAGCAGCAGCTCTACCATATGAATATATGAGTTCCAAATTGCGAACAGGTGTGATTTCGAGCTTGACTCAACAAGGATTTGAACAGCTGTTGCAATTTATTCACGTACATACACACCTCTTTGAAATTTTCTTGCAGTGCATCTAAGTCGTCAATGCTGCTTCGGCACATCTTAATTTTCTCATCCAGACTCTCCAAATCTGTTGGAGTAATGTGGTCTTCATGTTGTCCATTTTGTTGAACCCGTTTGGAAAAAGACTGCCATTGTAATCGCAGCAGCGCTTCCAGAACCAATTTGTGAGCCCTCACTCCTCGATTATATGACTTCCCTTTAAGTAGAGCAGCAGCCGTGCAGCTACCATATGTGTTGGCCTCTATGAGGAGATCTTCTAAGCCAGAGTCATCAAACATCTTTCCAATAACAGCTAAGTAGTTTAGCGCAATGTGGAATCCCCCCAGTCTGATCACAGTGTCACTAAACTCTTCTTTATATCGCCACTGTATCTCCTTTGCCTTGACATATATGGCCAAGTCGAATGTAATGACCGAGTCATTCTGTCCTAGTGTTGTCATCATTCTTTGAACTTGTTTCATGACCGTATACACCGTATTGAATTCAGTTGGTGATCCGGAAATCATTGGACAGTAACCGATTTGTGTAAAAGGTGCGTTAGCACATGATACAAGTGCATTAAATCCACTCCAACTAGGGACTGTTTGTGTTTCTGTGGTCATCATGGGTACAAGATCTACCGCAAACAATTTTATTGGACACATTCGAATGATGGCCCATGCAAGACCCATGACTAATGCCTGTTCCTGGATTGAGCTATCACATTGGTACCAATCCTTCTTGACAGTGTCTATGCACGCGGTCACAACTGGTCTTCTACCAAACATCCCACAATCAAGAATTCTGTTTTCAGTACCTGGTGCTGTCAAAGCCCTTCTCCTGACTGAGTGTTCAGCATGTATGACACGCTCTGGTCTTGGGCCAAATTGTATTCGTTGGAACATCACCATTGTCGTTGAGTGAGTTGTCTGTTTACCGTCTAAGGTTTCTTCAAGTATATCATTGTTATCAGCTGCTGCTTGAACGAACGAGTTTGGAACAATGTTTGTTGGTATTACAACTCCATACCGTGTTGATTGAGCTAATACTTCAAGCGCCATACTAGTGTCAACTACCTCAATATCATCATAGGAAACGCTATGACCCATACGATTCAGAATGGTGACAACTTGTTTGGAACCTGTAAGATGCCTCATTGTCATAGCGAGGCTTATGTGTTTTGGCATTTTCTTTCTCTCGTGTGATACACAATGCGCTATGTCATTTGAGACTAATTTGACTAGGCTGCTGTTGCTGTAACAACAGCGTCCCAGTCAAATTGGTTTCAAAATATTCAACAGAATGTTTATTAAATGGCAAATACATACACTTCATACACCGTGTCGGACTATTCAGCGTTAAAGACGGACTATATCGAATCAGTCATGCCGTCATGATTATGACGTCATCCTACAAATCAAGTAGTTGATTATGACGTCATATGATGGATAGGTAAACGTGGAAAGGTTCATTGGGAACCATCATTACATGCCCTTAGAATAAAATATAATGGATACATAGCAGTGTGGATAAAATGCCAGGAACGTAGTACAAAAATATTTATGAATCTCCTTACGAAACAATACAGAAATACAATTGTATCAAACTACTATAATTATTTCCCACATGGTAACATATGTCAGCCAGCAACACAATCTTTTCATCAAGATGCTTCCAGACTCTGCTGAACCATCGCAACAATCAGGCTAATATCACGATAAAATCCTTTTGAGAAAAAGCACACCACAGAAGGTGGTCGTGATAATCCTATATATGAGGGGCAACCAGAGTGCAATCACTTGAGAAATAAACCAAGTGCGAACACCCTCCCAGCGACCTACGTTGCGACTCAGGCGGCTTTGTCAGAAACAATTAGATCGGCAATCAGACAGTCTTATATTAGTTGCGAGTCACAACAAAGAATTGAGGAAATATCTGTAGATGGAAATGCACGATAACGCTGAGGAAATAAAAGTGTGTCGCGTTGATTCTATTCTGGCCCCGATCTTTGGTCACACATTCCAATTCGATTTATGAATTTGGTTATCAATATATACTTAGTGCTGTAGTGCTTTCATGAAAAATTATGAATGTATTCTTCCAAACTGTAATTATTTTATAAAGCACATTAAAGCATTGTCTATTTTTAATCATATATTCTTCTTGAAGTGCAAATTCGGATTAAAATCTTTCCTTTCAGTCTTGTGTTGGATGTCTTTTATTGTCTTTCTAGTGAAAGGTTTGATTTCATTTGTAACATTCTTTCAGTATTGTTTAGAGAAGGAAGGTGTTATGCTAGATTGTATACTAATACTAATTCTCTATCAGAGTTACGCATAATCCATCACAGTTGCAATCAAATGAAACCCATGGGATGTGAAAACGCAACACTCCTCGTCGGTAGTTATGATGAATATTGCTACGAACTTCTGAGAGCGGATTGTTCAGGAAATCCAATTTAACAATTTATATGATAAACCTCATATAGAATAAGTATTTGTTTTAGATATCCTGTAGATCTACTCAAACATTTAGCTGCAAATCATAAAAACATGAATATTGTACGCTTTACATACACTAGGAAATGATTCTATGGGTACCAAACTGATTTTAATCATATAGCAACTGCGATGCATTTTCACCACCGAATAAAACAACAACGAACAGAGAAAGTAAAAAGCAATACGTTTGTAGCATATTAATTTTGCGTTTTTATTGGGGATGGGGTGAGGTGGATTCAAAGAATGACAAATAGTGCGAGTAGAGACACAATCTAATGGCGAGTGCATTAGACCATGCCAAGAAATAGTGAGCTCAGCTCGCAGGTTCATGAGGCGGAATATCAGATTATCAGATTGATGCAAACCGTCAAATTCAGACAAGCATGCGTTTGAATGTGACAAAAAAAAATTTGAAGGTCCTCCGAACAAATGATGTATTACTTTTTCACATACTGGATAGTTCTAGCTTGACAGCGACGCCACAATTATATGGTGACATTTTAGTAAATGGCCATGAGCATCAATCAGACATATGTTGCAGCATCAGTGCTACTGGCCTATTTAGTTAATCATTCAAGCCGTTCAGATAGGATTACATGAAAAACACATGTTCTAGTAAAATTCACGCAACTGACGAGAAACAGAACGTGAAGGAGATGAATGAAAGCAGAAGGAACGCATGCATTCTACACTATACGTGATTTTTGACTTACCTGATCATTCAGTATATCACGAAATTTCCCTAGCAACGCTTGTCAAATTAATTTATCGGCGTTTAATTGGTTATGCCTTCGATTCTATGAACCTCACCCTTGTGTGACAGATTTACGCATGCGCACCTTCTACCGAACCTTGATAATTTCTCTCAGATTTGGCCCGAAACAGCCAATGGCAACTAGAGACACATGATTGGCCTAATGACAAAATGTGAGTTGTACTTTATGGAAGAATTCAACCTGATAACCACAATATAACTTCAATGCAGGGCAGATGAAGACTCCTCTCGATCTATTATTCTCTTGCCTCTCCTACATTTTTCTGACATGTAACTACATACTTGCGAGTGTCTAGTGATATGGCAGGAGAGATCGCAGAAACGTAAAGCAACAAATCTGGAAAATACACCATCAATTCCTGTCAATTCGCGTGGTTGTGAGTTGGATGGTTGAAAGCTGGGACAGTGAAAGAGGATTTCTGTCCTCTGAATGCTGGTCTAGTGGTAGAGCACTCGCCTCCCAAACGCTAGGCGGAAGGTGCCGCGGAAGTGCAAGGGCACGAGCCCCACTCGGATGGAAAATTGAAAAACGTGAATATTCCATTCCACATGATGATTGAGCTATATTCTAGTGCCAGTGCGTCGTCAATGAAAGGGTTCATAGAACTAATGCTTGACAATAATACAATCTACATACTTGAGAGTGCCTAGTGATTTGGCATGGGAGATCTTAGAAACCTAAAGCAACATATCTTAAATGTATATATCAATCAATTCTAGTGGTTGTGAGACGGGTGCACTGGCACTCGGATATAGCTCAGTCATCATCTGGAATGTAATTTTTACCTTTTTCAATTTCCTACTCGAGTGGGGTTCAAACCCTGGCAATTCTGCGGCACCTTCCGCATAGCATTTGGGAGGCAAGTGCTCTACCACTAAACCAGAATCCAGAGTACAGAAATCCTCTTTCACCGGACCAGCTGTCAATCATTCATCCGCATGAGTTCAAGAGCGTTCGCGTATGGGGCTGTGTGTATGTAATTTTATTATTGCCACGCATTAGTTCTATGAAACCTGTCATTGACGACGAACTAATGCATGGCAATAATAAAAACTACATACATACAATCCCATACGCGAACACTCATGCACTCATGCAAATGCACACACATCCGCACACAATCGAGCAAGCAGATTCAACAAAGAATAAGTGTATCACTTCCACATTATGTGAACCCATTGCCAAGTTGAACTACTTCTATGATCTTAGAGAATCATATTATTCACGTCCTGACGTATGTTGCCTATGTCATGGAATGATGTACTCGTAACATGATCTTTGTGAGAACTATCATTGTGCGATCAGGAACAAGAGATGATCGATCAGAATGTACTGGTGCTTGTAATTTGTGTTACAAAGCTAGTGAGTGAATGCGATTGTGTAATGAACTTAACCGCTAATAAGGTCTCTGATGAGTCTGCTTTCAAAACATCAACGATGTCGACGTGAACTTGTCAAGTGTGCTGACCTTTACTATTGGAAGAAGGCGTTGTCCTCTGTCAAATTATATTATCAGGAAATTCACACGCAAAGTGTTGCCAGGACATCGGTGTGATGTTCTTGAAATAGCGTGCATGTAATATTTGGAAATAACCAAAACTGTCAGCACCAAATTGCTATATGGTGCATTTTATGCAGCAACATTTAATGCACGGCCTATGCATTTTTATTTACATTTCATTGCTGATTCGTAATGAATGGGTAATTCCCACTAGGTGCCTCTAGCATCTGGAACACCTGAACGATATACTTAGTTATAATATCGTAAGTGGCGTTGTATTCTCGGATATTTAGCCACATCACTATATGTTGTGATTATTGTGTGTTGCCTGTTTACAGTATTATATATCTGTGTCAGAGCTCATTCCTAGATTCATGTTCCATCTTTCTATTGATATACATATGCTCGTGATGCTAGAGAGAATCATTTCTCGCTATCACCCGTGCATCTCCAGCTAAGCAATGCCCAATTTGTTCTGAATCGATTTTAACAACTTGAATGGCGAATACCTAGAATCTCAATTCTAAGGTAACTATACAGTAGTTGCATATTTTGAAACTGTTTTGACTTGGGAGCTGTTGATGCCTATAGATCATATTCAAATTAGTTTCAAACTCTTCAGCAGAATGTTTATTAAATTGTAAATCGTCATCTAGCTAAAATAATGCAGCGCGCCGGCCCCATGTCACCCTAGCACACGCCCTGCATACAGGTTGGCCGCGTGGCGCGGGCGCCCCGCCATCGTCCGAGTTGGCTGATGATGAAGATGCATCCACCCGTGTGCCCTACGCCGCATGGTGCATGACGTCGGGGGTATCGGGGTCTTGTAAAGAGGGGGCGGGGAAAGATCAGCGACAAACGAATTTTGTCGGCTGCGTAACGAGTCGGTGGAACTTCTTAGTTCTGGTGGGCCCGCGAGTACATTTACGCCAAGTGGGTTTATGTATACAGTAACGCCGGAGTCACGCCCCTCATGCCCTGATACTGAGTGAAATACAGGTAATCGAGGTGGTGTAGGCACGTGTAATGCATTTAACCTGAAATCAAAGGGTGCACCCTAACACGTGGCTATATATCACATGATATGATTGCAGAATAAGGTAAGCTGAGGATATGAACATTGCTAACCATCATATCTTCATATTTAACTGGAAACTATGCTTGTACATCAATTGTGCATATCCGTATTGTAGACGGCTTTCAGCTCTTCGTTTATTGTTGGGAATGCCACATAAGTGTTAGTGATAACCCGGGAAACTTTTTAAATAGAAATGCATATGCGAAGGATGATCTGGCTATTGATATTGGACAATCAAATGTATTTTTCTGCGAGATCACCTCTCAAAGTGATTTAAATTTCAAGCTTTTTTCTAATTGAGGGTAATTATATCTTATAATTAGTAGCTCATATATCCTTTCCTATTTATTCATGAGAGAGGGAGAGAGAGAGAGAGGAGAGAGAGAGAGAGAGAGAGAGAGAGAGAGAGAGAGAGAGAGAGCGAGCGAGAGAGTGAGAGAGAGAGAGAGAGAGAGAGAGAGAGAGAGAGAGAGAATATGTGTGGTAGACACCCAAAATTAATATCGGAATCAGAAAGGCCACCCTGATGACAATTCAACTCATTCCAGCTCACTACGGTAATTTTCTGACCAAGCTATCAGATGAAAAACATTGATTAACATTTGATTGTTTGATTGGCAATATCGTCTGATATGTCTGAGAGATAAAAACAGCTTCGATGATATTATAAAACATTGGGAAATTATGTGGCTGCTAAGATTACGTTTTCCCTGCAGGCTGATTGCTTTGTCATGATCATGCTGAGAGTATGGCCTGGGATATAACAGCCTGATACGACAGCAATAGCATGCTCTAATGTGTTCATCAATTATAAGTTGGTGAGTTATGTAAAAGTGGCGATGGAAAACAATATTGGATCGTGCAGGTAACGGAGGTAAGATGTTGTTGTCATAGACTGCAACAGGTTACTGTGACAATCTGTACTATCTCATAGAAACAATTAGACTGCCAATAATTCTGGATTGCAGATTGCGTCCTGATGTGTTAAACACACAGGTTCCTGACACTGGTAATCAATCAATCTACTCAGTTCTAAATCTCGGCTGGATGTTAGAAAATTGCTTGAGAAAACAGATCAGTTATTCAAACACACATGAATGGACCAGATACTGCAGAAATATCAAATATCCCGCTGTTATGGCGTTCAAGATATAAATAATTATGGCAATAACATTAAATCATTATTTTCATGGTTTGTGGATAACTAAAATTGGTTATATTTGTTGTGCCGAAGTAATTGGTTTTTAGCTTAATGTGAAATCCAGCAATGGAAGAAATGACCCGATCCTAAAGTTGAAATTAAGACCAAAAGCCACAATTAAATTTTGCCAGCAGTGTTTGGAGCTTAGACCTATGGCAGTATGCGAGCAATGCTTCCGTTAAGCTCTTGGTAATTAGATAAAGATAAGCATAATTCAAGTCTAGCTACTCAATACCACTGCTCTGGGTCATATGCATGCTCATGCAATGACATGGGAATAAACGTCTGTTTGTGTGCTTCTCGACATCGACCAATTGTTGATGTACAAAATGTACAAGCGTGCTACATTTAAATCAACACCACAATCCCGGGTTTCATTGCAATGCCAACATTTATTACGCTTATTGTTGTCAGATGAGGGAATCACAAATTCCAACATGTAGACATGACTTAACGTTACCGTACTTGCCGGCACAGAGGATTACCAATTTATTTCTTAGAACTCTATATCTCCCGGTGGCTAGAGGCTACCTGTATATTATTACGAGACACTAATAATGTGTGTGTAGTTTCCACAACTATAACTATGCAGGTTTAGCATGCATTGTCTCTCGATTTCTCTTCCATGTTACGTTTGACCGTAATGAACACCTAACTTGGCATACATCTGGGGATTGTCTTGCTAATTATTGAAAACACTGTTCAGTACATCGGTGGATGAGCGCAGACAACCAATTGACTATTCGTCATTCAGAGGATGATCTGCCCAGAATCGATGCGATAGGGTGGTTAATTCAATAAGCAGATTAGCACACATGGGACTGAGGAGACTATCTATGTGACCATCTTCTCCACAGCCACATGTTACAAGATTAAATAGCTGACTATCGCGTCCACAGCTGCAGGAGCTAAACACATCTGAAGGGTGCGATTTCCTCAAAACATGTAACTTTCTTCCTCTCCCCCCCCCCCTCTCCCTCTCTCCCTCTCTCTCTCTCTCTCTCCCTCCCTCCCTCCCTCCCTCCTCTCTCTTTCCCCCATCCCCCTCTCTCTCTCTCTTCTCTCTCTCTCTCCCTCCTCTCTCTCTCTCTCTCTCTCTCTCTCTCTCTCTCTCTCTCTCTCTCTCTCTCTCCCTCTCAATCCCGTCCTTCCATTTCTCTCACTCATCCACACTCTCTCCTCCTTCCTTCCTCCCTTCCTCCCACTCTCTCTCTCTCTCGCTCTCCCCCCCCCCCCCGCCCCCTGCCTCCCTCCCTCCCTCCTCCTCCTCTCTCTCTCTCTCTCTCTCTCTCTCTCTCTCTCTCCTCTCTCTCTCTCCACCTCTCCACCCCTCACAATTTCTCTCTCCCTCCCTCCCTCCCTCTCTCTCTCTCTCTCTCTCTCTCTCTCTCTCTCTCTCTCTCTCTCTCTCTCTCTCTCTCTCTCTCTCTCTCTCTCTCTCTCTCTCTCTCTCTCTCTCTCATCTCTCTCTCTCTCTCTCTCTCTCTCTCTCTCTCTCTCTCTCTCTCTCTCTCTCTCTCTCTCTCTCTCTCTCTCTCTCTCTCTCTCTCTCTCTCTGTTTGACTCTGGAAATATCACTGTTTTAAATCAACGGCCATTATATTAGAATTAGGGTTCAACTCTGAATTAAATGGGCTTGATATGGTTAAATAGTGTGTAGATTTGTTCAAGACAAGTTTAGAGTTGCTTATTTATGATCTGATTTGTGGCTTGATGAAGCTATTTCAAAGAACCAGGTACCATATTGGGAAAGTGCTAAACGACGATGCTGTAGTGCTACAAAAGCACGTTACAACACTAAATAGCGCAATCTTTTCTTAACCGCTTATGAACTGTGTGCATTTTCATGATGGCATTAGGATATCATGAGAAGAGTTATACCCCTGCGAGTTTATGAAACAATTCATGTTGATAGTTTGGACAATTGGGAGTGTGTATTGCCAATGATACGCGATGCCTAGCAGCTTGTCAGTCAATCTCAAGTTTATTGTCAATCAACTGTACCGTTTGTCAAATCCTTGATAAACAGAGTTGGGCTATTCCTGGAATTGTTCAGTAGGTATCATTCGTAACAGTCTAGAACGGATAGGCGCTAGATTGTTAATTGCAGGTATGTGCTCTCTCAGTATAGTAGCTGTAGTTATCTGGAGCACTGTAGAACAGTATTGAGCTTAGCAAATTTATTGATAAAGATTTCGTAGGAATTAATAACTCCACAAATTATTTATCAACATAATTTATCCATCCATCATATGATGTCAAATCAACAACGTGACGTGTAGGATGACGTCATAATCAATGGCGTCATGAATGACGTAGATAAGTACGCCACGAACGCATAATTAGTGATGATCTAAGCGCTGTTGTACGAATTGTATGATTTTACTATTTAATAAATATAATGTTGAATATTTTGAAACTTATTTGACTGGAAACTGCTGCTGCTGACATAGACAGCAACAGCGCCCAGTCAAATTAGTTCCAAAATATTCAGCAGCTTACATGTATAGTTTTCTGGAAAGTGATAGTCATGGAGTTCAGGGATCGATCGATCCCAACACGAGCAAAGTGTGGGTGGAGGTTAGCTAGAGATGGGCGAGGCATAGCTAAAACTGGAACGGTCCATTGTCAGTTTCAAAGACGTATTTGGTGCTGAGATTGTGGTGCGAATGAATATATCAGCGTCTCAAGGTGTACTTGCTGCTGATATCACATCCCTACAAAGCGGTAAGATCATGGAGAAAACGAATAGGAAGTATTCAGAAGTGACGCCATTCGTATCTAGGAAGAGTCATAAAACTCAAAACGAGGCTACCAGGTCGTTGAACCGCGTATGCTAATCTGATCCACGATTTACCTTCAGAAAATAAGGCTATCAATTATCTGCATACTCCCTTTCGAGACTAAAAATGATTTAAGATTTAAAGGTGTATATTCACACTAAATGCTTGAAAATTAAAATGTTAAAATTGAATACATTTAGAGGCTTAGAATGTGTGGCTATGTGTAATGAAACGAAATAAATCTTAGCATATGATGATTCCATTATGTACAAATTAATATAATTTTTTGGGTTGTGAAAATGAATTAGAGACAAGTGCCCCTATTTCAACTTCACATTAAAAAAATTATATTAATTTATTCGGAATGAAATCAATTTTGTTAAGATTTATTTCTTTTCATTACTTTGAGGTAAACAATTCAAGCTTTTAAATGTATACAATTTAAATAATTTTATCTTAGAGCATTCTGATGTGAATATGCACCGTTAAATGACATACTAATAGTTGTAAGAGCTACTTTGTTCTACACAAACCTGTGTCAATAACAGGTAATCGAAGAACCCTATTGTAACGGGGGCCGGCCCCGGTTGTTTGGTCGTAATTCCAGTTAACGAAGTGGGATCTTTTAAAATAAGCATTTCGCTCATTTATCGCCAGTGCGGATTCAAGGGGGGGGGGGGGTGACACGGCCCCAAAATTTGTCACAGTCTACATAACACCCTACCCTATTCACTGAACTGGGCCAATGGCTCCAGTAACATTAATATTCTGTATAATATACTGAATATTAACCACTACAAACCAAAAGACCACCACCAAAATCCGTAACTATACCCCGAAGGATATTTTCAAACCGGTTTATGACAGAAACAGGTTCCTGTCGTGTCTGTTTCAAAATATTCAGTAGTTTTCCTGCACGGTTACAGTGAAAGGATAACTAATCCATCTCTTGATAGCTATTCAGGTGATCTAACACGCCGACCATAAACTATCCAGGTAATTTTAAGCTTTTTATCACGCCGCTAAGGAAAGATATTCAGGATTTAGTAGTTAGATGTTGGTACATTTCTACACCATATGATGGCTGTCATGATTTACTTTTCAACCAATCAGAAGGACCCTAGTGTGTCCGCCTCGGTATATACGTTCAGTCATAGAGGCGCCAGCTATAGTTTGGCAATGTGGTATAAAAGCAATCCTACAGCTGGTGAATATTTTGAAGCCAATTTGATTGGAAGTTGTTGCTGCCATAGGCAGCAACAACTTCCAGTAAAATTAGTTTCAAAATATTCAATGGGATGGGAATTACATAATAAAGAATGTGATGCATTGGAGTTTACATGACGTCACACACAATAGCTTGTGGAGACAAAATGGTGTCTATCATTGTTGAACATTTACTCGATATTACAAAACAGATAATTGTGATACAGATCAGGGAATGTGACAGGATATGAATGATATGGAATCTATAAACCATATTCTATCGGCGCAATACAACATTTGAGATGAGATTAGCATCGCTTGAAACTGTGATTCTGGGAACTCACGGCTCGAAGGGTTAATACGAACGTGTGAGTATTGTTTTGTAAGCCCTACTGCGTATTATTAAAGCGCATTATATAATTAACTGCATTTAGTCTATCTCCACTGCCATAATAAATTGTCAAGTTATTTGCTTCCACAGAGCACAAGCCTCCCACAGCTAGCATAGAATAAACATATTTTAATCTATGTCATATGCAAAATAGCTCCGCTGCCATAAATATTGTACGTAATAACTGTTGCCCCCATATGCTATTGTGATAACCTGGGAGAAATAAAGTGAATTTGAACGTGAACCCACCTTAAAATCAGACCTAACATTTTAACTTGGAAGCAAACTAAGGTAGGCTCTTTTACCACTCAGAATCGCGGATATGGGTTCTTAGTAGACCTATAGCAGAATTCACAAAATGTATCTGTGTTACAACGTCAACACGGCCAGCTGTTAGTACGTGGTGACTGGTGTGGACCACGATGCACATATTTCCGGTACGTAGACCTACATATACAGTGTTCATTCTAGAAGGGGCTATTGGGTGATAGTTCCCCATTATTTTGAAATGATCGCCCACATTGGTTGGCCAGTAGGGGTCCTATGTTCCTCGATTTTTTTATTGTTAGTCAACTGCAAAATAAGGTAAACCTTCAAACAGATTTTTGACATTGCAAGAAATATTTTGTTGAATATTTTGAAAATAATTTGGCTGCAAGTGATTGACGCGTTAGGCAACAACAGCTTCGAGTCAAATTAATGTCAACAAATTCAACCGCTTGCCAGTATGGATAAAATTGCCAGTATATTGGAGTTCATAAACTGGGACTCAAATGGTGAACGTCAATTTACAAGATGGGTCTAACTTGTAACAAATAATTAATGTGGCTATGCATCTCCTAAGTAGGGGTTTTGTTTATAGCCAATGTGCCCCTAATGCCTTTTCTAATGCCCTACATTGTGGGTGGTCAGGGTCCTTGGGCCCCACTTTTCCAGATCCTAGAATGAACACTGCATGTATGCATTTCTCCCAGATAATAATAATGTCATGTTGGCCCTAGATGATTTTTCATAAGAAAATTGGCACAAACGAAAATGGGCAAAAACGAATACTTTCATAGCTAACTGAAGGTCCATTTTGCCTACAGACATATAGCAGATGACTACTGAGAGCGTCCAGATGGCACCTAGATCAAACTCCTCGGCCAACGCCTTCAACCATCTCTAGATTCAAAAGAAAAATAAAAGTTTTTCACACAGATTGCTTGAGATGGCTTCTCAGAACACCTACTTTTCACAATTTCACGGAGGGGACCCCGCGGCCCCCCTCCTTGTGAGGCTAGACAATCCCTCTCAGACTCGCATCAATTACGCCCCATAGTTGAAATTCCTGGATCCGCCAATGATCCCGTTGATTCATATGTGTTAATTTTCAGTGCCCTGATATGCCTAATTATTGTTGTTGTCGCATTCAACTTGATACATATGAGTACATATTTTCTGATATTTATAAAGATCATTGCCGACCGGCCGCAATTACGATACAATGTGAAAGCGACTAGCAATGTTAATTGACGCTATGCCGCCAGATGATTTCAATAAGCCGCTGTGAAGAACGACCCGGTAGTCTCGTTTTCGATTCGGCCTTAAACGATCTCGCTTAAGACTTTGACCACTGGCTTAGTTACGAATACGGCATATTGGTTAATATCGATATGAATCTGTTTGTTTATTAGTTAAATCAACGTACATCGGGATATGCCTGCTCGCGATAAGATTATTACTTCGATAGACTATAGGTAATAGAGGTTTGGACTAACCGCACACGCTCCTTTACGAACAGACAGTCCAGTGCTTGACTTCGTTCTGAAACATTGTCCTGACTTGATAAACAGCAAACCAATCATACCTTCCCGTATGCGTTCTGCTCCTGTCATACAACGCCTGTGAAGTAAATAAGCACGGTCTCATCATGTGTGTCTTTGAGCTAGGAGGTGGTAGCCTATATCCCGACAGTCTTTTTTCACAGTAGTGCTTCAATAGTAACGAGCAGATGAAGATGGACAATTACATAATACGCAGCGATTCAGATGGAACAAAAGCAATCTGAGTTTGCATACCACCGCCCTGCAGTTTTTGTCATATTTAAAATATCATTTCAGATTTTTCTGATTTTTCCCTCATTTTACGGACTCGGTTTGCGGATCTTCTGGATTTTCTGAATCATGCCTAAAACTGTAGAATATTAGGGTGTGGGCACACCATTTCTTGTGCTTCAATTTGGGGAAAATGGAACAAGTGGTTTCGGAGATATCAATAGATCCAGAAGTTGATCACATCCGAGTCTGGCGTTTCTATCCGTATCACGGCCAACGTCTGGAATTCCGCGTCCATTGCATGTTCTTTTGATGTGTTAAGATTTGAGCTGGATCGCTTGAGATACAGCACAAATGTGCACAAGCTCGCAAGCACGCACGCACGTACGCACGCACGCAAGAACGCTGACTAGAACGCACTACGCTCTTCTCCTTACGGAGCGAGGTTAATAAAAACTGGTTAGAAATTTCATTTGTCATATTTGATAAGGTTATTCAATGCATATGTATACACCGTGCACAGTTGGTGTAATGGCACTTATATGCCTTGGAGTTCTTTATCCGTTAATCAATTATCATATCTGACACACATTAGGGACTTATGATCGCCTGTGCCAGCGTCGTTTAGGAAGAGGCAATTCTTACCGAATCTGCAGCGGATCGCATACCAGGCCCAGCGACTGATAAATATCTCACCACCATTAGATAACATGGAGCGTCACATCGTAGCTGCAATAGAGTTATGCTCTTGAAAAGCTACTACTACTACTACTACTACTACTACTACTACTACTACTACTACTACTACTACTACTACTACTACTACTACTACTACTACTACTACTACTACTACTACTACTACTGCTACTACTGCTACTACATCTGAATCGTGATTCGGATACAAAATTAACAATTGCAGTGAAATGACAAATTTCCAGTGGCCACCATTAGGCATATTTAACTTAAATGGAATTAAACATATTTAGACCAACACTGCCAAAAAACAACAGATCACCCGCAGTTAAATCTTATTAATGGGATGAGAGGACATATTTGATAAATCGCTGCTTCCGTCACAGATTCGTGCATGTTGGCCACCAACGTCTCATCTACGCTTTCCAACGTTTGCAACAAAACATGACGAAACATGACGAAAGCAATATAATGTTCCATAACTAAACATACATATATTATCACACTGACTCGTGTTGCGTAAACCTTAAATTAAAAAAATTATGACTTTATAAGTCTCTACTCATCTCAGAAGAGTTTCATGAATATGTATTGGTCAATTATCATCACGGAAAATGCGTGGCCACCGTTTGGTCTGAAGAGAAGAGAAGAATCCGCTGAATGAACAGTTAATATCCTCGCGCGTGATATTAGAAAGTAATGGCGATATAATTGCACGGCATCCAGCAATGACAAGCATTTATGGCACGCATCGTGCGGGGAAATGTGAACCGGAATCTAGTTAATTCTCGTTCCTTTAATACGAAATAATTACTATGGTAGCGGTTTGCGATATTTTCAGTCACCGGTAGCAATTCAGACGGGGCTATTATATTGTATTCCATATAAATATATGGATGACGGATCTCTAGTCACAATCATCTGACACGTCAAAGCTGCATTATTAAGCACGAAATAGCTTTGTGTTTGGACCAGCTGACAAACTAATTACCATATCTGCCGAGGAAGGTCATTATGCTGCGGACAATTAATAAACGAATAAGATATTCGGCATAGAGCTCC
This sequence comes from Chaetoderma sp. LZ-2023a, assembly GCA_034401795.1. Lineage (NCBI taxonomy): Eukaryota > Metazoa > Mollusca > Caudofoveata > Chaetodermatida > Chaetodermatidae > Chaetoderma > Chaetoderma sp. LZ-2023a. The sequence goes on along the minus strand of CM067369.1, from coordinate 210,956,548 downwards.
AGAAACAAGCATCAGCGTATCTAGTACTGCCATCATCAGCATAACTAGTAGTGCTAAAAACGACCAATTTTACTTGAAACCATCATCTCAACGGACCTTTCCGGTTTTAGCTATGCCCCGCCCATCTCTATCTAAGCTACGCCCACACCACGTTCGTGTTGCGATCTATCGATCTCTGAACTCCCTGACTATCAATTTCCAGAAAACTATGCAAGTAAGCTGTTGAATATTTTGAAAATAATTCAACTAATTCGCCTATGGCAGCAACAGCGGCCAATTAAATTAATGTCAAAATATTCAACGGCATGTTTATTAAATAGCAAAGACATGCAATTCGTACAACGTGGCGGACCATTAAGCGTTAAAGACGGACTATTTGGAATCATTCTTGACGTCATGATTATGACGCCAGCATAGTTGATTATGACTGAGGAAATGGATTCATGAATTCTACTTGAAACCATCATCTCAACTGCTTATGGAACCCACATCTCTCATGGATATTGCTCCCACATCTTAACTGGCAGTGGAATCATCATCTCAACTGATTAATGAACCTATATCTCAACTGCGTATGAACCCAACAAACTAACTGACTTTGAATCCAACAACATTTCACCTACCTATGGTACGCACACGCACACGCACACGCACACTCGTGCGCCGCGCGCAACTACGCTTGCGCGCACACATGGGCGCGCGCACCCCACCCTCCTCCCCCACACCCACACCCACACACCCACACCCTCACCCCTCCTCCACCCCTCCCCGTATGCACAAACGCACGCGCGCACGAACGCACGCACGCACGCACACACGCACGAACGTACGCGCACGCACGCACGCACGCACGCACGCACGCACGCACGCACGCACGCACGCACGCACGCACGCACGCATAGACACGCACGCATAGACACGCACGCACGCACGCACGCACGCACGCACGCACGCACGCACGCACGCACGCACGCACGCACGCACGCACGCACGCACGCACGCACGCACGCACGCACGCACGCACGTACGCACGCACGCACGCACGCACGCACGCACGCACGCACGCACGCACGCACGCACGCACGCACGCACGCACGCACGCACGCACGCAGAGAGAGAGAGAGAGAGAGAGAGAGATGCCTATTGAATGTGGAACCGGCCTCGAAATTGCTTATGGCGTCTCCATCTCAACTGATTATAGAACTAACACCTCAACTGGTTTATGGAACCAGCATGCCAACTGATTATGGAACCAGCACCCCAACTGCCTGCACGAGAAACCTTCCATGGCATATATATTTTAATTGCCGGATGAGCGCACATTTTAACTACCTATGGGACGCACATCTTAACTGTTTATTAGAAGCACTTTTAACTGCCTATGGCACTATAGTCTACCAGCCAAATCTGAATTCGCCACCATGGCACAAGTGGTCTGCTAGAAAAATGCCAATAGTACCAGCTGTTAGGGGGATCTATAGTGGTCATCACCAGTGTGGATGTAGGGTCTGGAAGTGGTGCAATTATTTTTTGCAGAACCGTTTCCATGGTAACCATAATCAATTACCGCAAAGATTTATACTTCGTTTTAACTATCATAACTTTCTTATTTTTGTGGTTAGAAAGACAATTCTAATGTTAAATTAACGGTCTCATAGTCATCTAGCTAGCGGTATCATTTATCCTTATTTTGTGAATAATTTGCATGTAATTATGACGTCACAAACATAAAAAATTGTAATCTTTGTCATATTTTCACGTTTACCATAATAATTTTGTAGAATTTGGTGTTCTGGTTCGTGTTCTGATAGGTCAATATTGTCCCATTTATTAAAAAATGTCTAGCTTATCAAATTGGTACATTGAATGGGATGCGTGGTTTGGAAAATATTTAATACATCATTTTGGAAGTCATACACTAAAAGTCAGCCTAAATGTAAGCATGAATTTTGATGCCGCTCCAACCTCGGTAAATGCAATTTCTTCGCAGAATGAATCATTCTATGAATGCAAGGACGATGTGTAGGTCAGTAGTGTAGGTCAGTTCATGTTCCATATCATTAATCTGTATCTGATTCAGAGGACGAGTAATCTATGTTCAATTCACGGTTACTGCAGCTGTCAGCACAACATTTACATACATCAGAACACACAATACCATCTTTGCGACACCTGCATCTCCTTGTTGAACAATCCGCTTGGCACATACATTGTGTAAATGCGAATATTGCCTCAGGTGCTGGAGGGAGCATCATCATACATGGCACAAGGTGCCAATCTTCATCGAACACCCAGGCATTATCAACAGGTGATACATTGAGGTACGGAACTGCTGCATGATTCCATATAAATGACTAATAATTTACTCGTTTGAGATCCAAACGGAAGCTATCCATTGTTGGTGGTAATTTCTCATTTTTTGCATTGTTTTTTGCAAATAATTCGTAACGAACTACATCAAGTGATACATGTTTTTTCCGCAATACAATAGAGACACTAGTGTCAGAAGGACTGTCTCCGAAATGTTGTAGCCCACTGTGTAATTCTTGGTGTTTTTCAATAAGATTAGGCCATTTTTGTTTGCCTATCCCACTGAACGCCGAGGGTGAATCACATCCACTGGCTGCGTGGATCGCTGGTAGCATATAGATCATACCTTTTTCAAGTTGGATCGCCATGGTATCCATTGGATTGAATCTCTTCTTTTGTCGTACAACTGTCTTTAGATACAGCTCTTTCAAGTCAAGTACCCAGCAGTATCGTGGACACAAGGCTGCAACATCTGAGTCAAGACACCAAAGAAGTACCCGGTTGACGCCTAATTTATATCTCGCGTGTTAAATATGTAGAACCATTCGAGAATTGGCTCCCTCATGATCTGACCCAAGCGCTGGTACTTCATCGTGCCCACCAAACACGACCTTACCTACTCGATTAATGTCATGGAATCCACCAGCAAGATACACCTCACAACCAGCTTTTAATCTACGTTCCAACTTAATGATCCAATAATGAGAAAGGAAGTTGGCAAGGTTTGGCTTGTTCTTTGCATTCGACAACATCTTCAGCCGTTGTTTTGGAAGTGGTGTTAGAACAGCTGGATTCTTTATCTCCTGCATCTGGATATTACCACGGCGGACCCCTTCATCTGATTTTATTGATTCCTCATTAATATAATTGTCACCAACCACAGCAATATACTGACATTTTAAACTCAAGACTGCGTACAAGAGTGATCTGGTAGCTTACCAATGGTAGTACACTTGGCTGTGTCAATACAAACCATTCTTAGCAACATCATGAGATCAATGACACCCAATGTTGGCTCACTAGATGCTGGAAGTTCAATAGTGGCATGGCCCTTCTTAAGCCAAGTGAGTATACTACTTTTCTGTGTCTTTCTAAGAGAACCATCCAGATCGAACAGCGAGAGTGGAACTGGCGCTAATTCATACTGAAGCAATTCCTTTATGTTCACATCACGCGAGTGTCCAATAAGTGCCAATTTGCTGAATATTTGGCGATCAATATTTAATGACTTTATCACCTGTTTCTTTTTAGTAGCAGCTCCTTTGTTCAGTGTAGTAAATGTGCAAAGATTATGCTTACTAATGGGATCGTGACAGTCTGTCTCACCTGTTATCTATCTATTAGTTCCAAATTCGTTCATTTGTTCTAGACCATTTTCACGCACATTACACAGTGCCTCGCTTGCTTCAGGTGAACATACAAGTGATGTGGCAATAATTACAAGAGGCTGCCTATTCTCTGGGGTAATGCCGATGTCAATCATGAAAGGGTTCACCATTCTTTCATTAATAACACTGGTGATTTTTTGGATTGCAGTTTCATCAGCAGCAATGCGTCTCGTTGTAGCCTCTTTGTGGAGGTCACCACTATCAGTCTGCTGTAACCCACTAGGTTGCTTTGTGTTAGCGGTTACTGCTGCTTTTAGATGAGCAGTCAAATAGTATTTTGCAAGCGCCTCATCTTTAGCACGCAGTTGTCTGTGCTTGTCGCAGTCTTTGTTTAGAGATTGGTTCGATGGCCATGCCATGCCACACTTTCACTGAAAGGTCGCCCAGTCCTGTAAACGGCACTTTGGCCTTCGACTAGAGCTTGATACACTTCCGGCTTCTCCTCCTTCAGAAGTCTTGCTTCAACAACGTCAATGCATCCCCAGCGCGCATAGTTTACATGTCTGCACTGAAAGTCAATTGGAATCATCTCCTCAAATGTGTCTATTTCCAAGGACTTTTGCGGCAATGTAATCCAAAAGCAGCTGTGACAAATCTGAAATGTAGTTTTCACAGAAGACAAATGTGTCTGAACATTTTTTAACTTTCTTCACAAATTTCTCCATTAGATAATGCAGATTTTGCACAGAATGCGAGAAATCGTCTAGCGCCATTTTAGCCGCATCTCTGCCTTCGCTGTGTGCATGCTGGAGATCCTCAAATGCCGTGGTGCAATGATCCGCTTTTTCCATGATCATATTCTTTTCAAGTTGTGAAACTTCTGTTGCTTCAATGGCATCAGCAAATGCCATCCATTTAAGCCGATTCAGTGCTTCATTCATAAGCTTATGAATTCTAACACCTCGATTGTGTGCTTTGCCTTTCATAGCATGGCTAATTGTTGCTGATCCATACACGTTCGCTTCCACAAGGATGTCCTCAAAACCTCTTTCCTGCAAAACACAACCTATGCCATCCATAAAATTCAATGTACAGTGCATGCTTCCCATTTCAATATGATCACTGTCAAATTCATCTGGGTTTCTCCACTTAATCATCTGAGCCTTGCAATATACATCATACATCAAACACTGTGTATGTCCAATTCTGACCGAGTGAGCGAAATGCAGACTGCAGATACTTCATCATGGTATACACAGTGTTGAACTCAGCTGCTGAGGCAGGGGCCATTTGTTATTTTTCAAAATCGCGATAAGGGGTATCATAGAAATTAAGGGATAATCCCTATTTTACAGAGCCTATATCACGTACTACGTATCTTTTCAATAATCTAGATAGCATTGCTACTAAAATACATAATATTGAGGTGCTAGTCCACACCCGGACAATACAGGGAAAATGAAAAACGTTCGAATTCCTAGAATTTTCTATTTTCCATGTGACGCCATAGTTGTAGAATAAGTGATCCGACAAATGAGTAACTGGCAGGACCGATTAGAGGGGAATGATACCCTTCATTCAACACCAGAAGCATGTTTCCAGCTGTCGTGTGAAGAACGTTATTCGCGTTAGCATAAACTTATATATTTGTGATAATTTCTCTTAGTTACCATGGAAACGAGCCTGTAAAAAATGTGTGCACCACTTTCAGACCCTACATCCACCCTAGTGATAACCCAGATAGACCACCCTAATAGCTGTTATCATTGGCATTTTTCTACCAGACGACTTGTGCTGAATCCTTAATTAGGTCTCTTTTCAGATTTGGCTGGTAGACTACGAGCACTTTTACTGAGTTCCAAGATGACATATAGCTCTCAATCGCTCGATGTGATGCTAGGTTAATAATCAGTCACATGAGTCAGTGGAGGTGGGGAGATTTAACAGAATATCAGATGTCAATTGTGATTTGGATTTGATTACAAATAAATCTTTGTTGGCGGAGTCGATAAGACGAAAGCTATTTTATTTATGGAGGCACGCTAGAATTATTGCCAGAATAGGAGTAGTGCATATAAAGACACTTGATCAATTTATGGTAATGGTCGCTACCTCATTCGCCACGCTGCAGAATAAGAAAGAGGTAATCCCGGCTGCAGTCCTTCAAATCTAATTGATGTCAAATATAAGGTCACTTGACATAGCGTAGGAATGGTTGTGACATCGATCCGAACATCAAACATTCCATGGCAAACGTCTCCATCTCTATTCATTTTCCGATTCGGATGTTTTCCATGCCAATGCCAATATTTCCACTTTATGACATCCCTCCGAGTATTCGTTTTTCTTCTTATTTTCTGCTAGTGTAATTCCAGGTAGTCTTTGTTGACAAGTCCTTGATGCCACTTGGTGTAGTATTTGCATGTGAATCACTCGCTGCATTTGCGTTATGAGCCATTTCTCACATAGATCGCGTGTGCATTGTGTGGTTCGCACCTTCATTTCAAGTCGCAATGCATTCATTGTGGTTACAGAGTTATTAGACCAATGGGCCTTTTCAGTATTAGCTGTGCCCCGCCCATCTCTAGCTAAGCTCCACCCATATCTCACTCGTGTTGGAATCGATCGATCCATTTTCACTGAACAACAGCGCCCAGTCAAATTAGTTTCAAAAAATTCAATAGAATGTTTATTAAATAATAAAGATATCCAATTCGTACAACAACGCTTTAGTCCGTCACCAATTATGTTCTTGCCGAATTTACCTACGCCAAGCATGACGTTATTGTTTATGACGTTATCCTACACGTCACGTAGCTGATTATGACCTCATATGACGTCATATGATGGATGGATAAACTGGAAAGGTTCATTTAGCAGATTTTACAGCTGTGCCCAATTTTCTTACATATCGTATCTATGGTTTACAGACTAGACGTTGAACAACCTATAGCCTCCAGTCGTATGATAAACAATACGATGTTTGTTTTCTATTGAGTAGTTTTTCACGATATGCCCTGCGTCATTTATATACGCTGATGTTTAATCTTTCAAAAACAAAATCCCGAATAGCCATGTTTAAATTGGCTAGATGTATAGGAAGAAGTTAATATAATGTTTGTAGTTTACCGCCTATCCTTTCAAGCAATATAGACCTATTTTTTTTCAAAATATAAACTCAGATCTCTCTATCAACCCTGTGTATCCGCTATTTCTATTTCTGAGAGTGGCAGTCTATACTGACACTGTTCCGACTGACGGATTGCATGTATCTCGAATGGAGGGATACATTTCTGGCTCTCTCCCGTCTATTTCTAGCTAGGCCCCGCCAACCGACGAAGCTAGATACGTCATTATGGTTGTAGCATCACGTAACGAGAAAATATACCATCTGACTTGAAGCATCTACACTGACTACCAGCATATCAAAGAATAGAGTTAAAAGTTCTCTTTCTAGCATGGAACTGTCGGTACAATGAAGGTCCCGAACACATAAAATTTCTCCCCGTGACCTATCATCCGCACCATAGGCCCTACCCTTCATTACACAGACCAGCACTTACTTCATATCCCATGACCCAATTTACGTTCATGTGGTGACAGATTATCTAGTGCTGCTAGTCCACACCACTGGAACGGACAATGCTGCTGACCATCAAGTTCAGCAGCTCAAATCATAAATTCAAGCAAAAATTGAAACACACCTATTCATCGGCGCCTTTGAAAATTAATGTATGGATAAATATAAATATTGTATTGTATTATATTGTAAAACATCTGACGTAATTGATTATGACGTCAGAAACTGGTGTAACAGATCGGACCCCTCCATTGAGGAAGTTGAGCTCATTAATGGATGAATAAAATCTGTCACTCAAATACATTACGTCATAATCCATTACCTCACATGTAGGTGGACGCCACAATCAAAATGGATAATGAATGACGTAATATGTCCGTGGTGAACCATTAATAGTCTTTACTAGTTACTAAACATTCTATTGAATATTCTGTGTCTAATTTGACTGGGCGCTGTTGCTGCCATAAGCAGCAACAACCCCAGTCAAATTAGGTTCAGAATATTCAACAAGTTAACTTATAGTTACTATGAAACTGCATGGGATTCTGGGAATTCATTACATAATCGATTCCAACATCAACAAAGAATGGGCGAAGCCTAGCCAGAGAGAGGTGGGGCATAGCTAGAGATTGGCGGAGCTTACCTAGAGATGAGCGGACCATAGCTAAAAATGAATTCATCCATTGTAAAAGATGAAAATAGTTGTGCTTAGTGACAGTCAAAATTACTCATGAAGCAGAATACGATATTTCCTATCACAAAGAACGCGTTCTAAGAGATCACAATCGCAGGATGGAATCCCACTTGTACATGAGCAAGGACAAAAGTCAAATGCCATGTGAAATACTGAGGCTACGCAAATAATGAGTAAACACCTTCTCCACCCCTGCCCATTTCATGATGTCCCTAGGACCCGCTGCTTCGCATCGTCGTGGGAAACACGCATGCGCGGAATTCTATATGTGGAGAAACAGGTTCAAATAACAGACTTTGAGAAGAGAACAGTTTTCGAGCAAGCTACCGGTGTTTCAGTCTGAAGATAGTGGTCGTTGAAGAATAATAATACAATGTGTTTACTTACCAATGACACAGCAGCAGAAGACGACGACATACGTGATCATAAATCCGATCTTAAACTCCGGATTAAAGAATGGATTCTGGAAGAAATCTTCATTTCCGTCATCATACATGCTATCATTTGTCTGGTTTGATCCTTGTGAGAGCATATCGGGCCCGAAACCTGAATTATCGTCACCATTCAAATATAGATTTTCCTTGTTGTACATCGGAGTTACGTCATATGGGTCATTTAACGCTTTAGGAGCTAAATTTGATCAAAGAAATTAAAGTATCCCCTTATTGAATGCCCATTTGCAGGTCAAGACTATTTTAGAAAATTTACCACTGGAATGACTGGCTCGGTTATCGAGCCAGTTATTCAAGTGGTAGCTTTTCAAAAATAGTCTTTTCTTGGCCTGGAATGGGACTATCCTAAAGCGCACTGTAGAGGCCTGTTTTGGCCGGGTTCTGCGTGAATGGGTTAAACGGCGATAAGTAACGTAATCAAAGTCTAATACAGAATCACATTGTATTTCAGAATGGACCGTGATTAAAACAGATTCTTCGTGAGTTTCTTAGTAAACAATTTCTACAGTATAATCCGGTTTCAGTTCTGAGTAACCATTTAATTATTATTTTCATTAGTGGTATTATTCCGTACATACCATAGTGATAGCATTTTATACTACGATAGCATATGTGGTCATTGCTTAAGCGTAGTTATAAGTATACACATTAAGACACCCGATTATAGCTGCTAGCTAGTATTACTGGACTTTTGTAATGAAAATCCCTAAAAAGAGCCACGTTGATTAATAATAATATCATGTCAATTAGTTCAATATTGTTTGATAATTGATCAGCATAATTGTATGTCGTCACATGTTTGTTCTGATAGAGAAATTCATCTATTAACACACTTTATTTCCGTGTAGATCTTTGTACCAAGTTTAGCCAGTAAGTCTTAACGAAATGCTAGATCACCTTGAAAATGATAGAGCAATGTATTGTCGTCAAAATAACTTAATAAATTTCTATTATTATACCGGCCACGTGACCCCCCTGAGAACATCCCAGAAAATGTTATACATTTCGAGATTTGCGTTAAACGGGATTGCTTACTTAAATCATTTGATCAGTATTTTAAAAAAACCAACCCCGACATCGCTAAATACAATACCTGGATATCGTGAGCACAATTTGACTGCACACCGTTTGATCCCTCGGACATCAACAACCCTCAGTCAAGATTTTTCTAAATTATTCTAAAATAATTAACACGCTCTGTATTCCTCATTATCATCCACACGCACACTGTGCAAAGACGGCTATGTATTGACAATGGTATACCGTATAAGTAGTTCTTATAATGAGTTATTTGCAGTTGTCAGATTGCTTCGCGCGTAGTTTTCCCGGTAATGATAAGCGCGAATCCTGAACGCTGGCATGCTTCTGCGAATCGCGTCAGTTTGGAACAGGCATCGCTATTTGACAGAGCGCAGAGTCAAAGAATTGGTGACACAACATTGACACCACATCGTGGCTCACTTTTCTCCTATCAGGCCCTCTGACTGACTGTCCCGGTGTTGATAGTCTGCTGATGACGGACCGACCCGAATGCGCTAGAACTGGTTCTAAATTATCAAAATCATTGACCTACAATGGACCTTTTCAATTTATCCATGACGTCATAATCAAGTACGTGACGTGTAGGGCGACGTCATAATCAATGGCGTAATGAATAACGTAGACAAGCACGTCACGAACGCATACTTGGTAATGGACTAAGCGTTGTTGTACGAATTGTATGGCTTTGCTATTTAATAAACATGCTATTAATAGCAGCTTAAGTATTAAGCCTTATTTATACCAGCCATCAAGCACTCCAGCCAGTTACTATGATGAGGGCGCCTAAGCTACACAAATTAGAAGATCTACGGTAAATTGCTGGAGCATTCCATCACGTGACCATAAGTCTAAATGGTTTCGGAATCCATCCGATATAATTCAGTCATAATATCAACATAAGTTCAATTCTCAAGTTATTTAGCTAATAAAGTGGACATTTATATCAGTGCTAATGGATTATTGCGGTTTGGCTAACACATTACGGAGCTAACAAGTAGTAGTGGACATTTCTACGTTTTAACATATCGACATATTTATCGGCATTCTTGTCAATTGGTGTTGGTTTCTCGCTCGGGAATGAGTTTCGCCTGTTTTCGATATGTAACGTAATTTTGAACAAAATGGATATACGGAAATCGAAGGGACATATCAATTTTTATCTCGGCATTTTCGCTGCTTTGTCGTTCGGGAAGCAAGTTTGGCCCGGGGTCGGTGAAACAACATAAAGTGAGGAGACCAGAGACTAATTCGTCAGGCAGGTCACAGCTAGATTTGGACATACAAAGGGTTGACATATGTAGTAGTAGACTTCCTATAATATTAAAAGTAAATAAACGTAATCGATTTGGAACTTTGAAACCTGAATTTCCAAATCTAAATTCCAGCAACAGCTCAGAGTAAAATTAATTTCAAAATTTCATCGGACCCACGTCATTTGACAGGTAATAAGTTATGTACTTTGATGACAATGACAGCTACTTGAATAACAGATCGGATATCTCTGTTGTTATACGCGAAATAATTGACCTTTCCACTTTTAGCTATGCCCCGCCCATCCATAGTTCAGCTCCAACTACGCTTCGTCTGTTTTGGGATCGATCGATCCATGAACTCCCTGCCTATCGATTTACAGAAGACAACAATGTCAACAACACCGCCCAGTGAAATTGGTTTCAAAATATTCAACAAAATGTTAAATAGTAAAGACATAGAATTCATACAACCTGACGGGCTATTAATAGTGGGGCGGATATGTAACAAATTTGAGGTAAGATGTTCCATTCTGGCAGAAAGCATGAAATTTGGCATATAGGTGGTTTAAGGTACGCTGAACATAATTAGATGCGGTGCCACGTGATTCTACCAAGGGACCCATTCAAAATGGCGGATTCAAAATGGCCGCCTTCCCAGCGGAAAATCTGCATTTCTCAAGTTCTAGATGGAGTAGAGGGCTGGAATTGATGTCAAATTAAGGGTTTCTTGGGTCACTGGTTATGATTTTACCCATTACAATACTCTAAATAGATAAACATGCTGAAAAATATATTATTATTGTTGTTGTTGTTGTTATTGTTGTTGTTGTTGTTCTTGTTGTTGTTGTTGTTGTTGTTGTTGTTGTTGTTGTTGTTGTGGTCGTCGTCGTCGTCGTCGTCGTCGTCGTCGTCGTCGTCGTCGTCGTCGTTGTTGTTGTAACATTTGTAAATTAGTAGTATTAACGTTTGTACACACATGTTCCGGGCGGAACATTTTAGAAACAAGTTTTCGCTACTCAAAACAATTGGTCTACATGTTTTCTCCAGTAAAAGTAATTGTATGCCAGTTCCTCGTTTCGCCAAGCATTATTTCGTTGCAGATTTCCATATAATTATTGTAGTTTCCTAAACTCACACTGACTATTTAAATATATCAGGAGAATACATAGCTGCATAGCAATCACGCACACGCGTATTGTGCTCTGCTTATAGACAGAGACAATAGTCTATTATATTCTCACATTCAAGTCAATATGTCAAAGAAAGTGAAATTGACATCTGATCCCACAGTGGATTTAGCACACACGAACTGGTCCCTGTGTGTTATTTGCCAGCAGTCCACAACGGAGCATCTCATAGATTCATGTAGTAACACAAATCGTGACAATGTGATTACGAGTTATAGGTCATTAGTTGATAACCTTGATAGGCTACAGAAACTCCATGCCCTTCCACCATACCTGGATCTATGTAGGTTGAATGATGGATCTGGAATTGCGGAGAGGCTCATAGAAAACTGTACTAGGTGGCACAAATCTTGTTAGCCGGACTCGGGTTGATCGCGCCGTGAAAAGAAATGCGAAATTATAATCCTGCGAGGATCTCAGGTCATCAGTCAAATCCAGATTGAGGTCTAATTTCACTATGCCAAGTATAAATGACCCCACTCAACCACTGTGCTTTTTCTGTGACCAACCGATAGATTATGACATTCATAGAGCCGCAACAGCAAAATTTGACCAAAACATACGCAAAATAGTGACAGATCTGAGAGATACAAAAATTCTTGCTAAAATGTCATCTGGAGACATGACAGCATTGGATGCTATTTACCACAAGACTTGTTTGACAAAACTATACACACGACATAGATCTCTTTCGAGAAGTGAATCTGATATTGCTGACGATATGAAACCTGACTCTGTTGCTCTTGCAGAGCTAATATCATACATGGAAGATCGTCAAGCTTCTGAGCATCCTATTAGCAGGACATTTGAGCTTTCTGATTTAACACGATTATACACTCGCCGTCTTGAACAAATTGGTGGTGCTATGCCAAGTAGGATTAACTCTACCAGGTTGAAGGAAAGGATCTTGTCGAATATGCCAAATGTGGAGTCAAACAAGAATAACTATTAAGTGATTCTCACATTCAAGAAAGACATAGGCGATGCTCTATGACTAGCCACCAAAAATGATTCTGATAGTGACGCAATTGCGTTGATGAGGGCAGCTCAAATAGTCCGCAAAGAGATTTTTCAGATTAAGTATGATTGCATGAGTTCACTTGATGCTGACCAGTATGACAACTTACCTCAATCACTTGTTACTTTAGTTCAGATGATACTTGGCGGTACCAACATTTATAATCAAAATGAGAATTCCCAAACTATCAAGGGGGAAGTGTCGTCATTGACCCAGCTACTCATCTTTAATGTCATTAAAAGAGCGCGTAAAAGCAGTATGGGAACTCGCCATAATCCTGATCGTGAAACAGCATTTCCACTCTACCTAGGCCTACTAATGCATGCCAAAACGTGAAAGTGGGAGCTTGTGGATGAACTCTTCAGACATGGACTTTCAGTATCCTACGATCGCGTCATGCAGTTCTTGACTGATGTGGGAAATAATGCTATAGACAGGTTTAAAAAGGATGGGGTTGTTTGTCCGACTAACTTGCATGGTAATCTGTTCACAACTGGGAACCTTGATAACGTGAAGACACACCCTAGAGAATTACGGGGACATGGTGAAGCTCTTCGTGTTGCATCGAATACAAGACTCCCTCAAAATTGGAAAACTTTCCTACGAGTTGATGCCAACAAAACAGGCATCTTCACCTTTCTCGCACATACATTGGAGTCATTCGAGCTACCAGGAGGAAACATAATCGTCACAACATGTGAGGAAAACGTGCTGGTGAGGCCAGAGCATGGCGTCTCACAACTTGCGCCATGCATGCAAGATGAAGCAGATGGTAGAATGTTGCTCCACGCCTTCCATGTATATCACCAAGGTTATCGAACAATAATGATTCATGCTACAGATACAGACGTCGTAGTCCTAGCCATACGGACAGCAAACTCTCTTCATCGGTGTGATCTCTGGGTCGCATTTGGCCATGGGAAAATCTTCCGCTATGTATCAGCACATGGCATTGCAACAGTTTTGGGTGCAGGAGCGTCACAAGGACTGCTATTTATGCATGCTTTCTCTGGGTGTGACACTGTGTCTGCATTTTATGGGATTGGCAAGAAGACAGCATGGGAAGTTTGGAGGACTTCAGATCTATTCAAGTCACTATTTAGGAGACTGTCTGATGCCCCGGCGTCTCTGTGTGACAATGACATGGACACGCTGGAGAGGTTTGTCGTACTACTGTACAAACGCACATCACCATTGTCAAAGGTTAATGAGGCACGAAAACGGCTTTTCGCTTTTGGCAACAGGCAGCTAGAAAACATTCCTCCGACCAGTGCAGCTCTGCTGCAACACACCAAGCGTGCTGCGTTCCAGGCAGGTCATCTTTGGGGCCAATCACTCCAAGCAAATGCAAAAACGCCATTGCCAGCTGACTGGGGTTGGATCAGAGATGGAGACACTTGGTCACCGTAATGGAGTTTTCTTGCAGACGCATCTAAGGCATGCCGGGAACTCGTGAAATGTGCTTGAAAAAGTAATTGCACTGGCAGATGCAAATGCTATAAATCCAACTTACCGTGTACACAATTGTGCTCATGCGGTGCACAGTGCGTGTGACGTCTGTGAGTCATGATTCAACAACCAACAGCATCCTGTATAGCCTTGCATACTCTAATAGGATAATTGAACGTATCTATAAGGACCATTACTTGGTTCGATATTAAGAAATCAAGTAATTTAAACTATTTCTAGATGCTATATTGCTTTTGTTCTCAAGAGATGGATCTTTTAGATAACACATCTTAAAGAGCCGCCGTCTTTTGATATCAAACACAGGTGGTCGCTATGGAAGGATTGATATTTACATATTTAGAGTATTGTAGAGAGTAGAATCATAACGATTGACCCAGGAAACCCCTAATTTGACATTAATCCCATCTCTCTACTCCGTCTAGAGCTTGAGTAATGCGAATTTTCCGCTGGGAAGGCGGCCATTTTGAATCCGCCATTTTGAATGGGTTCCCTTTGTAAAATCACGTGGCACCGCATCTAATTATGATCAGGATAACTTAAACCACCTATATGCCAAATGTCATGCTTTCTGCCAGAATGGAACCTCTTTTTAACATATCTACCCTACTATAAGCATTTAAGACCGGCTAAATCGAGTCATTTATGCTTTAATTGATTATGACGTCATCATACACCCCACGTTGTTGATTAAGACGTCATATGATGGATGGATAAACTGTAAAGGTTCATGACTCTATTCATTCACCACCGAGTGATGTTCCGCAGAGTAACATCAAGCGAGTGCCGCCTGTAGGAGCTATGATGTTGCATCAGCCTCCACCATTGCAGCCATCTCGTATTCGCACTACTATGATAGAGCGGCAAGCGTTATGTTCAAAATCTGCTATAAATACTATAATTGTAGTGTTTTCAAATACAACAGAAATGACAGACAGACAGACAGAAAGACAGAAATACAGACAGATTGGCAACGCGATATAGAGGATAGTGGGGAAAACGGGACACGAAGCGAAATGGTGCAGGCCCCTCTCTCACACAGCGTGCGCACAATGCCATCTACCAAATCATTTTAGGAATGCATTGTCTCCCATTATCTTAGAAACGATATATGGTCTATTGTCGGCTACGGTTAATTAGCAACGTTAGTTTCAAAATATTAAACGTTGTATAGTTCAAATCTAGATTCTGTGAATTCAAAAGTTTCAAACAGATTTTTAAAAAAACCTAAAAATGGGCGAAGATTAGCTGATATAGGCGTGGGAATAGCTAGACTAGATCCCTATAGATAATTAGACAATAGCTTTCTTCCTGACATAACGCGATTTCAGATTGACTCATTATATGTGATTATAATCATGAAGTAGCCATGATACAGTTCTATGACACTATAATGGCTCATAGTTGGTAAGGCCCTGCTGGATAGAGAGATTACCAAGGATATAACCATCTTCATCCAGCTATTTACTAACTGGTATTGGTTATATATGTTGTTGAATGGTTCATAATATCTCTGCTTGACACCATAAATAACGAACATCAGGACATTGGCGTGATCTGCTCCTAGTGTGAAGTCTATTTTCACATCGGGTCTTATGTGTAGATCTTGGAACATTGGAAATTGTAAACGTGCTTTATTATCCTATCCAGCAGATGGTATAATTATTTCTTTGATTTGACCGCGTGTGCCTCTCACATGTCGAGTGGTTAGATCAAGTTTATTGGCTTGCAATGGGTGCTTTCAACAAAGGGCGGTGATCTGTAAGTCATCATTATACGAATTCACGTTTGATGCGGCGGGTACTTAACAAATTAGCCGTTGATTGCGAACGCGAATTTAAACACAACAAAACCATAATTAACACAAGCACGAATTTTGTGGATTAATATCAATCAATGTGACATTGTGATTAGATTGGAAAGAAAAGCAATCAGAGATTGCAGACACTAGTCCTCCATTGTTTGTCACCTTGTAAACAGTTTTCGGATTTCTGGGATTTTTTCCTAATTATCCGTTTTTCTACTGATTTTCTGGGTTTGACTGGATCACAGATAAATTGGTGGAATCCTAGTATTTGGTCGCACCCTTTCCTTTATTAAAATGTGAGCCAAAGCGGAACATCCGTTTTCGAGATATCCACAGATCCAGAATTTGCTTCGCTCCTGATTCAGTTTCTGTTATCCAGATCAACATGATCAAGGCCAAACTCCGGAAATTTTCTTTAACCACCTCTTCATTAGGCGTATTAAAATTTGAGCCAAATCTGATCAGTTGTTTTTTTAATAGAGCTCCGAACTATGCATACACAGACAGACATACACAGCCACACAGACACACGGACAGACCCGATCTCAATACCATCTTCCCTTATGGAGCGAGGCTAAAAACAACACTACCCTTGGCGAGCGCTGCTTAGATGTTCTGAGACACGCTTTCGTTAATATAGCTAAAGAAAACATAAAAAATGGCAATGTATTATCCTAAAGATTTTTAGGCCATACGCCACACTTCATATTAGCAGATGTTAAATGTATTTGTTTACGTAAACGTGTGATGGCTGGAAACATAACTGAAATGTTATTTATCTTATTTATTACATTTGTCATGGCTGATTCTATATCCTATGACCAGGTATCGAATGTGTTATTAATGCCATACAGACATTTTGATTTTGAATATTGTAGCGATGCCTGTAGGTAACTTTAAAATGGACCTTTCAAGTTTTAGCCATGCCCCGCACATCTCTAGCTATGCTCCGCCCACTCTCTGTGTTGTGATCGATCGATCCCTGAACTCCCTGACTAGCAATTGCCAGAAAACTATACAGGCAAGCTGTTGGATATTGTGAAACTAATTTGACTGGTTGCAGTTGCTGCATATGGCAGCCATCGCCTAGTCAAATTAGTTTCAAAATATTCAACAGAATATTTATTAAATAGTAAAGACATACAATTTGTACAATAACTCGTAGTCCGTCTTCAATTACGCATTCGTGACGTACTTATCTACGTCATTCATGACGTCATTGATCATACACGTCGTGTAGTTGATTATGACGTCATATGATGGATGTATGAACTGGAATGGTCCATTGAGATTCTGGGAATTCAGAGTTCAAGGTGATCACATATATTCAATGATACGTACAGAGGGGATGGGTGGGGTGGTAGGGGTGTGGTGGAGCTGAGTTTGAAATAGGCAGGACAGATAGATACCTTTACTAGTGATATCTGAATATCCTTTCCATCCCACCAATGAGCACAATGAGTTTGAGTTTGCGAATTTAGAAAAGATGTTAACATTTTAATGCCTAAATTTGGTAAAATCTTTTAAAATATTTGCTTATTAAATGCCCATTTGCAGGCCACACGAAGGCTATTTTTGAAAATTTTGCACTGGCATGATTAGCTCTGTTACCGAGCCAGCTATTCCAGTAATACATTTTCAACAATAGTCTTCTCTTGGTCTGTAAATGGGCATTCCTCAAGACCACTGCAGAGGCCAGTTTTGGATGGCTTCGTCATAAAAGGCTTAATATCCTGAACATAATCATGGCTAGTATCCTAATTATAAAACCAGACTGTGTGCGCAATAGACGAATCCAATCTGTCAGTCAACTATATGACGTCATAATCAAATACATCACAGGTAGGCTGATGTCACAATTAAAATACGCCATGAATGGCGTATGCCTATCTAAGTCCGTCAGGAACTCTTATAATAGTCCGGCATGTGTACGAATTGTATGCCTTTGCTACTTAATAACAATTCTGTTGGATATTTTGAAACTAATTTGAATGGGCGCTGCTGCTGCCATAGGCAGAAACATCGCCCAATGAAATTAGTTTTTTTTTAAATATTCAACAGCTTACCTATATAGTTTTCTGAAAATTGCGGTTCATGGAGTTCGGTGCTCGATAGATCGCAAACCGGGCAAATCGTGTGTGGGGCTTAGCTAGAGGTGGGTGGGGCATAGCTGAAACCGGATTCATTCATTTTCTAAGCCTGTATCAAGTTGAAGTGGATTTCAGTTCCGTTCTCGGAACGAACATGGGGAGAGCATAGCCCTCTTATAGGCAGAGTCTGATATGTACAGGAGATAAAACAGCTTACTCTCTGATATTAGGAAATATGAGGAAATTAAAGTCATTGGTCAAACGTGTTGCCTGTGGCCTGATCGTCTATCTGTGAAATCACGGGCAGACTGCAGCTACATCACTCAGCTCAAATGTATTAAGCAAGGAGGGCTTATCCAGCTGCACTAGAGACATGAGGAAATTAAGTCGGTGCCAGACTTGCGGTTTGCCTGAGGGTTGGTT
Source organism: Chaetoderma sp. LZ-2023a (assembly GCA_034401795.1). Classification (NCBI taxonomy): domain Eukaryota; kingdom Metazoa; phylum Mollusca; class Caudofoveata; order Chaetodermatida; family Chaetodermatidae; genus Chaetoderma; species Chaetoderma sp. LZ-2023a. The sequence continues at coordinate 210,937,898 of CM067369.1, read as the reverse complement.
GGCCTGTTCTATGCTATTGCGCAAAGCGGAGGCTGAGATACTGTAGTCTTGTATACACATAGCGCGGGCTGGGATACTGTAGTTTTGCGTACCCACACCGCGGGTTGAGATACCATAGTCTTGCATGCCTACAGCGACTCTATTTTAATGTATCCCTGTTGTTGCCTGAAACACAGATTCCTGTTATGTCTGAAATACAGAAACTACCTTTCCGTCAATGTCATAATGCCATTCCGTGCATCGACGTTATGATTTTGCATTCTACCTGACGGTTTGTTATCTTTGTTATCTGATTGAAATGAAATTTCGCCATGTCAAAAGTATCTTGAAGTTATTAGGTCAAATGTCTTTCTGACATTGTTAGAATCTGAGAGCTCACCTCTGGCAACGATCAGGTGACGTCATTTAATGCATATGTATATGCACGTTTTCGTTCTAATTAGTAACGGCGGCCCGAGGAAGGAGTTGCAGGTAGAGGATGGCTCCTCATTTGAAGAAGTAACACCAAATTGTGCAGAGACAAGACACTCAAACTCAGGGAATCTAGTGGTCCAGGAATAAGGCTGGGGGTAATCTTGAGGGTATTTTTCTACTGCAGACACTAAAGATATTCTATTATTGCCATTGGAATTTGATTGCTGACTGCTAATCAGAATGTAGGATTTATTGCCGCGTACCAGTTTGGTCTGCCCAATGTCTGTACGCCTCCAGTTTTGGAAGAACTGTGAATCTGTTTTTATATCAATATGCGATTTTGCAAACAACACCAAAAGAAATGTCAAAAAATTATATTCTTATCGAGGATAATAAAATTGTTCAGCTTGTTATAATGTTGGTAAATAAAATTTAAAAAATCGGCTAATAAAGTATCAACTACGAACTGGCAATTATGATCAACCACCGTTTCCCTGACGTAGCTAAAGTGTGTGTGTGTGTGTGTGTGTGTGTGTGTGTGTGTGTGTGTGTGTGTGTGTGTGTGTGTGTGTGTGTGTGGTGTGGTGTGGTGTGGTGTGGTGTGGTGTGGTGTGGTGTGGTGTGGTGTGGTGTGGTGTGGTGTGTGTGTGTGTGTGTGTGTGTGTGTGTGTGTGTGTGTGTGAGGGGAGTGGGTGGATGCCGCGCAGGTGGAACAGTTGCCTCCGATCACCGAGTTAAAAATAAAGTGTTGGGTAATGAGGGGAAATGGTCATTGTGGCTGGCTTGCTCCCGCACGCCTGACGCCTCCATACGCCACAGCCGGTTCTCCCTGTTGTTACTGAAATTGCCATATCTACATGCTTGAAAGACATGTTCACATGGTATATAGTTGATATATGAGCCTACTCCCACCCTCTGATTGTAGAGAGCAAGAGAACATTTACATTTTGGATCTGGCCCCAGTGGGGTTGGGGTGGCCGTAGTGTCAAAAGTTCAAGAAATTGATTATAACGCAAAATCGGTGGATGGAATTCAACGAGATTTGGCATGTGAGTTACCCATGTCATAGCGTAGTATAAGAAAATATTGACATTTAGGTCTTCCGGCGCAACCTAGGCGGAATGGGGCTGGAGGTCAAAAGGTCAAGAAATTGATTGCAACGCAACACTTCCTAAACGTTTCGACGGAGTTCAACCAAATTTGGCACGTGAGTTACCCATCTGATTGCCAAGTGCAAAGTAATATTTACATTTTGCTGCGCCCCCAGCCAAGACAATGATTGTAATGCAGCTCCTCCGAAACTGTTGGGCGGAATTCAACCAATGCTGGTTAGTTAGTTACCCATATGATTGCGGAGTGGAAGAAGCAATTAGATTTGGCCCCGCCAAAGGGGAGGGGTGATGGTCAAAGGGTCAAATCGGTGAACTTGGAGGATTTGCGACCGATCCATCTACTTAATATACACAATCACAGGCGTTTGTCAGCGTTGAAGTGACAACTTCATTTATTCATATACCAGTAGATCAGTCACTCAAGTATCTGACGTCATAATCAAATACATTCTATACTAGGTTACGTCACAATCAAAATGACGTAGCTCCATCACGACAATGGAAAAGTCCATCACGAATGTGTAAGAATGGTATGAATTTAAAATTAAGCAAACATTACGTTGAATATGTTGAAACTAAGTTGACTTGAAGCGTTCTCGGCCGCCAGCCAAAATAGTTTTAAGATTTTCAACAGCTTACCTGCATAGTTATCCTGAAATGTAAATTCCAGAACTTTAGAATTCAAATTTCAAAATAAGTCGACGGAGCTAAGCTAGAAATGGGCGGGACATAGCTAAATTGGATACCTGTTTTGCGTCTTGACTTTGAACATTGTGCTATGCCATTATGCTATGCCTACATCAGCATTTCAGCAATGGACACATGTTATGTTGAAGAGGATATGCATCTCCGTACAAATGTTGTTTTGTACTGACAGATTATGTCATAGAGATTCCATATCATTCACATTGAGACGGGTCCCGGCAGCTACTCACATGCCGCTTGAAGGCCGAGGTGAGTCTGTCTGTCTGTCTGTCTGTCCATCCGTCCATCCGTCGATCGATCGGTCGGTCGGTCGGTCGGTCGGTCGGTCGGTCGGTCGGTCGGTCGGTCGGTCGGTCGGTCGGTCGGTCGGTCGGTCGGTCGGTCGGTCGGTCGGTCAACCAGTCGACCGGTCGGTCGGTCAGTCGGTCGGTCATACATTCGTTTGGTCGCTCGGTCGGTCGATCACTCGGTCGGTCGCTCGGTCAGTCCGTCACCCGGTCTATATTGCTGTCCATCCATCCGTACATCTTGCAGTCCGTCCGTCCGTGTGTCCGTCAGTTCGTCCGTGCATCCACCCGTCCACCTGCCCGCCCGTCCATCCGCCCACCCATACGTCTGTCCGTTCATCCGCCCGCGCATCCGCCAATCGGCCCGCCCGCCCGTCTGTCTTTCTGTCTCTCTCATTATCCTAGGCATATCTCTGGAATCCTATGAAGTAGAATCACCAAGCTTAGCGACCACATTCATATTATGAGTGGCTCGTAAAATGTGTAGTTTTGTGTCAAAATGTCAAAATCGGGGTCACCGGGTCACTTAATGCATACTGGACTACATATTTTCATCAATACCACTGCAATGCAAGCAGGTAGTATCAGCAAATCTGCAATATACATTAATGTTGTGGTTGGCCAGAACCACAATTTAGTTTCAAATTAAAGTTCAAATGCCTATGTCACTGGGACATCCCAAAATACACATCTAAAGTCATAAGTCACCAAGGCCAGTAGGTAGAAACACTAAATTAGCCACACCCATTCATTTTATAGGTGGCTGGAAGTTCTATAAGTTTCAAGTCAAAGCATCAAATACCTAAGTCACAGGGTCACTAAGTGCATTCAGAAATACACATCTTTACATATAAATCGGGAACGTAAGTAGGTAGCATCACCAAATTCGGCACATCCATTCATATTGATCAAGAGGTTGAGTGAGTTTCAGGACAAAGCATCAACTATCTAGGTCAGGGTCAGGAAGTGCATACCGGAATATACATATTTTACCATAACACTGGACTGCAGGAAGGTAGAATCAGCAGATTTAGCACACGCATGGAACTTACGACAATTTATGATTGCTTTGAGTTTGAGGTCAACGGATTAACTATCTAGGTCGCGGGGGTCACTAAGTGCATTGTCAAGGCAGGGCGCAACTTTAGGCTGAGTCAGCATCTCACTCGAGTGCCTTTTGGTTATTATCATAATCGTCTTTCTTCTTTAACATCGCTTTAATGTTTAATTTTGGGAGCAGCTATTTTTTGTCTCCATACAACAGACTTATGTGATGCAATAACAATATACTTTTATGATGCAATAACTTTCTTGTTGAATATTTTGAAACTATTTTAACTGGAATCTGTTGCGGTCAAATTAGTTTCAAAATAGCCAACACCTTAGCTATATATATTCTATCAGCCGCGTTGCTAGTATAAAATGAGATTAGCTTTCACTCAATGTCTGATTTCAGCAGTAGACGGTGTGAACAGACACGCAAAATGGTACTAAAATTAAATTATTGTTTCAATGTCAAACTCAAAGATCTTGGATATTGTGATCTAAGTATGTTAGTTCACGCACCAGGTGCGCACGCACGCGCGAGTGAAAGGAACGTGAAACAAATTGAATCCCACGTGAATGCTCGAGAGATGGCATATGGGAAAACATTCATATTGCTTCGTGAACACAATACACAATTGTGTTACCCATAATCGTAGCGAATTCTATTGTCCAAAAATCTTGTCTGTCTGCTGGACAAATGCACTGGTGACATGATCTTGGTCAGAAATCGGATGCTGTGACCAAGAATAAGGGATATTTAATCCAAATTTAGTGACGCGTGTAGTCTGTTTTGCAAATTTGGTGAGTGAATGCGATTGTGTAACGAACTCTAGCGCTAATTAGATCTCTTGTGTTTCAGCTTTCTGACTCCACGGATATCCACCGTCGACATATCAAGTGACTTGACATTTAAAATTGGAAGAGGACGTTGATCAATGCCAAGTCCGATCATTAGGCCGAATAAAGCAGCGCGCTACTGGTGCATTACTGTTACGCTCTGAGTAAAAACATTATATGTGTGACCTGAAATGAATGGCATTACCGCCATAGATATAACTGTGTGAACGTAGAAATGAACCTTTTCAATTGTAGCTATGCCCCGGCCATCTCTATCTAGGCCCCACCCACACCACATCCGTGTTTAGATCGATCGATCTCTGAACGCCTTGACTATCAATTTAATGAAAACTATGCAGGTAAGCTGTTGAATATTTTGAAACTAACTCGACTGAGTGCTGTTGCTGCCTATAGTAGCAACAGCGCCCAGTCAAATTAGTTTCAAAATATTCAACAGCATGTTTATTAAATAGCAAAGACATACAATTCGTACAAAGTGTCGGACTATTAAGCGTTAAAGATGGCCTATTTCGAATCATTTTTGACGTCATGATTATGACGTCATCATACACGTCACTTACTTGATATGATGTTATATGATGGTTGGATAAAGTGGAAAGGTGACTTAGGCTCTAGAATGATTAAATGTAGCCCTGTATTATGGATTCCCTGGGTTTGAATATAAAAAAGAAGAATATATCCAATAACCAAATTGAATAATGTTCTGTATTTACAGCCCCTATACAATTCTTACAACCGGATGGACTATTAAATGTTCACACCAAGATACACAGCAAAATGCTTGAAAATAAGTTGTTAAAACTTTATATTTTTAGAGGTTTAAATTGTGTGCCTATAGGTAATGAAACGAAATAAACCTTAGCATATGATAATTTCATTACGTATAAACTAATAAAAACAATTTAAGTTGTGAAATAGAGACCTTAATTAAACATTGCAGCTAAGCGAGTATATTAATTTATACGTAATGAAATCATTATATGATTTGTTTCGTTTCATTGCATTGCTGTACACAATTTAATCTTCTAAAAGTATACAATAAAAAAAATTATATTTTCAAGCATTTGGTGTGAATATGCACTTTTAAGCGTCCATGACTGGCTTAGGGATGTCATTCATACCATAATTAATTTTGTCGTCAGTATAAATGTGACGTAATTCATTATGACGTTATATATTTGACTGACAGGTTGGATTCATTGTGTCGTATATCATTTCGGCTCATTGTACTTTGCTTCTTTCACGCTGACCTTTAACCCTTTAAACTGTGAATTTCCAGAATCTCTATTTCACCGTAATGGACCTTTCCATTTTAGATATGTTCCGCCCATCTCTAGCTAAGCTCCACCCACACCTACCTCCTGTCGGGATCGATCGATCTCTGAACACCCTGACTATCAATTTCCAGATAACTTTAGAAGTAAGCTATTTAATATTTTGAAACTAGTTTGACTGGGCGCTGTTGCTGCCTAAACCCAGCAGCAGCGTCCAGTCAAATTAGTTTCAAAATATTCAACAGCATATTTTCAAATAATAGAGACATACAATTCGCACAACGTGTCGGACTATTAAGGGTTACAGACGGGCCAAATAGAATCATTTATGACGTAATGATTATGACGTGATCCTACACGCTGCTTAGCTGATTATGACGTCAAATGAGATGGATACTTTGGAAAGGTGAATTATACTGTGCTAAATATTTCTACTAATTAGATAGAACCCCGTTGCTGTCATAACCAGCAACATTTCCATGTCAAATTAGTTTCAAAACAGTCAACATAATATTTATTACAAAGAAAATGATTTTAGACTTTTGCCCTTTCTGGTTCAAAGCATTAATTGTATGAGATCAATAATATTGTGGTGTATTTTCCCTGATAGATTAAAGCATAGAATTTTCCAGTCTGCTCCCAATAAGCGCGACACATCATAAAACATACATCGGCGAGATGCAGTGATTAAAGAGGCACTGTCATAATGCACCTGCAGAGTCGTACATGCTGAACCCTTACAAAAAATGATTAATCATTGTAAATCTCGCGACTTTAAGTTTTTCTGTTTTGGTAAAGAAAAATTATACACATATACATATGATTCAGTTCAAAATCGGAAGAACCGAAGTCTGCAGCCATGTTGGTATGCGAGACTTAATTAATCGTATATGGAATGGCTACAAGGGACATGTCTGTGGCGGGCCTGTTCAAGGACGCTCACCAGAATACGCCCCTTCTGGCCACCCCATATATGGTTAATTAAAGCACGCCACTCGATATCACGTGGCTTGGTGTGACCATGAAAATGCGAGTCTATCACACACCATTACCACTGGTACTGTCAATTGGTAGCCGGCTGTAACCGGTCCGGTGCTTGGTAAAAAGCGGGTAACACATACTCTCAGGCGAGACTATTCTGATACCCTTGTTAAATTTCGAGGACTGATTTTCAAAATATACCTTCCTTAATTTTCGCGGACATGGGAAGGTACTTTCATCTATCACATCATTTCATGAGAACTCGCATGCGGTACCCATCGTAATAGAGAGTGAGCGGGGGTGGGGTGGGGGGCGGATGGGTGGGTGTGGGGGATAGGTGTGTATGTGGGGTGGCGTGTTGGGGGTTGGGGTTGGGGTGGGGGGTGGGGTGGGTGGAGGCTGGGGATACATAGATACAAAATAACATCGCTATAAGAAATTAAGCAGAATCCAGATGAAAGTTGGAAATAAAAACGTATGTGATAAACCAAAACTGGACCGTATTTCCATCTCGTATCATACATATAACACTCCTTTAATAAGATATAGAGGCGCATTCCAGCCCCGACCTTGCTAAGCTAGTGGTGTATATTTGCCATTAAGCGACACGGTGTCTGAGATTCTCATTATATCCACGTCACCACTCTACTGTTGACGTGAATTTTGTGGTCGCCATCATTTTACATGTATGAGTAATTGACAATTAAACGTAAATTAGAAGCGGGATATTATTCCTGCGCAAAGCACACGATCGGAAATGGGGTGGGGTGGTGTGTGCGCGCGTGTGTGCGTGCGTGCGTGCGTGCATGTGATATAATCCACAATTTAAAGTTCAGACGTTTTACGCTAGTTAGAGCAGTAATGCTTTCATCATGTTAATTGTCAAGATTGATCAAGAAATTCCAAAACGCTTTTTCAGTGAGTGTCAGACCAAGAGAAGACTATTTCTGAAAATTTATCACTCGAATAGCTGGCTCGTTAACGAGCCAGGCATTCCAGTGGTAAATTTTCAAAAATAGTTTTCTCTTGACCAGCAAATGGACTTTTCTCATGATCATTGCAAAGCCATTTTGAATGGCTTGACAATTAAAGGGTTAACAAAGCTACAGCGAACAAAAAGATTTACAGAAAATTCTGAGGAATTCAAGTGATAAGGATTTTGCTGCTAAAATTGCTAGATGGAAAGAATCTTGAAAATAATGCCTTACAAATCCAACATTATGTTTTTCCAGATATGAGGAAATTAAGGCGGGTTTGTAAAACAAATAAATACATTTGATGTGGCTTTTAGGCATATCACACATGGCATCGTGGTAACGTGGAGATGATTGTCCTGTGCCGTTGCCACTTGCACGAGTGTAATCATATACCCAATTGGTTTATCTCTCACTTTATTGCAAGATATGCTAACACATGTCTGTGTGGTGTACGTGAAACAAACATATATACGAAAATGACTAACGACAAATTAAAATTATTAATGAAGTTTTAAATTCACCTACATTGAAATTTATTTAAATAGACATCATTTTTTCGATGATAATCGTATTTAAGTTATGAATGCTTCCGCTTCAGGGCAACGCTAAATGCTTTTGCAAGGGCATTTTCACCTCGCTCTTATTAGAGATACAGATAGTATTGTGTCAACGAACATTTAACTAAATGACCTTACCAACGAGTCTAGTTAAAGTGCAGAACAACAAACACATATCACACGCCTTATGTAAAATTCCTATCCTTTATTGACTCATAAACAGAGAGTAAATGTGTGTATGTGTCTGGTAAGGCTGTGTTATAGCCAGGAGGCTGAGATAGTAATGTCAGAATTAATAGCTTTCTAATTACTCTCATAGAGTTCGTATCATAGGATGGTTGTTACCTCGACATGTGGTGTGGCTTCATCCGGATATGCACACTATAATAGCCGCTATAAAGCACTGTATCATAAACCTCTCCACACATATTCTCTCATTTGGCTTCACTTTTTACAGCAAGGGCTTAAAATTAAACGTCTGACTTTGACCTACGAAGCCGTATATATCTGCTATAATTTCAGCCATCCATTATTATGTGCCTGGGTAGCCCGGAGCCCCGACAATTAACATTCATTTTATATTCATTTTAAAATGTAAGAAATATATGTATATTGTGTTGCCTGCTCACGCTTTCTGGCTCAAGTGCTATGTAGGTTGGAGCCCTTGCTATTGGTGTTGTATCCGCAACAACAAGACCCTCTCTATGACTGATTCTGGTCCCATTTCCCTAGCAATACAGGGAGGCACGGATACCTGTTCTTAGGCGTTGTTAGGATGTTAGCAAGACATTATCAATGAAGTCTTTAGGGCGTAAATGTACCATGACATTTTCTCGTCTCCATTGAATGAGCGGGTCTACTCTCTCTCCATAATTGACGAATCACGGATGCTACGACACGATCATACTACAACATTGATGAAACGATATTTTGCATCCATCACAACCTGCGTATTAATAGAATGAATGACTTTTATATGCATAAAACGTTCCTAATTTTCAGATTCAAGATCCATACATGTGCTCCTCTAAAATCAGGAAATCATGCGATGCCATAGGATTCATCCCCAGTAGAGTAGTACAGCCGGTTGTAGAAAAATACCACCTCCCTCCACAGGCAACAGTTCCGTGATCCGCGGCTCCCACCGCCCTCTCAATTCCTGAGGCATAGGTTGCGGGGGCCACCACGGAACGGCTGCCAGGGAGGTAGCATTATCCCGACACTACTACAGGGGCTGAACGCCCATTTAGAGACCACTAATCGCCATCAACCACAGGGCCGGCCTCTCTCTATTCTGTGTAGGCTCAGATAAACACGTAGTCTCTGCAAGAGTCGCATCGGCATGATGGGCACACCCATAGGGGCTTCCATCTACCTTGACAACGCTCACCTGCGAGGAGGCTAAAGTGATTAGTATGTGAACCACGGCAGACTCGGCATGTTCACATGTTATGCAGAGAATCTGGTGCTGAGCAGGGGTCTCCAGCAGACAACCACGGCCTACCCTCTCCACCCCATAGAAATGGCAGACAGACTCGATCTCTTTACGTGGGTGAAGGCGATCGTAAATGTTTCTCTGCAAGGGGTCGACCCAAGGATTGTACTGGAGGTCATCCCGGAAGTGGGCCCACTTGGCATCCACTATCATGGCGCCCTGTGCCACTGCTGTAACCGACAGCACGAGCAGTATGATGAGAATCATGGCTATATATGAGGAGTTAAACTGAGCAGAGTGAACCCCTCGAGAAATGTCTGTGCCAGATCGAGCCCTGTTCCATCCGGATCGATAGTGATCTTCATCCCCTCAGGGACAGGGGCTAGCTGCTTCACTCTGCCGCCAGCTAAGAAACGTAGCTCTATGACTATATGAGTCGTTTGCGGGCTAGTGAGTCCAACTCGCTGAAGTAGTTCAACAGCACCCTTGACTTTGGAGACATGTGACACCCCATCTACCCGTAGGGTGCCCTCCTGGAGGTTAACAGCTTCTTCGGGTCAATCGAATGGACGACGCAGCAGGAGCTTTCCACCTGTAACCCCGATTCGGTGACCCACCATCGTCAGGGTGACACCTTCACCTATGTAGGTGAGGAAGGATGATCCCAGATTGTAGAGCTTTCGAACTGTCCCATCCTTTTTCACAACGGTGGAGAGGGAGTAGCCTCTATGTCAATGACTTTGGGAGGCCTATATAGGGGCAACCATGTTTGCTAGTCACCCCCAGGTCATGTGCGGTACCACACTTCATTCTTCTCAAATATGAACTGCAGGTTTTTTTGCCAGGGTCAATAGCAGGCCATCGGCGGGGCACCGCTCGAATAGGGTTTGACCAGATGAAAGCTGAGGTCGTTATTTAGGTGTTGATGTCTGCCACCTCTGTATCCGAGAGCTCAATCAACGGCTCGAGGATGTACTTCCTCTTCGGGAAATCGTATCGAAACACGATCTTGTGGCCATCTATGTTGCGACCCAGGCGCTCCTTCGTCACATCCTCGAGGTCTGTGAGCAGATCCACCCCATCACCACCAATGGGTTGGAGGGAGAATGCCTTTGAGCTTGCTTCATACTGTACGCCGGATGACTTGCCATCGCTATCTTCTCCTTGGAAGCATCAACTGCGTACACATCTGCCAAGTCAGCAAGACCAGTCGAGTGAGCAAATATGGGTTCCATAGCACGCTATAGAAGGGGTTTTAAACAGGAGATATAACTATGCCGATTGTCCGACTGCTGCTCTCCGGTGGTGAGAACATAATCTCACCCTCTCTAGAGGGGAGACGGGTGGTACAGTATCATGTAGAATTGGTCCTCTTCGAGGTGCCCCAGCGGGGCACAACATACATACACGCCGATGTGCTACATCAACCTCCAGGCAGTGCACACAGCAGCTCACTAGTAGATGTCAGCCGGGACATGATAGGGTATCTCCCACGTGCCAACAGCAACCTATGGAAAGCTATCAGTCCTAGCCTGTTCACACCTGTAAATCACCTGTTTGACAGCCCCTCCATTAACATATATGCCAGCATGGATGGGATATCGGACGCCCATTTAGAGTTTACACTCTTATTACTCATTGACCTGACATGATATTATACCAGCATTATCTGACCTTGGCCGAGATGATGAAGAAAGAGGTTCGCCCCTTCATGATCCCTGTACAGATAAAGGCCTTAAACGAACAGAGGCTCGCACTGCAACAAGAAGGAAAGCGATTACATCGGGAGAACTGGCATCAACAGAACGCAAGCCTTGCAAGGAGGCGAAGGAACAGTGACAATTTCCGATACTGGCAGGCCCTCGTGGAGGAGAGTAAGCGGGATGCAGGAGTCTTGACAGACGACGATGAGCTAGATGTCTTCACAGACGAGGATGAACCAGGTGGCTTCTCAGACGAGGATGAGCCAGATGCCATACTGTGGTAAGAGGAGATAACGCAGAAGTGTAAGACCAAGAAAATCATCCAGCGGCGGATCTACTATCTTGGTGATAAAGTGAAGTTCCAGCTGTCACGTCTCAGAAAGCTACTGGTACCCGACATAGTGCTGGATGACCTCTGTCTAAGAGATGTCTGTCTCGAAACCAGCAAGCAGGCACGGTTCGCCAGGCTCTCCCAAATGAACCCTTCTATGACTCATGAGCAGATTCTGCAGGTGATGCAGGTTTAATCTCCAGGTATACTATGGCAAAATCAGAGTGGCGGAAGCAACCAAAAATATACCCCTCTGTGCTGCTGACGGGGGGGGGGGGGTGTACAATACACGGATGGCGACTCCAGAATATAGATACCATCAGACAGAATCTCGTCCATGAGGCAGACAATACAGCAGAACACGCAGGCGATATAAAACGGCCTACAACGTCCTCGCGTGTACAAACACTGCTGCGGGTGTGATTGGAGCCAGTGCTGGGGTGGCAGCCTTGGCCACTCTCGCTACAGGGGTGGGAGCCCTCGTCGCCATCCCGCTTGGTGGCGTGGCACTAGCCGTCACTGTCTTGGCCACGGGCTTGGGGGTGGGGCAGCAGCAGATCACATGGAGGCTAGAAAAGCATGCTAAGTACGTGGCACTGGCACAGAGTATTCTACGGACTATCGACGAGTCTGTCAGCAAAGCTCTCGAGGATGGTCAGGTCACCAATGAAGAATACCACCATATATTGACGGTCCAAGCCCTGTACCACACGGAGAAACCTAAAGTGCGACAGCAATACCTCAAAGGCTCCAGCGGGCGAGTTGATATGGAGGCGTTAGAAAACGAGATGTTACAGCGAGGTCGCCTCCCTGGTCTCTGTAGTCGAGACGACTGCAAATAGTGTGCTGCGGTATCTTTAAGAACACCAGTATAGATTGCCTTCCCACTGAACCTCACGACAGTCATCTGGAGCCAACTGCCCCTCCTGGGTACACCCTTGACTGGCCTGAGAGGCCTACTGGATGATATACCAGAGCTAACACCGTTCTCAATCACAGTGGATGGACGTCCCCGAACCAGCTTCTCTGTCAACCTACGACCGCTGACCAACCACCCCATCACCATCAAGGATGCGAAGCAAGCTCATACTTGAATGGCTGCTCCAAGCCTCTCATACTGGAATCAGCAGCTGTGGTGTGCCACGGCAGGATGTGGAGTAAGTTCCACCCTGCCTCACTTCTATTCTGGTACTCCTGGAGCTGTGCTCATCGCCAGCTGTCTCAGATTCCACGTGTACTTCATGGTGCGACGAATCCTCCATGAGCTGGGTGGAAGCCTCCCTGATACAAACGACTTCGACCCACAGCTCAACAGACATAGCGTCTCGGCGGCCAGCAGACTACAGAGAGAGTTCAGTGCTCACCCAGACTATCGGTGGCATGGTGGTGACAACAGCAGTCTAGGGGTTGTGCACGTTGACCCGAGACGTGACTACTCAGGATTCCCCTATCGAACACCCTGACGAGTAGGCCGTCGGAAGACAGTGACATTCTTGTTTGATCCATACTCCGACCCTGGAGCGCTGGTGCAAAATATGCACATCACTGGCTTGCGGCAGGACCATCCAGATGTGTGGAAGTACTTTGTCCCACACACCACCTCAGGCCTCACACCAGCAGGGATTGTTCGGATCAACCAGTCCCTGGAAGCACTGTGCTACTGCCTCCTTACAGCACAGACCAAGCTGCGTCATTCCATAGATGGTGTCAGCGGCGCAGAGGTCCAGGCCATGTTCATCAGTCTCGTTGAGGATATGATCCTCGTGGCAGACGCCAGTAGTCTTATTACTAAGTTCGAGCAGCGGATGCAGAAGGCCTGTCGCAAACTTGACTTTGCTATTTCGCCACACCTATGGTTAATTCCGAGCAACATGATCGTGAACATTGAGCACCTCCAAGTCAGGGGCTATAACAACATGATAGTCGAGGGGAGTTCCCCATTGTGCACTTCGGCTTCAACACTGCCATCAACGTACCTACGCGTAGTATGAGCCATACAGGCGTTCCGAACCCGACACTGCAGCCAGTCGACACGGCAGCTCCAGGCACTCCGACACTGCAGCCAGTCGACACGACACCGCTTCCCGTGGTAGCTCTACATGTGGTGTCAGGCCTAGCTATCGTGGCGCTCGAGATCATCCTACTCCGCCGCTAGTAAATCAGATATAAGACTATCCTGACTCTCTACAATAGCAGTGGGGACCACGGTGAGACACTGAACCAGCTTGGCATGCCCTACAGCCCATATACCCGCTGCCAACATGCACATCCAAGGGCTGGAGAGTTCTGCAGCGCATCATTTTCCCAGCTTGTAGCATTGCAGAGCCTTGTTCAGCTCTGAGTCTGGCGAGGCCATGGCGGTCTGCAACTGCTGGAACACATCTGACAGATACTACCGATCCTTGTAGACACCTTTAGCTCACAGGAGCTGCTCGACGATACTCCCGCCCATGACAAGGTATTTGAGGAAGCAGATCTGTCCCTTGCCAAATCCTAGATAGAGCTTCACAGCTGTCAGCTCCTCTGTCAGCTCAGCACCGGAGAGCTGAGCAAGCTCATCTGGTGTCTTCTTCTTGTAGTCCTTCAACTTCCTCCGGAATGTATCATAGTACTTCTTGCATAGCGTGAGCCTGGACATGTTTAGATGTCTCAATAGAGAGATGAATATTCCTTAGTACCAACCTGGCCACCTTATTAGCGCTCTCGATAGGGGACGCAGATGTTAACCACGTAGTCTACTCAGTGCTTAAACAATGACGTCAATTGTACAGATCGTGAAGCAACTGCCAGAGAGCCAGGCGAGTCTTCAGAAGGTGGAGCACCTGCTGCAAACCAAGGCACAGAGGTTACTGACCAAAGCAAAACCTCTGGCAGTCCATGTCGCCAGTAACGTGGCGGCGAATGTGGCCATGGTGAAGATGGCAGGTGGAAATGATGTTCTTACTGCCGCCATTGCGGCTGTCCTTGCTACAGTGGTGAGTGGGGTGGCTGGGCACTGTCTCGGAATAACTCACCCCATCCCAAAGATCGCCCCCAGGGGTGCCTCCTACACTGTTGCCGCCAAGATCATGGGTGAATGTGTTACACTAATGGAGGCCGCGGTTCTAGGGCTAGCAATGAGTGCAATGGCTGAGATCATCATCGCTTATGTTTAACCCCTCTGAATAGTGAGAGATGGATCACGAGACCCCTGCAGCATATGAGGCATGGCGTGCCGGAGGGCGGTGTGTAGCCCATAATCGAACACATGGACTGAGGATTGCCAATGCCCGGGAAGGGTGGACCGCCCACAAGGCATGCCCTTCCAGCAGGGGGGGACAGTACCCTGAGCACTGCTGCCTATTCCCTTGGCCGACTGCGTGGTCCTCCTATGCCCAACTATTTCACTGGGGGTATGACTAGTAGGTTTAAGCCGTCTGTATATGCCTATCACACACAGACCTAGAAAGCAAAGAGCTAGGCGATCTTGCTCACTTGAATGAGGCACGGGCGTGGTTTAAAGGGCACTGTTGCCCCTATCTCCCTCCTTTACTTCGATGAGAAGGGAGACCCGTGTGAGATCCGAGGTACCATCCGAGCCCGAGATCTCATCGGGATTACTGATACGGTAGGACAATCGACCATGAACAAGGCCAAGACTGTATACAAGGGGATGGCCATCGAGGAGAGGGCGACAATGCTCGGTATGTTCGGAGTCGATGAGGCTGGAGCCATCAAGGTTATGGCTGAGTCCTATGCACAGGACCTGGTTAAGGTCGCCTGAGACCATGGAGCACATTCATCCAGGATGGAGGGAATCTAAAGATAGGCACCCTCAGCCGGAACAATATCACTGTCGATGGCCAAACAGGTGCAGGTGCTGTCGACAGCCTCCGGCTACCGGCCTCTTCAATTTGCTGCCTAAGTAAGTCCACAAGATATTCACGGCTTCCCGTGCATATATCACACAGATATTGTATGTACTAGACACTGTGGGTGCTGAGACAGGCCCTCTACGCTATCTTCTCAGCTGCTGCTGGGATTTCATGCTTGATGCCTCCATCGCATCCTTCATATCCGCCGGATGTGCAGGTTGATCCTCAGGCTACCAGAGGTGAACGCGTCAGGGCTCTTTAATTTGTCCTTTAAGACCACAGGATAGTCATGGCTTCCCGTGCATGTATCATACAGATACTGGATGTACTAGACACTGTGGGTGCTGACACAGGTCCTCTACACTATCTTCTCAGCTGCTGCTGGGATTTCATGCTTGTTGCCTCTATCACATCCTTCACATCCGCCGGAGGTGCAGGATTCCCCGCTCTGCAGGCGAATGAGCTGGTGCAGGAAGTACTGCCGTTTAGTCTCCCAGATATAGACGAGGATACCGCCGACCAAGTGCTAACCATCCACCGCACGCATGTCTGTACCATTCGACAGTAGGCCGGCCGATGCTGGCCAGCTGGTGCTGATCATTGCACTGTCAGGACATGGGAAAAACATCATGCTGCAGGCTCTCCTGGCCGAACATCTACACTCTCAATACATCCTTCTCGTGTCTGTCTCAGCCGCTGAGGCGGTTGACAGTAATGATGAATGGTACAATGGCCCAATTACCAAGACGCGGAACCTGCAAGCACTGATGGAGAAGCTGCTGGAAGCGGGACTGACAGAACCATTTGTTCTAGTTATCGATGACCCTGCAATGGACCAGAAGACAGTCACCTACCTCAGCAACATCACCAGGCGCATCCGGCACACACAGACAACTGTCTTCATCCTCTTTCAGAAGTACACCCGCGAGATCTCACCGGGCATCCGCCACAATGACCGGATAATCTTCAGCTCCAAGTGTAGAGACCATATACGACAGCCTATCCCTCAAGGAGACCAAAGGGGACTTTATCGCAGGTGTACAGAGGGCAGCTGAGCTGCACCGCTTCATCTTCAGCAACAAGGAGACAGGTGAGCTGTCAAACTTCAAGCCATCTACAAGCTGAATCCAGCCAGGATACTAGCGTGCTCTACGTGTCATCGCTGACAGACTGTCGCAGCTGCTGCAACTTTTTCATTCATGCAATTTCGTCCACGGTCTCTGCTACTTCGTCAGATGCTTGAGGACCTTCGTCAGAAGATTGAGGAACTTCGTCAGAAACTTGAGGAACTTCGTCAGTTTCGTCAGAAGCCTGTCGCTTAAACTCTATCCACTGAGGGTCAGCGTCTAGGGCTCTCTTCTTCTGGAACTTCTCATGGAAGATCCACTTTATCCATACACGACGAGCATCTGATTTGCGAGCGGATTTGATGAGGTAGTCCTGGTAGTTATCTGGGAATTTCAGAAATGCTGCCAGATCACTGGCCAATTCCCTGCGCCCTTCTTCGTTGAAGATGTGTGCAACAGCCTCCTTGCGGCCAACAGTGAACACCGCCTGAGTACATTCTGCATGACCGGTGTCATGGCTCTCCGCTACAGCGGCACTGACCTCCTCCCTGAAGTAGTTATTTGCTCCAGACTATATCCATATCTTGCTCTTCCTGGCTTTTGGAGGCTAAATATGGCAGCCCACTTCCCGACCATTATTAGATCTTTGGGGTCGACCGTCGCCCTTTGGGGAGCTAGAATAACAGGACTGTTGATTTAGGCCACAGGAAGTAGGTCGAGTGGTCTGCCCTGGGGGCTGTCAAACTTCCGGTAGGGTATCCGATTCAGGAGTTCTTTTGTACTACGAGCTGACACTCCTTCCTCTATGGTGGCCAGTATCTCCGCATCAGACAGAGGTGTGACCTTGGCCCACTCATGGATAATGTTAATGTCACGGAGCAGTCATCGGACCCTGTCACAGTGGGACAGTGCACGCCGTGGCTGTCGTGCTGACTGTCGTGCCGACTTGTCTTGCTGCCTATTGACAATCTGCTGGAGAACTTTACCAAACATGGCAGCCATTTAACCCCTCTATATAGCCAGACCTTAAACATGCTGCAGTATGTGCAGCATCCAGATGGGGCCATTGTACCCGTGACCTCACATGGCACTGATCCTCGGAAGGACTGCCTGATGGTCATTATACCCAGTATACACGATGAGAGCCCATTGTCCGCTGCTGGGAAGTACATTGACTTTGCAATCTCGGCACAGATCCACGAGATCAAGAACATGACACTCGAGTTCAAGCCTCAGAGCACAATAGAACAGATAGTAGCTCTCCCGCAGGTTTTGAACAGGTGGGAGATTGTGCAGAGCAACAGCACTGTGGACACCACCTATGTGAACGATGAGTACCGAGTCCTAGGTACGCTGGCTCGTGGCCCAACCTTCTATGTGAAGGGAAAGGGGTACTACGCTGTGGGGTGCAATGAGGGGTTCATGGAATTCGAACTACAGGCAGGTGTCGAGAAGCCCGTGCCAGTTCCACTCTTAACCCTCCTCGAGAACACACACGTGAATCCGGCTGCCATGCAGGATAGGCTGTTCCTCCAGGTGTACACTAAGCAGCTCGCAGATGCAACGATGAATGCTCCAAGACTTCATGTCTGGCATGATGAGAACGACCAGGAGCTGAAGCAAATGGGTTCCAAACAGCGGATCGTGCATGTGGAGCGAGAACACCAGCTGACCCAAACCACAGCTAACCAACGGGTAGAGCTGACATTGCATCGTGGTGGCTCGGACTGTGTCGCTGTTGCGGTCCTGGTTCAGAAGGAAGGAGCCATCCATCAGGTGGATAAACTAGACGACTTCAAGCTTGTGGTTGCTGGGACAAATGTTCTTGGTGAGGTATGCGAGCTGGCTGATTGCCAACTCTATAGATAGTCACATGCACTTCTGCGCCTAACCAGTGGAAGCAACGACATCGAGTCGGCACTCGAGCGCCGTCACCACCTCGGGTGCAGGCGCACCCCACCTAATCAGGGCAACCGGCTCAGCTTCAACATCAGAACCCTCATAGGTGGGACTCGCTCATTAGGTGTGACAGTACTTTACTTTGGCTATGCAAGGTATGAGTGTCGAACACATCAGGTATTCAGCTTG
Source organism: Chaetoderma sp. LZ-2023a (assembly GCA_034401795.1). Taxonomy (NCBI): domain Eukaryota; kingdom Metazoa; phylum Mollusca; class Caudofoveata; order Chaetodermatida; family Chaetodermatidae; genus Chaetoderma; species Chaetoderma sp. LZ-2023a. Next base: position 210,919,208 of record CM067369.1, on the reverse strand, counting down.
AGCGTATGTAGAGCACGACGCCTGTCCTCACAGCTGCAGCTGCCACCACTACTATAAGCTCTGCTGTCTTCTGACCTGTCGATGCTTCATAGTCGAACAATGGCTCAGATACAGCCTCGTAGTACTCATTGAGACTCTCATCTGCCTCTTTGAGGCTCTGGTTGGCGTCCCTCCCTCTGGCGCATATGCTAAAGTGCTTTGCTGTACTTAAACTTCTCCTTAGACAGCTTCTCTATCGCCTGGTTATGACGCTCACGCCCGACCTCTGCCACCTTCTTGTCGGCAAAGCTGAGTCCCCAGTTCCCTATGGCAAACACGCCCGCATTCAAGATTGCGAATGCCATGCTATAGACTACAGTTTAAAGCTACTATATAGCTGTCCCCCAGCGACGGATCCCCAGAGCGATGTATGAACCAGAGGCTTATGAAGATCCAGTCGAGGATATAGATGACGAGGACTATGAGGAGGACTATGATGAGGATGATGATGCAGACGACTAGGATGTAGCGGGTGAGTATAATGATGTAGTGGAGACTGCGCCTGAATCCCGCAAGCTAGTACACAGAGCGAAAGGAATCTATCGCACTTATGTAAAAGGTTCTATCGGTCCGCTGGCAGCAGTTGGGGCTCTGATCGCTCTGTTCACAATGAAGGCTGGCGAGACGGTCCGCAAGATCGCCAACAATGCTACTGTACGTTGCCATATTGCTCGTGGCCATCTGGGCTGCCGAACATTCAAGCCATACTATATAAGGATGGCGTCTCTGTATGACCTGGTCAAGTCCCTTACCTTCCGAGGGTTGGTCGATAAACTACTGTTCAGTGAGGATCCAGCAGAGATTAGACACCAGTGTACGGAGGTGTTTGAGGAGGTCTTCAGTGATGATCGAACGAATGACGGCCGTCTGTTCATCTGTTTAGAGTTCACCCAAGCCGTGCGTGACAGGACGGGAGTGGACGTCAGTGATGAAATCCGGGAGTTTATCAACTGTCTTTCTTGAGGAACTCTACTATCAGCCTGGTGGATATTACCGTGGGCCCCCTCAACTACTCGAGGCTGCACGTCGCAATGGCCACAACTTCACATTGGAGACAATTAGCCAGTGGCTCAGGCACCAGGCGATGTGGCAGATATACAGACCTCATCTACGGCACATCAGGCATGCCCATTTCGAGGAAACTGTCCCGAACAGAGTTCACCAGGCAGATGTTCTATCCCTTTCACATGACTCTGGTGGTCGTAAGACCTACAAGTATGCCCTCACCATCGTCGATGTCGCCAGCAGGTAGCAGAGAGACTGTTCCCACACCAATATTCCCAGGAAATGGCCGCGCAGAGTGAACGTTCTAGAGTATGGGTGAGAGGGCTGTCTGCTGTGGTGGAGAGATCCAATGCCGAGGTTACTAGGCTAATCGGGAAGAAGCCGGTAGAGGCTATCAGACACTCTTCTGGTCACAGCTCTAGAGGAGCGAACAAGGGAGAGGAGTGCCTACCCCCTGATGCTCTGGTTCGGTACCTGTATGAGCCTGGTGAGCTGGAAGGTGGTCGATTGTGTGCAACAGATCCTACCTGGTCGATAGATGTTCACAGGCTTGACAGGTATGTGGAGATGGAAGGGCGGCCTACACTGTACTATCTGGCATGCCAGCACAGAGTGCCTAGGCGACCATTTGTCATAGAAGAGCTTCAGCTAGTCGCTGAAGACACAGAGCTACCACCCACTAGGGTGCTAACATGATACTCGATGGGCTCGCTATGGATCCCATCTGGCAGCACATGGCGCTTATCATAGTAAGTGGAGAGTCCGAGTTTTTCCTGCGCATACGTCACCATACCCTGGATGCGCATGCATAGGCCTCGATTGGTGGCTCTGTCCACTACGCCATGGAGGGCGCTGTAGAACCTCTGCCAGGAGATGTCATTCTGCCATTTAGACATTCCTTTGGTCGAGCATTTCACTTGCAAGTTTCTGCTGTTCCAGCAGTCTGTATTCTCCACGTAGTAGCACTTGGAGCAGAGAACAATACCCCGAGTGCCTTCGAGCTCGAGCTTGAACAATCCCGGAGTGTGATTAGACCGTTTGTCCCATGCCAACCAGCCCCGTTTGCAGGCATCATACTCCATTTGCATCGCTGGGCGTATCACCTCATCGAGGTTGGAGCCTGCTTTGGCGATATAGGCAGAATCGGTGTCCATCTGCAGGTACTCGAAGCTGTCATAAGCTACATAGCGGTCGAGGAAGTCATAGTAGAACTCCCACATTCACAGCTTCGCCAGCTCGTATACTGCTATACCCACCTGGAAGGGACGACGAATGGTGATTTTAGCTTTATGGCTCTGCAATTCGTAGGAATCACCGATCTCCTCTAGATTCTCGAACCATGCGCTACGCATGGCTCTGTCTACTGCTCGCTCATCCTTAGTGAAGCCCGTGTTGGTATGACGTTCTAATGCCTCAATCAGCTTCCCATATGCATTGTTGCCGAGGAGTTTGAAGAGATCAGCCAACAAGGCTTTACTTTTGTCAACATCCTTGGCTCAGTAACAGAGTCTACAAACCATTCAAAAGGTTTCCGTAAGGTGTAGTCTATAGTGCGATAGATAGCAGTAATCTATAACCCGTGGGCAAGGTACCACTTGAGAGTTGGTGCATACAATATCCTCTTCTTACCAGAGAGTGCACCAATGAGCTTGCTAGTTGTAGACCTTTGTCGACCTGTTTTATCAAGGTATTAAAGCATCTCCAAAGGTATAGCCTCTTCTGGGATCTCGCGATTATAGAAGATGGGAGATATCTCCTCGAACTTTGGCCATAACACTTTAGGTACCTCAATGTCGACCTCAGCAAACCCGAACCAACGATCCGCTAGCAGATCCTGCTTAAAGTGTTCAATATCACTGCTTACACGTCCACCCCACCGTCATACAGTTTCTTTACCACAAGGCATTGCTTGGGCCATGGTTGACAAATACAGAGCATTTGCATCATAATCAAGGAGACGTTGACATACTCGCTTACCTTGGCGAATTCGGGCAACCCCAGACTCGCGATATCTCGTGAACACAATGCTCAGACCCCCAACAACAGCACCCTTTAACATCTCGTAAGCTTCTTTGCCTGGAGAGTAAAGGCTAATATCCGGCTCATGTTCAGCAGTACCACGAAGTAAGTACTGAAGCAACACACCAGAAAGTGGCACCGCATCCTTCAGAATGTCAATACCTCGTTCTGTGTAGAATTCTCGCATCTTCTCTAAGGCTTCAATGAACGGGCTAACATCCAAGTTGTTGTAATATCGCAACCAGTCAGCAAACGTCTTCATCCCCAGATCTCAGAAGGTCTGCTTACAAGCTTTCTACTATGACAACTCAAGAAGGTAACCACTTTTGAGCTTGGACCACCACGTAGGATAAACAGGTCGTCCAGGATAGTTAAGCTTCTCAGGTGAGTTGAACCATTCATAAGGTAACCAGCTCTTCTGTTGCGTGCAACCGTAGGCGTTGATCCATTTCTCATAAGAAACCCCTGGGTCGAGGTAGTTAATTACATCGAGAAACCTCAGTTCAGGCGTAATGAGGAATATTGTCTGGCTAGCCATCTTGGCGACTTTCACCATTCCTTTGGACGAAGTAGTAAGTTCATCCACGAAGTACTTCATGATGAGGTTCAGGTTGTCCCGCCCAGAGTTGAACCCGAGCACAGGCACCTGGTCACACCACTCATTGATAAGTCACTGCTGTCGTTTTGTAACTTGTCCAAGTCTGCGGGTAGATACTGTGACTGAACCCTTGCATGGATCGTGGAGGCTCGTAGTTGGATCTCCTGCATGAACTCTGAGATAAGCACTTTGGAGTTAGCATTGCCGAGGTGAGTTGGCGAGCTCGCGCTACCATCTAAGGAGCAGCTGACTGACACCGAGATTGGTATGTGGGTACTCTTGATCGTGAGACTCTCTGTAGGGCGGTCTTGATCCCATGTAGAATGGCTTCAAAGTCATAGACAATAAAGTGTGGGTATGATACTCTCTGCACAGGGGTGTGGACGCTTGGACAGCGTTTTATACAGCACTCCCACTGTACCTCAAGCGTGCGTCCAGATGCTCTCAGTTTCTTGTCTCTCACGACCGTCTTGCGGTATCTTTGATCAGTATCCTCACCTCGCTGGTGTTGTGAACATCCATGCCAGTGACAGCCATGAAACTGGTATACTGTGTCGGTTGTCGGATCATAACCATTTACGGGAGCCCCCTCGATCCAACACTCACCACCGTGACCACACTTTGCGTGGTGTATATGAATTCCATGGTTTCTCGACTCATGTTCAATCCAACGAGTAGCCGCGGAACTGGCCGGTTGGTATGGATAGAAGACCTTCTCGTATGGGGACTGCGGTGCCACTACCTTCTCCCAAGGGAAATCTATGGTCGTTTTTCCCCCTGTACAGCGGTCAGCATGGCGATGGAGACTACACGCTTGGGTGAACTGCTGTTGACAGTGCCCACAGCTGAAAGTCTGGGCCAGCTTGGAGATGTCCTTAATGAAGAAGGCGTGGTGGTCATATACTCCAATGGTGATGACGCTCGGATAGAGAGCAGGTTTCTTGGTCAGATGCCAGATGCCCTGTTCAGTGGGCTCATAAACACGAATCCCTGTCTTCGCAAATAACTCTCCCTTGTCCAGCTGGTCTAGGCACGTCTTTGGTACGTCAGCCACAGGCCTATTCAGGCCATAGAACTGTTTAACAAGCTCTCGTGCAGGAGCTGTACTTCTGGACTGCTAGACATCTCCAGAGACACATGCTATCTTTGTAGGTATCGAGTACCACCTTTCCCTTCCTCCATCAGAGCCAGACCGAGAGGGGGCCTGTCCCTAGCAGAGGCTGGCGGTCGATGACAACCTTTACGTTGATTGGTCTGACGAAGGCCCACGCGGTATTGAGCCGATGGATATTGGGCGGGCTTGCTCTCTTCCCTTCACCCAAGTCTGGGTCTCTCCTAGTGTATTCATCCAGGGACTTCCTGGAGCATTGTTGTAGAAGCGCATTACCCTACCATCCTCGATGTGGCGGATTCGATAGGTGTGGGTATACCGAAGGTAGAAGGCGTTCTGAACAGTCCGCAGCTTCTCCATGATCCGACCTGTAATGTCTCCTTCTATCCCTCTGAAGAATGGCCAGTATACTGTTCGCCTCTGTCTCCCTCTCACCAAGACGCTCGTTGAGAATCTGCTGACCTTCTCGCCTCATACACAGGGCTAGGGTTTCAGATCTCGGTCCCCTCATTAATCGTCTTCTGATTTGGTGTAGAAGAGGTAGGCGTTCTTGTTGATGGCTTGCCATCCGAGTTGTTACAGCTTTGGCCCGTAAGCTAACATTCGTCTCCCCATACAAGTGATGACTCTCATGGAGCAGCTGTGCTTTCTTGTGAGGGTTCCATGGATCCTCAGAGGTGAGCGCCGGAAACCTCCCTGTCTGTTTTGCTCAGGAGAGTCGCTTTGGCCACTCCTCAGCAAGGGCAGGGAGTCGCTTTCGCCACTCCTCGGCATTGGCGTATGCAATCATCTGGAGCAAGTCGGCTTTGCGGGCCTTAGAATAGCCTCTAAGACCGAATTGCTTTGCCATCACTCGAAGCTGTGTTACAGTAACCATGATGCAAGGTCTATATATTAGATCTTAAACATTTCTGACCATCTTCGACGGTGTTACAGTAAGTGGCGATCAGTACCCGTGGGCGGTGTATATCCCTGTAGATGACTGTCTCTAAAGGGGCGTTCAGACCCTATTATGTTTGGCAATCAGTACCTGTGGGTGGTGTATATCCCTGTGGATGCCTGTCTCTAAATGGGCGTTCAACCCGATTATGTGTGGCGATCAGTACCTGTTGGTGGTGTATATCCCTGTGGATGCCTGTCTCCAAATGGGTGTTCAGATCCTATTATGTGTGGCGATCAGTACCTGTGGGTGCTGTATATCCCTGTGAATGCCTGTCTCTAAATGGGTGTTCAGACCCTATTATGTGTGGCGATCAGTACCTGTGAGTGGTGTATATCCCTGTGCATGCCTGTCTCTAAATGGGCGTGCAGACCCTATTATGTGTGCTGCTGGTGATCAGTACCTGTAGGTGGTGTATATCCCTGTGGATGCCTGTCTCCAAATGGGTGTTCAGATCCTATTATGTGTGGCGATCAGTACCTGTGGGTGGTGTATATCCCTGTGGATGCCTGTCTCCAAATGGGTGTTCAGATCCTATTATGTGTGGCGATCAGTACCTGTGGGTGCTGTATATCCCTGTGAATGCCTGTCTCTAAATGGGTGTTCAGACCCTATTATGTGTGGCGATCAGTACCTGTGAGTGGTGTATATCCCTGTGGATGCCTGTCTCTAAATGAGCGTTCAGACCCTATTATGTGTGCTGCTGGCGATCAGTACCTGTAGGTGGTGTATATCGCTGTGGATGCCTGTCTCCAAATGGGTGTTCAGATCCTATTATGTGTGGCGATCAGTACCTGTGGGTGGTGTATATCCCTGTGGATGCCTGTCTCCAAATGGGTGTTCAGATCCTATTATGTGTGGCGATCAGTACCTGTGGGTGCTGTATATCCCTGTGAATGCCTGTCTCTAAATGGGTGTTCAGACCCTATTATGTGTGGCGATCAGTACCTGTGAGTGGTGTATATCCCTGTGGATGCCTGTCTCTAAATGGGCGTTCAGACCCTATTATGTATGGTGCTGGCGATCAGTACCTGTGGGTGGTGTATATCCCTGTGGATGTCTGTCTCTAAATGCGTGGCAGGACGCGTTTAAGTTCTTCCATAACTAAACCGAACTTTCTCCTGGCACAGACCTTCTTGTAGTTCATTCTGTTGGAATGTTTACGACCCCCGCATGCTTTACATAGTCCACAGTCTGAAACTGAGCATTGTGTGTCGCGCAATAGTCTCCAACAGTTCCTTAAGCATCGAAAAGGCTTACCTCGCATAAGCCATTTGCATGTATTATAATGCATGTTTGATAAAGTCTATATCAAGATCTTAAACCTTGGGCTGATGGGTGTGGTTCAGTACGGCCTGGGTATCTTGTATGCATTTGTGTGGCCCATGACCCTATGCCTCAGGGATTGAGAGGGCGTTGGGAGCCGCGGATCACGGAATGGTTGCCTGTGGAGGAAGGTGGTATTTTTCTACTACCGTCTATACTACTAGTAGTTTGTACATCTCAGTCTGTTCTGGACTGCATAGAACTAAATATAGTGACACATCGTCAATGATATATTGTCATAATTTACTGTACCGTTATTGCTTTATAATTTCCTATATTTAAAGATGGAATTTGAGCTTTAACAGCTTTAACAGAGGAGGAGTTAGTGGATTTAAACAGTCTTGAAAAATACATTCCCTACGAACAACGCACATTTTCTTCATCCATCATAGATCCTTCCACTAAAAGTGAGTGAGTGGGTGGGTGGGTGGGTAGGTGGGCGTTTGGGTGCGTGGGTGGGTGGGTGGGTGGGTGGGTGGGTGGGTGGGTGGGTGGGTGAGTGAGTGAGTGAGTGAGTGAGTGAGTTAGTGAGTGAGTGAGTGAGTGAGTGAGTGAGTGAGTGAGTGAGTGAGTGAGTGAGTGAGTGAGTGAGTGAGTGAGTGAGTGAGTGAGTGAAAGGTCTTTATTGCCGTTGCATCCTTTAGAAATATGTTTCATTTATGCTTAGCCAGTCTTTGTTCCATGTGAATGTCTTCCTGATGTCAATAATAATGGCATGCTAATGGAAAGTCGGTATTCAAATCCCGAGTTTCATTACAAAGTCATCTATTAAGGTCATTGGTGTCAGATGAGGCTAAATCAGAAAATTCATCATGCGAATATGGCTTGACTATTCTCCCCATGATTGCCGCCACAGTTGACTACCGATTTATTTCTTAAAGCTCTGTTTCTCCTGGTAGTAATAGAGCTTGCAATGTCTCCTGGTAGTAATAGAGCTCTGTATTTCAGGTACTATAATGTAATGTCTAGTTGTTTTAGTTGCGACTTGTAACTAACATAAATCTGTCTGTCTGTCTGTCCGTCTGTCCGTCCGTCCGTCCGTCCGTCCGTCCGTCCGTCTGTCTGTCTGTATGTATGTATGTATTTTTATTTTATTGACGCACTGGCAACGTGCGGCTTCAATTTCCATGTGCTAACTTAGCCGACAGTGCTGCACCCGTTAGTTTAATTTGTTGATCACCATCTCCCGGTCGGGGGATCGTACCGTCATCCTGCAACTCCGCATAGCATCAGCAACCAGGCATCTTTCCACTGGACCACCGCACCAAGACTAAAAAGTCAAGGATTGGCCGACCAGTTTTCACATGTCTGATATACTGACACACTGACGATTCATATGGGACTATCTGTGGATGCATCTGTCACAATCAATCCTAGGCTTTTACGCCTATTGTACTCTGACTCCAGCACGGCTCTGGCAGTATATGTATTTTTATTTTATTGACGCACTGGCAACGTGCGGCTTCAATTTCCATGTGCTAACTTAGCCGACAGTGCTGCACCGGTTAGTTTAATTTGTTGATCACCATCTCCCGGTCGGGGGATCGAACCGTCATCCTGCAACTCCGCATAGCATCAGCTATGCCTGCCTACCTGTCTAACTGGGCACTTCCTGCCTGCCTGCCATCCAGCCTTCCAGTCTGCCCATCCGGCCGTCTGTCCGTCCGTCCATCCATCAGCCTGTCTGTCTGTTTGCCTGTCTGTCTGCTTGTCTGCCTGCATACATGCCTGCCTAAACTTGCTGTACAAGAAGATATCCAGACATTGCCCGTGATTCGCATGAAAGAATCCGAATCCGGATCGGATAAAATTGTGTGTATATATGGATATCTCTTAAACTACTGGTCCGATTTAACTCATATCTTTATGCAATAACGGGTGTGGCCATTCACCATGGTTCCACAATTCTGGGCGTGTATCCCCTAAACGATTGGTTTTATACACTATAAATGTATTATAAGTAGAGAGAAATATGATACCAAAGAATCAATTTAGCTCATTGAAAATATAATATTATGTAATTATGCTGTATAACATAATTATGTGTAATTATTCCGGAATTACGTCATTTGGATTGCAAATATGATCCTATCTGCTGGAAAATTTGTTTTCAATTAATGTAAATTTGTTGAAACTTTGTTATATATTGACCAATATTTTACTTGACGAAATGCCATGCCTGATTATGCTGAGGTTAATGAAATAATGCAAGAACTGACAGGACAGTTCAAGCCAGCAGCACAAGAATATGGCAGCTGCAAGACGAACCAGAAATATTTGGATTTCTAGAAGATCGCCATTCATTTGAAGAAAAAGCGGAGCTCGACAATATAGCAATAGGCGTAGCAGGTTCACAGTTGGCAAATCCTCATAACGCTGTTGAAGTCGTAATGGCGATACTGATTTGACTTCATGTCATAAAGGAAAAAACCAAATGGAAATACCAGAATAAAAGGCTTTATCATTAAATGGTGAGCCAATATCAGTGGAGCCGCTGATCCTCTTTCAAAGAATGATAATTATTGCTAACAACAGTGACTGTAGTCTAGATGAGCTATTCAAGTATGAGTTGTCCACTTATTAATCAGCTCTATTGACAAAAACGGATTGCTTCGCGAGCCAAACAGGCCATAGTTTGTGGGTGCATTTGCAAGATTAATATCAAAGGAAATAATGGCACACCCTCCAGAAACACCCGGAATGACTGTGTTTGATTGTGGGTGTTTGCTTCATCGAATATCCTGGGAAAATGGTACATCTTTTGATGAGATAACCGTATGTGATCTATGTAAAGAAACACTTCACTAACCCAACCATGGGTTTTCATGGTTGCAAAAGACAATTAACTAACTAACATGCAACACATCAAAGACGTTCAAAGGGGGTTATTGGGCCAAAGGTCCTCCTTACTGCCAGTGTGCCATTGAAATCAGAGAAAGAACATTTCTTGGCTAATGTGGAGAACAAACAACTTTATCAACCTACTTGATAGGAAGTTGCTGGCAAATTGAATACAAATGGTAAATGCAGATGGAGATGCTGACATGCTATTAGCAAAGACTGGAGTCTATCATGTCACGACTGGAATTGCACATGTTATTGGTGAAGACACTGTTATTTTAGTATTGCCTGACCGCCATCTAAGGCCAAAAACAAAAGGTCTTTATTTTAAGTTAGATAAATCAACAGCTAGGTATCCAGTTTGGTAGATTCTGACCGTAAGGGACAAACTCAGTGAGCAGGTGTGCTATATTCTGCCGTTCATACATGTGATATGTGGTTCTGATACAGCCTCCTGATTATTTGGAATTGGAAAAGGTAACCTCTTAAAAGGGCACAAACTGGCAAGTTCTTGATGCAGATTACAGAGGCATTCTGTTCAGCTCAGAATCGTGAGGAAATTCGCTAAGCCAGCGGAAAGACTTTGGTCTTTCTGTATGGATGTAGGGTGCATGATACCTTAGGCTCTTTGTGCAAGACGAAGTTTAGCGATAAGGTTTCAAAGAGCATAACATGCGCCGAAGTACACAACCTTCCACCAACATCAGATGCACTATCAGGTTCAAGTTTGAATGGGTAAATGGGATGAATTGACGCCAGAAAACTGGCGGTGGTTGTTGCCAGAGAACAAATTTAAACCTCCGACAATGGCTTCCTCCCGAGCTCGAGAATCTCTTCTGAAGGTTATCAAATGTTAGTGTAAACAGGATTGTGCAAAGGTGTAGCTGGAGAAAGTACGAATTTGAATGTTCTGGTTTATGTGGTGATTGCCATGGGGTGTGTCAAAATTCTTCAGTTGATGTTGAAGAACTTGATGACCTCGGCATAGGTGTCGTTTGATGCTGTTTTGAATTATTAATCAAATGCATAGAAAGATTGTTAGAATCATGCCTACCAGTTTGTAACAACACACCATCAAAGATTAATAATGACTAGGAAGTCAACATATTTATTGCATCTGCTGAAAACATGGAAACAATTCGTTTTTCATCAAAATATGAAGGCTTTCCAGCCCTGGTGATATATTATGACGTCATATTTAGATCAAGTCGTCTTAGGTACGTCATAGTGTATTTTCAACAAGCTAATTTGATTGTTAGGTATCATATTTCTATCTACTTATAATACATTTATGACGCATAAAACCAATCGTTTAGGAGACATAGGGCCTCAAATTTAGTGTTGTCCGCCATATTGGATTTTTGCTAAATTATCCCATTTCCCGATATCGGATTTTGTCGGATTTTGGATATAGTGTTAAATGTAGTCGTCTGTTATTTCCTTGCTCTTGCTCGATATGCAAATTAGTTCGCGTGAGACAGAAACGATTAGGTAGCTGTCTTGCATCCTCTTCTACTGTCCTGGCGCTAAATATAGACGACTTTCTCAAAGCTTCTATATCATCCCTGATAACGCAGGCTACTGGGTCGGTACTAGGTCAATATCAGGGATGTCTCTCGTATTTGCATCACGACGCCTGGAGTTTACCCACGTACGTGTGTGTACACTTTGTGTCATAGTTCGTTCTCTCAAAGGCTGGAATTAAAAAAGGCGGTTTAAACCTCGGTTTAGCCTAAACCTAGTAACAACTCGCCACATAAACCGATTAATAAGAGACTTATTACCAGATCCGTATTCAGATACGAGGTTTAAAGCAGGTAACAGCTAGACCAGGTTTAGGCCTTGTTTAACCATGTTTATTTTATCAGCATTCGTATACTGTGCTCTGGGGTTTAATATAAATATGACATTTACATTCTAACAATATATATGGGAACTGGCTTATTATTAAAATATGTTAATACACCGATGGACATAGTAATAAAAAGTGGGAATAAAATAATTCAGTACTATTCTGCTAATAAACAATGAGGTCGCTTACATACTTGACGGACATCAATCTCATTATGCATTCTCATGAATGGGATAACTCCGTATCAAAATAACTCAGTGGCGGCCTGACTTGCCAAATTTAAGGGTCCCAATTTCACACATAGCAATATGAGTTAAACTACCCTATCCCAGGTTTAGATTTTTATAATATTTGTTCTACGGTCTAGTATATAAATTATCTTCTTGAAATCGGTTTATATTGTTACCATGGTTATTACCTGGTTTGTTACCTGATTTAATTTTTGATATTTTCATAACATTATGCTATAGCTTTCACAGAATCAATTTAAGTGTACATACCTTTAGAAAGGTGATATTAACATGTGTTAAACTATTTTTATATTGCACCAGTGTTTTAAGTCAGTCTAAATGTGGGTTTAAACGTAGTAATAGCTAAACTAGGTTTAACTCTTTAAACCAGGTCTAGCTAACCCGACTTAGTGAATTCCTCCCGAAGAGTTTATCTTAAAGGAAGGGAAAGGGAAATAACAAATGATGTTTATTGGTAAGTTCATACAATATTAGATAAACTTCCATCGGTTAAAATGGAAATGAATATGGATTATTTTAGAAAGATCATGTACTAAATCTAGGAGTGCTTAAGTTGAAGCCAATACGTGACCCTGCTGGTGATTGGCACTCCGCCGTATGCCAACTGCGAGTGCAGGTATACCGCATAGGCCTAACTGAATATAACTAAAGCACACCTGAATATAGTTTTGTAAGCGGTATGAATAGTATTCTCAACAAGCGCCGAGGTAGAGAGATTAACTAGCTACTGCTAATTAATCAATGATCATTTATGAAAATGCTATATTTGAAAGTCACTTTTTCTGGTGGCAGCAACAAGTTTCGGTCAAAATGATTTCAAAATACACTGCTGGTTTCCAAGTTCGCAATATGATGCCCACTGCATATTTTGAGATTCGTGTCATTGAACGTAGACCCCGCATGAAAGAACCCGGATCCGGATCCGGAAACAACGGCTTTCAGTCAAATTGTTTTTTAACTAGACAGTATTTACCTGCAGGAGGTAGTGGCTAATCAGCTTAATGCGAACATAACTGAGTTTATATGACCGGCTGTAGCTGGTATTATTTATTCACTCGGCATACACCAGAGTGCATAGGTCCAGCTGCGTCACTAATTGGTTCCCGCCTGAGTGACAAATGGTATGCAGCTGCTTTTTTCTAATTATTCTGATTTGTTTCTATTTTTTACTGGGGGCTATGGGTTGATTATTATATAAGGCTTTCATTCAAGAGCATATCTTAGTTCCCTGATCATTTCCTTTTATTATTTGGTAAACATCTTTCTGTTATCTATTAAATTTTACATTAAATTGTCTTATTAAAATATGAAGCAGTCTCACCTATCACTGGGATAATAATTTTGCTATTATTATCCCAAATAGTCATGGTAAAATGGGAATCGCTCAGAAATGGAATATGCTTTTTACGCGATTACATTGGACCCAAGCCAGTATTGTATCTATCAGAAATTGGAGACCATTGAGCCTTTGCCAAACCATAAGCAACGGGCAAAATGTATTACCTGTTCACATCTGTTCAGCTGATTTGCTTACAACACATAGAAAACTGTAGATGTCACGACAGGCATCATCTTATGTGCGTCAGTATTACTCTGCATTTTGTAGATGAGATGATATGTTTATTTCATTTATTAGTTCTCCATGATTCAATTTTCTCCGCCATTTAATAAATGGACATTATATAAGTTGTCGTAGTAACGGCATTTCATGAAATAACTGAACATTGTCCTTTTAGATTTGTCACGTGGTCTCTTATCATTCACTTTGCAAGACGCTAACACGAGCATATTTCTTTATTAGCACTTTGTCAGGGACAGTAATACACATATTATGCCATATTGACATAAATAATCTTAAGGGCATCGAACGAACTTTGGCAAATATAGTTTCGTAAATTATTAGGGATGAGGGTCGGATGTGCAAGATGGGCGCAACAGCTCGCGGACTATTACCTTTGTTTTCAAAGGTAGTTAAATCACATCCATGTATTCCCTGGTAGAATAGGGACCATATTAACACATAATCCGATGATCACTGCGACATACAACGGCTGACTTGTGTTCCCACTAGAGTATCACTCCGGAGTAACGTCATGCTAAAATATGCCGTTACTCTAGATTAACTCTTGAGTGTGACCATGGTCTTAGAAACAGAATCGTATTCCCTGAACAAAGAAGTGCTTACACGAACCCTTGCTTAGCTCACTTATGTTCTCCGTTACTGCGAGTTGTTGGCAACATTATACTAATCATCCAGGTGATAGAATTTGTCACCCATAAACCATTTCTGACATTTGATCTTTTTATCGTGCCGACAACGAAGGATATCCAGACTTTAGTAGCTAAATGTTGATACGTTTCTACAGTCTATGATGGCTGCCATGATTTACCTTCAACCGATCAGAAAAAACCTAGCGGGTCTGCCTCGGTATATACGCTCAGTTATAGACGTACCAGCTATAGTTTGGCAGTGTGGTATAAAAGCAATCATACAGGTAAACTGTTGAATATTTTGAAACTAAGTCCAATTGCTTTCAAAATATTCAGCATGGTAGCTCTTACATAATAAAGAATGAAGTGTGTTGGCACTTACAAGACATCACCCACTATCGCTTGAGGAGACAAAATGGCGGCTATCACTGTTTAACATGTACGCGATATTACAAGGCAGATAATTGTGATGCAGACAGGATATGGATAATATGGAATTTATAAAGCATATTATATCGGTGCAATACAACATTTGAGATGAGATTAACATCCCTTTAAAGCCACGGACCGATGGTCTGTAATCCTTTGTTTTCGAGTTTTTGTACAAAGTCATTTGACTTTTATCTCGACCTATTTTCAGATAAAAAGCCTGTCGTGATCCATTATCTTGCGCTTTAATAACGTGATGTACTATGCCAGGGCGAGTTACGGTCATTCTAATTGCGTTGAACGTCAGTACCGTTTTGTCCACACTCCGCTACCTAGTCACGCAATTAGGAACCAATACGTGTTCGTACTAAGAATGTCATTAACAGTTCTTACAACGAGACTGTTGCAATGATCTTCTGAAGTTCAATGATGTCATTCTCTAGAGTCAGTTCCATAACGCTCCTTAATTACAACACGGGTGTTGACTGTTTGATATTTGAGGTGACAATCGTCTACACTATTCATTCCCAATGGAATAGAGAATCTCTTAGCATGACTTTCAGAGAATACGTCAACACGCAATTCTAGTGAGCTGGTAAAGAGAATTAAATTACCGTTATTCATTGTTTGGTATTGTGCGGAGAATGACGCAGTAAATCTTATGTCTTTGATAAGTTTTAACCAACTGCATGGATAACGGTTTGGCTTATTTATAACAAGCTATTGCTCAAGTACATCCATATATCACTTATTAAATATTCACTAGAACGACATTGAAAACTAGTAAAACACGAGCCCCATTTCATCAATAAATAACTCGTGTTTACCTATTCAATACGTGATATTTTAATCACGTCAGCGTATTAATAGCAATCACATAATATCGCTTCTTCATCAGTATACTGAGAGCTCTCGCTCTCCTTCCCCATCCGTCCCTCCCTCAACCCCCCCCCCCCCACCCCGCTTTTCCCGCCCTCCCCACCCCACCCACCCTCCCTCCCTCCATCCCTTCCTTTCAGCTCCTTTCTCCGCCCCCCTTTCTCCCTCTCTCCTCTCTCTCATCCCCTCACTCCCTCCCTCCCACTTCTCTCCCCTGTCTATCTATCTATCTATCCATCCATCCATCCATCCATCCATCCATCCATCCATCCATCCATCCATCCATCCATCCATCCATCCATCCATCCATCCATCCATCCATCCATCCATCCATCCATCCATCCATCCATCCATCTATCTATCTATCTATCTATACAAAAAATACATATACTGCCAGAGCCGTGCTTGAGTCAGAGTACAATAGGCGTAAAAGCCTAGATTGAATTGTGGCAGGTGCATCCACAGATAGTCCCATATGAATCGTCAGTGTGTCAGTATATCAGACATGTGAAAGCTGGTCGGCCAATCCTTGACTTTTAGTCTTGGTGCGGTGGTCCAGTGGAAAGATGCCTGGTTGCTGATGCTATGCGGAGTTGCAGAATGGCGGTTCGATCCCCGACCGGGAGATGGTGATCAACAAATTAACTAATGGGTGCATGACTGTCGGCTAAGTTAGCACATGGAAATTGAAGCCGCACGTTGCCAGTGCGTCAATAAAATTAGAAAAAATACATATACTGCCAGAGCCGTGCTGGAGTCAGAGTACTATAGGCGTAAAAGCCTAGGATTGAATTGTGGCAGGTGCATCCACAGAAAGTCCCATATGAATCGTCAGTGTGTCAGTATATCAGACATGTGAAAGCTGGTTGGCCAATCCTTGACTTTTAGTCTTGGTGCGGTGGTCCAGTGGAAAGATTCCTGGTTGCTGATGCTATGCGGAGTTGCAGAATGGCGGTTCGATCCCCCGACCGGGAGATGGTGATCAACAAATTAAACTAATGGGTGCATGACTGTCGGCTAAGTTAGCACATGGAAATTGAAGCCGCACGTTGCCAGTGCGTCAATAAAAAAAATAAAAAAATACATATACTACCAGAGCCGTGCTGGAGTCAGCGTACAATAGGCATTGAATTGTGGCAGGTGCATCCACATATAGTCCATATGAATCGTCAGTGTGTCAGTATATCAGACATGTGAAAGCTGGTCGGCCAATCCTTGACTTTTAATCTTGGTGCGGTGGTCCAGTGGAAAGATGCCTGGTTGCTGATGCTATGCGGAGTTGCAGAATGGCGGTTCGATCCCCCGACCGGGAGATGGTGATCAACAAATTAAACTAATCGGTGCATGACTGTCGGCTAAGTTAGCACATGGAAATTGAAGCCGCTCGTTGCCAGTGCGTCAATAAAATTAAAAAAAATACATATACTGCCAGAGCCGTGCTGGAGTCAGAGTACAATAGGCGTAAAAGCCTAGGATTGAATTGTGGCAGGTGCATCCAGCGCGTCAATAAAAAACAAATACACACACACGCACGCACGCACACACACACACACACACACACACACACACACACACACACACACACACACACACACACACACATCCATCCATCCAGCCAGCCATCGATCCATCCATGGGTGGGTGGCTGGGTGGGTGGGTGGATGGATGGATGGATGAATGGATGGAGTGATGGATGAAGGACAGGTGGTCTGGATGGATGGATGTGGGAATAGAGGATCTGGATGGATGGATGGTCTGACTGATGGATGGATGGTTAGGGATGGAAGATGAATGGATGGATGGATGGATGGATGGATGGATGGATGGATGGATGGGTGGGTGGGTGGGTTGGTGGATGGAAGGAAGGATGGAAGGAAGGATGGAAGGGCAGGTGGTCTGAATGGATGGATGGAGGGATGGATGTAGGATCTGGATGTATGGATGGTTCTGGATGGATGGGTGGGTGGTATGGGTGGGTGAATGGGTGGTATGGATGGATGAATGGATGGATGGAAGGACAGATGGTCTTGATGGATGGATATAGGGATGGAGGGATGGAGGGTCTGGATGAATGGAATGTCTGACTGATGGATGGTTCTGGATGGATGGGTGGATGGGTGAATGGATTGATGGATCAGACTCCTCCTTCCTTCACTCCACTCCTCCTTCTTTCAGCCCTTCATTCCCTCTCCTCTTTCCCGTCCTTCCCTCCAATTTTCCCCAGTTTGGGGAAAGATTTTGAAATTAGGTTTACTGAAAGTTTTATTGCTGTGAGAAACAACAAAATACATTCAGCAGCACAATACTCAAATTAGTTTTTAAAGAATTTTCAGTATTAAAATTAAAAAAGAAATTCTTAATAAAATTGACAAAATCATTCCTAGTTTAAAGCTTAGTTCTAGCTGAATAAATCAAACATTGAAAACAATACCAATCTGGCGCCTTTGAAGAATAGAAAACAATTCACTGAATTAATGGCCTAGGTTTGATCCTTTGATCAATGACTTCTCAATCAAGCGAGTGACACCCAAACCTCACTCGGAAACCCTAGAGCTCAATCAATAGCAAAGGGCATAACACAATTGAATCTAGCACCTATGGTGGCCTGAATCTTTATTGAAAATAAGTTAGCTAACTTCAAAGCAATTGAGTAATTTTCGAAGACAATCCCCTAAAGCCAGCCACCCTAATAAATAGACAGGAATTATGATGGAAGGACAGATTTGTTCTCAAGGCTCTGAAGAAGGTTATTCTTAACCGAAACCGGTCAGCCAAGCACGACGGTATCATAAAATTGTGAGTTATATATTAATTGCTATTATTGTATTTGTTGTATGTTTAAATATTAAAATGCTAATAATCCTTCATCTTCATTTTAGGTATAGTTAAATTGTGTAGGCTTGTAAACTTAGTAGGCTTGTGGTTCTATGTAGGCTTGTAGATGTAATTATTCATCACTCAAATTTCAGGTTTTAATTTTTAGATCAGCCCTTTAATTTAAACTAGACAATTGTTGGTTAGAGCTTGATTATCTCCCTTGCTTAGATTTGTTGACTGGCCCAGTTGTTGCTAAATTTGTTGGTTTTTGATCATTTATTAGAGCATAATATCACCATGGCTAGAACGAGCAAGGGCAAGAGACGGAATGTCAACCATGAGGACAGCAGTCCGTCTCCTCCCCAGGCTCGACTAGTCAAGTGCTATTATATGATAATACAATGTTTTCACCACATAGGTGTCCTAACCAGCAATTTGGGCTCCAACACCCTGCCAACCGGTCTGAGCAGGAAGGTGAGCGAACTCTGCCGTTTCATTAAGCCAGCTATGCCAAATATAGAGGTAGTAAGTGACATCAAGAAAGTTAACTTTGTTTGGGCAAATTCCATCATTCGAGCTATGATAGACCATTACAATTTCAGTTTAGGCACCATCATGTCCGAAATTATCATAGCTCAGACCGCGCCAAACCTTAATTTAGGTAAGGCAAAATCAACTGCCATTAGATGGGCAAAAGCCAACTATGGCAAAAAACTTCACGTCAAATCAATCGAAGCATTCTATCAATTTATTAGGCCTTTCGACCCACACTTTCAACAGAAAGCACAAAATTGCCAAGTTACCACCCCTACTGCAAGGTCATCCCAGACCGTACCAGTCATTCCACCACCTTCAGAACTCAGGAAACGGCTCAGGTCACCGACCGATAGCCCCCCACCAGTGAAGAGAACGGATACTCGGCCATCACCGATATTCCTATTAGACTCTCCTGTGGACCCTCTTCAGATTCCTCTACCTGACTCCCCACCACCCTTGTCTCCAGAGGAGTTCCCTCCCCTTCCACGGAGAGTCGATGCTAATCAGAAATCTGGTCCAAGGACCAAATCAACTCCTGTGGATCCTAGTAAGATACCACTACCAGACATCCCGCCTCCACTGTCTTCAGATGAATTACCTCCCCTTCCACAGAGAGCAAAGGATGACAGAAAATCTGGTCTAAGGACCAGATCAACACCTTTGACTCAAAAGGGTGTCAGTACCCCAGTGCCAGTGGCCAAACTACCTCAACCAAATTTCACCCCTACACCGTGTAGAAACAGCATCAATCATCAAAATAAACTCAAGAAAACTACACACTTAGAAGCTAATTCTTTCTGGAAATTTCGGTATGAGGTAGACCACAAACATGAATGGCGACTCCCTGTCTTGACGAAAAAAATCTTGATCCTTGGCTCCTCCAATCTAAGCCGTATAAATGTGAAACCCCATTCAGACACCCAGATAGCTTGCTATCCAGGGGCAAAATTGTGCCATGCTAGGACTATTGTCAAAAAATACATGGACTCCTATCAGCCAGAGAAAATCATCATAAACATTGGCATAAATGATAAGGATGAACCTATGTCTTTAACTGCCCAACGAGTCCAACTCCTATTCAGTACCATTCGTTCAAAATTTCCAGATGCAAAGGTTTATTTCACTAAACTGAACTACTCTCAACATCTAACTGCAAAGCAGAAAAGGACCTTAGCATTTATCAATTCATCTGTAGAATCCCTGCGTATAAAGGTCTCTGTCATCCCTAGTCTACCAATTTCTGAGTTTGAAGTAGTCCAGGATAATATCCATTGGAGTGAAAAAACTGCTAATGCATTGTATTATAGCTGGTTAACCTTTCTTAATTTAAACTAACCGAGGGTCAGGGTACTAACCACCCCGGTATCGGGCTAGGTAGTGATATTGTTAATCTCACTGGCGCTACATTAACTGAAGCAGAAAAATCAATACTCAATCGTGGCCTAACATTTGTACCAACTCCTAGGCCCAAATTAGGCATAGATGCACTTTTAGATAATGGCTCAATGGAAGTTCTTGAATTTTCCCACCGTGTCAAATTAGCCGACTTTTTTCGAAACTCGAAAAGTAATATTCTGCCATTCGTTGAAAGAACTGGCTGGGCACCAGACTCAAAATTAGTCGATCCAGCGATCCCCGACAGTATAAAAATTGTAAAAGAACGTATTGAAAATGTTGAATTTCCGAAAAATCATAAAAATTTGTCATATGAGGAACGTCAAGCCTTAACAGGATTGCGTAAAAACAATGACATTGTCATTAAACCTGCTGATAAGGGATCTGCTGCAGTAATAATGCTTAAAGACAACTACATTCGTGAAGCACATCGTCAACTCAGTAATCCAAAACATTACCAAAAATTAGACGAACCACTCTGGCAAAATAACTGCGACAATTTTAATGAAATTCTCCAAAATATGGTTGATAACAAGAGTTTAACGCAGAAACAGTTTAAATACCTCGTTGCGAAACGAGACTCAAAACCACGTACATTTTATCTGTTACCCAAAATTCATAAGGCTATTGATTCTTGGTCAGATCCTATGATACCACCAGGACGACCTATTATATCGGATTGTGGTTCTGAATCCTATAGGATCAGTGAAATCATTGATTATCACCTACAACCAATTGCAAATAGACATTTTAGCTTCTTGAAAAATACTGACGACTTTCTGTCGCAGGTCTCTGAGATCTCGATACCTCCAAATTCATTTTTAATTACGCTCGACATCGATGCAATGTACACAAACATTGACATCGAAAAGGGTTTGAATTCTGTCCGTAAAGCGTTTGAAAAATACCCTGATAACAATAGGCCCACTGGCGAAATATTAGCTCTCTTAGAGCTAAGCTTAAAGGGCAATGATTTTGAATTCGCGGGTGAAACATACCAACAAATTTGCGGCTGCGCAATGGGTAAGCGTTTCAGTCCGAGTTTTGCCAACATCTATGTAGCAGAGTGGGAGGAGGATGCGCTTAGCAAATGTCCGAAACAGCCTCTCTTTTATCGCAGGTACCTCGATGATATTTTCATTATTTGGCATCATACAAAGGAAGAATTTAATGAATTTTTCACCATTTTGAACAATCATGACCCGAATATCAAGCTAAAAGCCAACATTGACCAAATGTCCGTAGACTTTTTAGATTTAACGCTATACAAAGGTGTAATGTATGACACAACGGGACACCTTGATTATAAAGTATATTTTAAGCCCACAGATTCTCATCAACTACTTCACAAGAAATCCTTCCATCCACCTCATACCTTTAAAGGAATTGTAAAATCACAAATCATCCGTTTTCATAGAAATTCGAGTGATAGAAAAAACTTTGAATCTGCATGCTCTCTCTTATTCAAGGCCCTCAAGCCGAGAGGCTATTCATCTAGATTTTTGCGCAAAATCAAGTCTGATACTTTACAGGATTTGGAAACTATCCCTGATAATGCTGCGGATCACAGGCCTACCAAGATTCGTCACAATCGTCCAATCACAGGCGCAGGAGAATCTCGGAAATGTGGAAAGAAAAGGTGTAAATTAGACCTACTTCTTCCAAATCAAAAAACGTTTATGAGCTTTCAGAACAAAAACAAATTTCAAATTCAGTCTAATTTAGATTGCGATTCCGAAAACGTCATTTATGTAATATCTTGTAAATTGTGCCAAAAGCAATATGTCGGTGAAACCAAATGCCCATTAAGATGGCGAGCTACTAGACACCTTTGCGATATTAGACATGAAAAAGACACGCATGTCGCTGAACACTTTAACCTTCCTGGCCATTCAGTCGCTCGGGACTTCGAAATTATACCCATTGAACAACCACCTCTCTCAAATACCACTGACGAAACTGATAAACAAAGGAAACTTAGAGAATCATTTTGGATTAAGCAATTAGAAACAGAATGGCCGAGGGGCATAAATGTGGACCCCGGTCTTGCTGATCAGCGTGAAATTATTCCATTCACTCTGACATATAATCGAAAAAATGTAGAAATTGCCGAAATTTTGAAAGATGAATATCATAAATTACAGAATAATCTAAGACAGCCTCTCAATTTGCGCCCAGTAATAGCATTTAGGAAAAATCCAAATCTACGTGACATATTGGTAAAATCGAAATTAACTGGATAAACATCATCA
Source organism: Chaetoderma sp. LZ-2023a (assembly GCA_034401795.1). Classification (NCBI taxonomy): domain Eukaryota; kingdom Metazoa; phylum Mollusca; class Caudofoveata; order Chaetodermatida; family Chaetodermatidae; genus Chaetoderma; species Chaetoderma sp. LZ-2023a. The sequence continues at coordinate 210,896,706 of CM067369.1, read as the reverse complement.
TCTTAAAGTTGTCCAATATTTATAAGGCCATCTCGCCTCTAGAAAACAAAAATAACAAATCTCAGGCAATAAAATAAATAAAAAATATTTTCAATTTTTTGAAAATTCTGAGCCAGCGCCTTAACCATATTACTACCTACCAACCTACCTACCTACCTACAAACCCCCCCCCCCCTCCCTCCCTCACTCACTCTCTCCCCTCTCTCTCTCCTTCTCTCTCCTCTCTCTCTCCCTCTCTCTCTCTCTCTCTCTCTCTCTCTCTCTCTCTCTCTCTCTCTCCCTCTCTCTATCTCCCCCCCCCTTTCTCTCTCTCTGTCCATCCCTCTCTCCCTCTCTGTCTCCCTCTCTCCCTCCCTCCATCCACCCCTCTCTCTCTCTCTCTCCCTCTCTCTCGCTCTCTCTCTCTCTCTCTCTCTCTCTCTCTCTCTCTCTCTCTCTCTCTCTCTCTCTCTCTCTCTCTCTCTCTCGCTCGCTCGTTCGGATTGATCTGTCCCTGTACTCTCTGAATCTCAATTTCCAGAAAACTATTCATGTAAGCCGTTGCCTATTTTGAAACTAATTTGACCGGGTGCTGTTTCTGCCTATGGCAGCAACAGCGCTCAGTCAAATTAGTTTTAAAATATTCAACATCATGTTTATTAAATAGTAAAGTCAATTCGTACAGCGACGATTAGTCCGCCACCAATTTAACGTTCGTGTTGAACTTATCTACGTCATTCATGACACCATTGACTATGACGTCAACCTACACGTCACGTAGCTGATTATGATGGATGGATAAACTGTAAAGGTCCAGTAGACCATTACTACGAGACAGAGCGATTACCAGTGGTATGATTGTATTAGTGAAAGGAAATTGCAGATCTTTATCGCAATAGCTGTTTTCACAATTTTTCCATACATATTTACCGTCAAAATCTTATCACGGGGTTTGCAAAGTTCCTAACGGTGAATGTATCGGAATTTCTTTAGCTAAGCTTATTTGCCCAAAGGTGCGGAGGAGAGTCTGTTGGTAGTTAATATCCTGAGCCAGGATATAACAAAGTAATTTTAGACCAATTCATGACATCCAGCAATGATGAGCGTTTGTGGCACGAGCCAAGTCGTGCTGAGTACTTTGAACCGGGATCTAGTCAATTCTTATTCTCTTTAACTTAGGTCAGGTATATCAAAATGTTTGCTTATTGAATGTCCAATGGACCTTTCCGGTTTTAGCTATGCCCCGCCCATCACTAGGTAATCTCCACCCACGCCCCGTTGGGATTGATCGATCCCCGAATTCCCTAGCTATCAATTTAATGAAAACTATACGGGGAAGCTATTGAATATTTTGCAACTAATTTAACTGGGTCCTGTTGCTGCCTATGGCAGCAACAGCGCCCAGTAAAATTAGTTTCAAAATATTCAACAGAATATTTATTAAATAGTAAAGGCATACAATTTGTATAATAACGCATAGCCCGTCTTCAAATATGCGTTCGCGACGTACTTATGGACGTCATTCATGACGTCATTCATTATGATGTCATTCTACACATCACGTAGTTGATTATGACGTCATATTATGGGTGGGTACTCTGGAAAGGTGAATTGCAGGTCAAGTGAAATCTATTTTTGAAAATATACCACTGGAATTATTGGCCCGTGTCAGTCATTCTAGTGGTACATTTTCAAGAATAGTCCTCTCTTAGCCTGCAAATCGATATTCCTCAAGATCATGATAGAGGCTGGTTTTGGTCTGCTTAGTCATGAAAGGAATAACGCTAAAATTAAAGAATTATTATGGGAGAGACGTGTGATACATTCTCATTCACTGGTAGCAATCCATACGATGATGCTATTATACTGTGTTTCATCCAACGCTATAGATGTCTTCTCATTTTCATCTGGTTTATCCATCCACCATATGACGTGATAATCAACTACGCGACGTGTAAGATGACGTCATGAGTGATTCGATATAGTCCGTCTTTGACGCTTAATAGTCCGACGTGTTGTATGAGTTGTATGAATTTACCATTTAATAAACATTCTGTTGAATATTTTGAAACCAATTTGACTGGGACGCTGTTGCTACAGCAACAGCAGCCTAGTCAAATTAGTCTCAAAATATGTAATAGCTTAACGTGTTAGTTTTCTGGAAATTGATAATCAGGGCGTTCGGGGATCGATCGATCACAACACGATCGAGGTGTGGGAAGAGCTTAACCAGAGCTGGGAGGGGCATAGCTAAATCTCTAAATGTCCATAAGCCATTATTCAGCGCGAAATGACTTTGTGCTTGGAGCAGCTGACAAACCAATTACCATATTTGTCGATGAATGCCATCATCCTGCTGACTTTTAACCCTTTAACACTCATATCAGCCAAATACGGCATCGACAGTGGTCTTGAGAAATGTCCATTTGCAGACCAGGAGAAGACTATTTTTGAAAATTTACCACTGGAATGACTGGCTCGGTAAATTTTCAAAAATAGGCTTCTCTTGGTCTTCAAATGGACATTTTCCATGAGAAAATTGAGATTTTCTTGAACAAATTCAAGGGTTCAAGTGTTAATAAAAGAATGCGATGCTCTGTTCCGATCTCCAGCAGGAACTATTAACATACCATGTGGTGCCACTGAGCCAGTACAACCAATAGACCGTTCTAATTTATCCATCCATCATATGACGTCATAATCAGCTGACGTGTATGATGACGTCATAATCACGACGTCATGGATGATTCGAAATAGTCCGTCCTTGACGCTTAATATTCTGACACGTTGTACGAATTGTATGTCTTTACTATTTAATAAACATTCTGTTGACTATTTTGAAACTAATTTTACTGGGCGCTGTTTCTGCCACAGGCCGAAGCAACAACGCCCAGTCAAGTTAGTTTCAAAATATTCAACACCTTAGCTGTAGAATTTTCTTGAAATTGATAGTCAGGGAGTTTAGAGATCGATCGATCCCAACACGGCCGAGGTGTGGTTGGAGGTTAAATAAAGATGGGCGGGGCATAGCTAAATCTGGAACAATTCATTGGACATAAAACCAATATCTCAACTGCTTATAGAATCAACATCTCATCAGAGGATTTTATAAAACAACCAGGATCCGGATCTGACCAAATTCTGGCTTTGTGGATATCTCAGGAACGTTGGTCAGATTTGGCTCAAATTCTAACGCAGGTGTGGCCATACACTCGGATTCCACAACCTTTGGGCGTGGTCGGAAATAGAAGTCGAAATATCTGAAAAGGCTGTATCAACCTTTACAATGGCACAAAAATGGTGGAAAATCTCTGATCTTGTTTTGTTTTAGTAACTTTGTAAGACATTTTTTAGATGTACTGTAGCTAGACGAGAAGATACTGAGGTGCATGCACACAGCATGCCATCTCTCTTCTGCACGTATTTGCGCGGGGTGGGGATGGGTGTGTGTGTGTGTGCGTGCGTGCGTGTGTGGGAGGGAGTGGCGGGTGGAGGGGGGGGGGCAGTTGGAAGCGAAATGTGCTATTTGAGTGTTAGTTTTATCAGATGTTCATTATTATAGAATACATGTAGCATAGGGACCCGCCGAGCAGCAAAAATCCAATATGAGCAACTATATTGTTATCAAAGATTAATGCATTAATGCTAACAGCCACCACTACAACTTTAATTTTAATGCTGTCACGTGTACTGCTGACGATCCGCGCGTGTTGTCACGTGTACTGCTGACGATCCGCGCGTGTTGTCACGTGTACTGCTGACGATCCGCGCGTGTTGTCACGTGTACTGCTGACGATCCGCGCGTGTTGTCACGTGTACTGCTGACGATCCGCGCGTGTTGTCACGTGTACTGCTGACGATCCGCGCGTGTTGTCACGTGTACTGCTGACGATCCGCGCGTGTTGTCACGTGTACTGCTGACGATCCGCGCGTGTTGTCACGTGTACTGCTGACGATCCGCGCGTGTTGTCACGTGTACTGCTGACGATCCGCGCGTGTTGTCACGTGTACTGCTGACGATCCGCGCGTGTTGTCACGTGTACTGCTGACGATCCGCGCGTGTGTGCAGTTTTCGCATAGTTCACTAATGTTAATGTTAACTCGGATGCTGCTGCTGATGATATTTAATGATGCTCTTAAGCTCGTCGCGCACAAGCACACATTACAGCACTGCAATACAAAAATCCACTTTCTGTTATACCCCGCCCATCTCTAGCTAAGCTCCACCCACAATGTGCCAGTATTGGAATCAATCGCAGCCTAAGGTGCCTGAATCTGAAATTCAAGAAAACTCTACGGCTAAGCTGTTGAATATTTTGAAATTAATTTGACTTGGCGCTATTGCTGCCTATGGCAGCAACAACGCCCAGTCAAATTAGTCTCAAAATATTCAACAGAATGTTTAATGCATAGTGACGACATACAATTTGAGCTACTGACGGACTTTTCAAAAGTTCCTAATACCGTTAGCTACACCATTCATTATTTGTCCTAGCGATCTGGCCATGAAAGAGCTTGTGATTTATGCACCAACACGCGCTCTCTTGCTGTTCTGATCCAATTTGACGTACATATGACTCTATTGATTACCATTTTGCATGATCACGTGATCCGGAAGATATATACGAAGCGCATCGCGATCTCGATGAGACGCACAGGATGCGATCCAGCTGAAGTGTCCTGATAGCCATTGCAATCTGTCGCCTTATAACACACAGCTTTGAAATTGTCATTGCAATTGTCCAGGGGAGAACAATGCACTGACTTTCCCGATTAAAATATCACTAGCCTGCGACAATATTCAGTTGACAGATGCAACGAATATTTAAACCGGTATAAAGTTATACTACTGAATTATGATGTCGTATTATTGTTTGTTATTGATATTGATTTTGTGATACTTTTTACATTTAGGATTTTAACATAGTCATTTGAAACAATTCAACGTCATTGCACCAAGTTCTTGTTCAGTATATGGATATAGCGTAGAAAATAAAAGTTTCTTTTGACGTCAGTATGTTGACAATGTTCAAAGACGTATATATAAAACAACATCGTACTCGATATCAGACAATTCCGATTGTCAAAATCTTACATTATATACACCTGTGCAAAAGTTAAGCACCAGCAAAAACAATAGAACGTAGAAACATGATGGTACAACTAGGCTGCCATACTTTTTGTCCCCGCGTTAGCTGACATAATTCCAAGTACGAAATGCACATGCATGCATGACTTCACGCCGCTTGATGTCCGTGCGTGGCGGGAAACAGCACACGTGTTCAGCTATGTAAAAGTCCAGTTTGAGGTGTAGAACATTACATACAGATTTAGGCGACAAGATTAGGAATTTTGTGTTCATGACCGTGGTTTATTTGTACAGAGAGAATTAGCTCTTGATTGTGAACCGCTATGGCAAGACGAAGGTTAAGTGATCGTGTGAAATGGCAAATCATAGGCATGCATACCACTGGTATGTCATGCAGAGAGATTGGCAGACAGCTGAACATTAACCATACTGTAATCAGTCGTTTGATTGCAAAACATGGGCAAACTAACGAGGTGAAGGACAGGCCTAGATCTGGAAGACCGAAGAAGACTACTGCCCGTGATGATCGAGCCCTAGTACGCCTTGTTAGGAGATCTCCATTCACCAACAGCAGAGTGCTCAGCCAGCAATGGGAAACGCGCAATAGAGTGTCAATGTCTACCGTCAAAACGAGACTGTATGCTGCTGGCATGAAAGCTAGGAGACCTGTCAGACGTCCTCTCCTCACTGCACACCACAAAGAGGAGCGTCTGAGGTGGTGCAACGAAAGAGACACTGGAACATGAGATCCTGGAGACGGGTACACTGGTCTGATGAAAGTCGGTTCCTGCTTCATGCCACAGATGGTCGAACTCGTGTATGGAGGTCCAGACGCACGGCGTACGACCAACGTAACATCATGGAAGAAGTTCCATTTGGTGGAGGTTCCGTTATGATATGGGGGTGCATCTCATTTGATTGTAAGCTGGATCTGTTGACTGTACCTGGAACACTAAATGGACAAAGATATCAAGATTCCATACTGGATAGAGTTGTGGTCCCTCATTTTGTAAAGCATGCACCTGGAACCCACCCTATATTCATGGATGACAACGCCCGACCACATCGTGCTAGAGCTGTGCATGAATACCTCCGCCAGAATGCCATCGAAACCCTACCATGGCCAGCAAGGAGCCCTGACATGAACCCTATTGAGCATATCTGGGACATTCTGGGAAACATGGTGAGAAGGAGGGATCCTCCTGTGCAGAACCTACAGGAATTAACAGACGCATTCCATCTTGAATGGCAACGAATACCACAATGGCGTATCAGTCGGTTGGTGACCAGCATGAGACGTCGTGTCCAGGCCGTCATCCAGGCACAATGTGGATATACCCGGTATTAATAATGACAGTCTCAAACTCGTGCACAGATGTTAAACTTCGTTTTCAGACACCATTAATGACAATCTAGCCACGTGTGTCAACTGTAGGGCAATAGTTGTCAGTTGTGTCAACGTAACCATATTCAGGCCTCGTTTTCAAGTTCAAACAAAAACATACAGTGTTTCCCCACCATCATAATCAGCATTCCTCTAGTTGCATTATTACCTCTTGCACTAAGATGGATGGGTACATAAATGTTTATGCTATTGCTTTCTTCATAGCACATGAATATACCCTCGCATGTGCGTAAAAATAGGGTGGTGCTTAACTTTTGCACAGGTGTATAGTTAAAATCGATCACGTTCCAAAATAAACTTTCCTTAAATATTTGCTTAGCAAAATTGATGTACCTGTTTAAACGCAATGTCTAGAGTCAATATCAGCACAAACACGTTACTTGTAGAGTTACGTCTCAAGTATTAAATTTCAATACCATCACAAGGTTACACAATCCAATGTTTTTCTGTTAAGCAAGACATAAAATCTCATTGTATCGTTTTTGGACACGGAGCCGACCCGACTATAATCATTCTTATTCTTTTAATGTGTGCACATATTGTATCACATCTCAGTCGAATACATAACGATGTCGCCACTCGCTATGAGCCAGCGTAGTATTTATCGGTCTCTCTTCGCATGCACATCAACTAATCCAGTCTAACAGTAAACTATTGACGTCATAATCAACTACGTCACACATAGTTTGACGGCATAATCAAGCGTCATAATCCACAATCATAATTGACAGAAATGGTCCGTCAAAAACCTGGAATAAGCTTCAGGTTGTACGAATTGTATGTCTTTAATATTTAATAAATCTTCTGTTGAATATTTTGAAACTAATATAACTGGGCGCAGTTGCTGTCATAGGCAGCAACAGCACCCAGTCAAATTAGTTTCAAAATATTCAACAGCTTACCTGCATAGTTCTCTAGAAATTAATATTCAGGGTGTTCAGATTTTGATTAATCCCAACCCGGGCGATGCGCGGTGGATCTTAGCTAGAGTTGGGCGGGGAATAGCTAAAACTGGGTTCACCCATTAGGTGGAAATACACAATGGTATTAAGATTCTTAATTTCTGCTGACAGAATTTAGGAGAGTTGCACATTTGTCAAAGTATTTCAATGGCCTAAACTCTCCATCTATTAGACTTTGCACACACAATTTGGTATGGGGAAATATGCTGGAAATCTGGCTAATTTGTCTTCAACTGAGTAAGAACTTCTACTCTATCCCCGAGACTTACAAAGAGGTAATGCACATTTGGGATGCTGAGGATGGTGTGGAGGCGATTCTTGGAAAGCTTGTAAGCTGTTATGCCGCTAAGTCCAGCACTTACTGGATGTCATCATCATCAAATGATACATGTTGTGGCTTTGGTTGTGTTAGGAGATCTGGGAGTTCTGAACCCACGTGTAAATCATATGCATTCTGGGGTGACAATCCTAATACAATTGAATTCCATAAGACGCAACTTGATGCTATCAACAGGCGTGTCGTGCAAGATAAAAATTTGGGGGAGCACGAATGTGAACTAGTTCGGGTGATATAATTGCCATGTTAAAATCAAGAGGTTTAACAAATAGTGGGGATCAAGCAGAGTTTCTTCTGAAAGATAGGTGTCTAAATTTAGAAAATCTATATGTCAGCAAGCCAGATCCACATACCTATTTAGCTAGTAAGTCAAACTCCTGGAAAGTTGCACATCAGTGGCATACAACTCAAGTAAGTGGCTGAATTCAAGTAGCATTGAAACGGCCTCATATAAGATGGAAGAATTGGCAGGGAGACTGAGACCAGACTCCAAAACGCACACACCATTGCCAGATACATATGCAGGCCAAGGCTCATCTGATAAATACCATATATATATATATATATACATACCATAGCATACCCGCGTCAAACATGGCTCTAAGCAAAAAAAATCTCAAACGGTAGCTCACCACCTCCGAAATGAAATATTTGTGAAAGGAAGTAAATAAGACCAAAAGAGACAGGATTAGAAATGAAACGATTATGTAAATGGTAGAAACAAAACCAATCCAGCATCACCGTCAGAAAAGCAAAAGATCAAGTGGTTTGACCACTTGAACAGAATAGCCACATATGGATTTATGGCGAGACAAACCTCTCTGCGGAACCATCGCCTATTAACCCTCCAACGATTGCATCTGGCATCGGACCGAAAGCTTCATCTCCCCGCGACACCCACCAGTACAAACTAAAGGATAAAATAAAGTAGGAAGCACAACCAATGGCACGCCGTCGTAGATACCCACATTTTCACCAAATTTCATCGGTTTCTTGATAAGCCAAACTATTTCGTTTACATGTATAACAACTGGCATACTTCTATATTTTGAAATTGACGTTGATTTAAGGGTTGGAACCTAAGATGGAATATGTGACCGTTACATTATAGAAAGTGGTTCGGTTTGTTCATATCCATTGTTCATTTATTGTTCGCGGGAACACTAAGCGTACGATTGTATACGTTTGAGCATCTCTATTGGTTTTGCGATCAATGAGAGAACAAGAGAGCCCCGTAGCCTTGTACTAGTCTCCCACCGACACACTATGCTGCTGGTGCACTTCTAAAATGAACACGGAACCAACACATACATTTTTTTCCCATCAAAGTTCACGTATACCTATCAATAGTTTCACCCGATGTCCGGTCAGTGACCAATCAGACTATGGGTGTGGTTGCATTAACGGGATATCGGGTGTTAATTGTGATTGGTATTTGAGTACCAATGTATGTTCTTCGATAAGAGCGTTGTTCCTGATGAACGCTGTTTTATTTAAACAGACACGCCAATTATCGAAATATGTGTGTAATAAATATAGGGACAATTCTGATCAATTTATGGTAATCGTCATCTTCCTGAAGAACTGCCTTCAACTAGAATCGTGATTGTGAATAATACACACACTCTGTCGACTCGAATAATGCGCCATCACCGAAGACTTTGTTTTAGCGCAAACGTGCTACAAAGTAGTGTCACATATTATCGCTTGAGTGTTGACGAGCATAATGTGTGTTATGATAGGCTGTATCTGATATTTTGAACATGCCGCTGATGACCCACAATCAACGTTTTATCACACTTGCGGAAGTTAATACAAAGCGCGTGTTGTTGGAGTTATACGAGTAGTCGTGGCACTACGGTGTTGTCGCATTGACATGGAATCGAACCCACACGCGACGGAAGCGCCAAGCATCATAGCCCACACACGCTTCCACCACACCAACATTGCAATAAGTCTCGCGGCGGTGGTATGGTGGAGGCGTTTGTGGGATATCATGCTTGGCGCGTTCGTCGGTTGTGTGTTCGATTCCCTGTTAATGGTATTGGAGTGTATATCTGAGTGATATGTTAATGAAATTTCTAATATTTGAACATTTTGCAATGGAAAATCTGTTGATGGCATATCGGATCTATACGTGAAACAAATGATAAAGCAATGCATTGTCATGAAATAGCGCCATAAATCCCTATTATTGTGACAACAATGCGGACGTCCCAAAAAACTTCTCAGCAACAAACGTGCTATAAATTTCGATTATTGTGACAACTTGATACGGCATTGCAAGCATTGGTGAAACAATTCACTGCATTGAAATACAATATGGCAAATTGTTTGAAGCGACGGAAGCAAGAAAGGAAGTACGTACGGTCGGTCGTCACCCTGCCCTGTGCTATCATTAAAACAGCACACTTAACGGCCCATAATCAATCTAAATTTACTTGATTTTCACACCAATTCCTCGCAGAAATGATTAATCAGGCACGTTCTGGATTCATTGTCCAGTATGAAGTAGCATGATATGGTCGCACGCCGGCCAGGAATTAGCCGCTTTTATTGTCTAGATGTGTACGTCAGTCTGCTATTATATTATGGTATTAGGAAACATAGCACCACTTGCTTAGCGCTTTGAACTCGAAAGACTAAATACGATAAGTTGTTTCCAGTGTAAGATAAACTATACTGAATATTTTGAAATTAATTTGCCTGGAAGGTGTTTGATGCATATGGCAGCAACATGTTCTTGTAGAATTTGTTTCAGAATATTCCACAGCTTACCTGTAGAGTTGCCTTGAAATTGGGATTCTTGGACTCTATGGCTCAAAGAGTCAAATTACGTCTTGCATAAACCTAATAAATATAATACTTCAACGTTTACATTTATTGGCAGAGTTGTAAAATTCTTTGAGTATTTGAAACGAATCACTAAGTTTGACATATAGCAAGAAGGCTCTATATGGCACATGAGAACAATTTCGCTTAACGTTGTTGCAATCACACATTACATCACCTTTCTGTCAGATTGTTATCAAAATAATCGACAGTAGCTCAATCGTGACATGTATTCCTCGTCATTCACATATTCAATAACGGAAATAAATTAACAATGCGCTACAGTACAATCATTTCTTTTAATGGCTGCACTATGAAAACCGGCCATAGACTCATGAATTGTTAGGCTTTTTCTAAACAAATATTCCTTCAACGATCGACATATATTGACGAAAACTGGTAAAAATATTTAAAGTATTTGCTTCTTGAATGTCCATTTGTCGGCTGAGATCAAGATGGCTATTTTAGAAAATTTACCCCTGAAATGTCTGGCTGGGATATCGAGCCAGTCATTCCAGTGGCAAAAATTAGAGAATAGTCTTCTGTTGATCTGCAAATGGGCATTATACAAGTCCCCTGTAGAGGCCACTTTTTACCGTCTTTACACCGAAATTGTCATAATACTGCATGGAAAGTAAATCTCTATGAAAGTAAATAGTAAAGTAATGTGTTTGTAAAATCAGCAGCAATCATCGTTTAAAATCTTCTAGAACGTATTGTGGTCAACGTTAATTTCATAAGCAAACGCCCTTTTCTCTTGAACAATTAATCGCAAGTCGTTTCAAGACGTGACCGATTTTAGTTCAGCTCTCGGAATATTTGTATGATATCAATGGTCCAGATTTCTGTATCCAAAGTGACAGTTTGATAGATTGTGTTATGCCATGGAAAACAAATTGGAATCTGATAGACAGTAAAGTCTGATATGTGCCAGAGATAACACAGTTAAGCCTCTGATAGTATGAAGCAAGGGAAATTAAAGTCATTTATGCAACGTGTTGTCAGCGACCCATCAACTATCCTGTAATCATCTGCAGACTGTAGCCACGTACACCCGGCTCTAATGTGCTAAATAATGAAGGACATGAGGAAAATAAAAATCGGTGGTAAACCTGCGTTTTCGCCGCGGACTGATTGTGTTTTCAGTAGTTCAGAAATGCATCCACACCCTGTGTGTATTCGTGTTGTTGTCCAAAAAGTATAGATTTACAACACCATCATTATTGTGCTGCCTGAACTACAGAAAGCCTGAGTTACAACACCCCACCCCCCCCCCCCCCCTCGACGATGGTAACCACGCTAACGTTAGTGATAACGTTAGGTATTTGAGCATACTGCGGAAGCGTCACTGCAGTGTGATTGCATTATCACATATTAACTTACATAGATATTTACTAATGCGGAGACGCCCTATTGGCATTACCACGGAGTTATTAAGTCTATGGTCACATTTTTATGACAGTGTTGCAATATATATTTCGATATGTATCGACTGCGATGAGGATTAATGAGAATTTAATACAATATTTTGATATTCTATCAGCTCATATACATTTCTGTTGTCATTTTCAAATATCGGTCCAGACGACCCCGGCACCAGGACCGGATTTAGTACGAGGCAAACTGGGCAGGTGTCCAGGTACCGCACCAAAATCAAAGTTGAACATTTCTATGGGCGCCTCCACGAAAAAGTAGCTCTGTGAATGTAAATTTCTAATGCGAAAAGACGAGTGATCAATGAGAATTATTGTGATAAGATGATTGTTAAATTTTATTGAAAATTAATGACAATGGTCGAAGCAGCATGGGGATGCATAATTTATCACTCATAATATTTTAAATGGCAGCGTGTCTCCCTTGCCATAGATGGAGATCAGCGGGTCCTCCACAGAGCTAATTGAAAATTAGGCCTACTATCTGCTACTGGGGAGGGGTCATGAACACCCAGTTTATGTGAGGGGTTATATCCACATGTCCTCCCCAAACCAACCTCCACCATAATAAATCCGTTCCCGCCTGGCAATTTGGCCCAAATGAACAGCAGTTATTGTGATTCGTCGAGGAAGGTTGTATAATCTGGCAAATCTTCCTGACAGTTGTCAACGCTTCGCTGACATGATCTCTTCATAACTGTCACAAGTGGTCAATCAACGGAATCAGACCAATATCAGGGCCATATATAAAACATCCTTTAAGAACACCACCTCTTCAAAGGAAACCAAACGAAATAGAAATTGTTGGAAAAACAGACATTGTCTTGTCATACCAGTGGGATTCAGGAGATAATAACCCCGATTTGAATAGTCGCTGACATGAATGCCTGCATTGTACGCTATTATACATATACTTCTTCATAAGCGTGTGTGTGCGTGCGTGCGTGCATGTTTAAATGTAATAACTGATGTAACAGACGCCCGCTTCTATTTTTCTCGATATGAATATAGTCAAACAAAGGTTTTGATTGGCTAGATAATGCAAACTAATCCCATATGCCCCCGTGACGCCGCAAAATGTATTTCCTAGTTACGATGACGGCGAAAATATAAACAAGACGGATACGTTATGCTGTCGATTGAAATTTTATGAAATATGTACTACCTACTTATGAAATACGTTTGAAAATTTGCATGATGGACGCATACAGTTCTAAAGTTGTGCCGCATACAGTTCTAAAGTTGTGCTTGCCATTATTTTGTTGTCGCATTGGTCAGAACTCTTAGCAAGCAAAGATGGTCCACGTTTCACCATGTGCTAAGGATGCCAGAAGACACACTAGCACAGAAAGCCTTGGAATTCACCCTACTGGGAGTCAGCAAATACAAAGCCAGGAAAGCCCGTCATTGCATAAATTTGCTAAGCGTGCGCCAAGGTGACCTCAAGAAAGCAGGACGCGGTACACACAAATCAAGAATGAACCTGAGGAAGCTAAGGATTTCGGCTGAGGACAAAACACAGTGAGCAAAGTGAAAAAGGACTGGTTGCAGTTGTATGCTGTTTCTACTACTACAGCCGCTGAATACAGTAATCATACACCATACATTCAGAATTTGTTTTATATATAAGCAGATCACATGGTTAATATTTTATTTACTTGGCTCTACCTAATTCATAGATAATACATGAAAATCATACTATTGAATTAAGAGACTGCTAGATGCACTGCAAATGTGATAGGGCCAGTGATGTGATAATAATTTACATGTTTCACATCTTTGTTGCATAAAAATCTATCAAACCTTTGGCTACTGTAAGCCCTTAATGCTTAAGATCGAGTAAGTTTTCATCAATCACGCTAAGGCCACGTTCATATCAGAGTTACTCAGGTGTAGGGCCAATGCATCACCTACTTTTGTCCGAACACGTTAGTACAACGTGTACGGCCATCGGATTAGCTAATTCGAGAAATTCCTACAATTCTCTGATTTGAAGTAGTTAATCTGTAATATGAATGCAACAGATTTCGTATTTTGCACGCTAACTTCGAAAAAACATCCCTTACATCGGATTAGCTATTTCGGATTACAGCTGTAAGCGAGACATTAACATAGTACAAGGGCAGAAAAGGTTGACACATCGCAGTTCTCGGACACTCAGTGGTGTAGCCAATGGTGCTGGGTTGGGCACACTGGGGAAAGTTTCGGAGTGAAGAATTTAAAGACAATAAAAAAATAATAGGGAAAAATAAAAAAATAAGAAGAAAGTAAAGGAACAAGGAAAATGAAAAGAAAGAAAGGAGAGAAATGATTTATTTCTTTTTCTCTCTTCTTTCACTTAGAAAGAGAAGGTAAAGAAGGAAAGGTGTGCATTGACATAGTCACATGGACGAGGAAAGGAAGAAGGACTGTGTGAATGGAAGTGAAGGAAGCAAATTCCATAGTGCATCTGGGAAGATAGCAAAAAGTTACGATATTGAAAATGAAGGGGAAAGAATGGAAATACAAGGAAAGCAGAGGAAGAAAATGGGAAGAAAGAGTAGAGCGAAGAAGATGGCAATATAGCAACAGGAAAATTGATTGGAGCAGGAAGGAAATATCAAAATAATATTGTTATACAACGATTTTTACTAACAGCCAACTACGGCATAATGCCTTAGATAATGCGCAAAAAAGAACTTGGGCTTTCTTGTCGAAAGAAGTAAACAATGTGAAAACAGTGAGCGACGTGCAGAAATTAGAGCAGAAATTAAGGACGTACTGAGATTCATCACCAATATAAAGCTCATTCTAACGCTGGAAATATGGATAGTGATATTGTGAGCTATCAAATGTCTGTCAGAATACCTTCAGAAGAAATCTACAGTTGCTACAAGTGAGAAGGTTAAGTCAACACAGAAACCAGTGAGAGGAAAGTGAGATGCTGAATATTTTTCAAGAATTGCTTGATATGGCACTTGTAATTCACCGTTCCAGAGTAACCACCCATCATATGACGTCATAATGAACTGCGTGATGTGTACAATGACATCATAATGAATGACGTCATGAATGACGTCGATAAGTATGTCACGAACGCATATTTGAAGACGGTCTATACGTTGTTGTACACATTGTTTGCTTTTACTATTTAATAAATATTCTGTTGAATATTTTGAAACTAATTTGACTGGGCGTTGTTGCTAGGCAGCAACAGCACCCAGTCAAATTAGTTACAAAATATTCAACAGCTTCCCTATATAATTTTCAGGAAATTGATAGCTAGGGCATTTGGGGGGGGGGGTTGATCAATCCCAACACGGCTAGGTGTGGGTGAAGCTTAGCTAGTGATGGGCGGGGCATAGCTAAAAATGGAAAGGTTGGAAAATATGTTTTGGCAATTAAGGAAAGTGACTTGAATAGCTTATTTCAACATATAAGTTGCTACTGCAGAAAGATTATTTAGTCCCCTTAAGAGTATAAACCCCTACTTAAGATCCGCAATGTCTGAAGAATGACTACGCTCATTGGTCTAAGCCCATTGACCTTCAAATTTTTACAAGAAAACCTCAATTTTTTTCGAAGAAAATGTTCATTTGCAGACAAGAGAAGACTATTTTTGAAGATTTACCTCTTGCATGACTAGCTCGGTTATCGTGCCAGTCATTGCTGTGGTGAATTTTCAAAACTAGATCTCTCTTTGACCAATGCAAAAGCCGCTTTTTGGCTGTGTTGAGCGTTAAATGGTCGACAGGTGTTGAGAAACAGACTCCAACGAATTCGATTATGTTATAGACACAGTACAATGACTTTATGCCTTTACATCGATGGATGCTAATGACCAAGTCATGTATGATTCTTTCCTCGAATTGTTGGTTACTTATGTTTTTTTAATTTACTCATAAATCAAGGCATATTTCTAAAATCATTAGTTTGAAAATGCAGTCCTTTTCGTTATGTTGATATGTTAATCCGTACCACTCTATCAATAGTCTACCTTTACTGAGACAATCATAATATCAAAGAAATAAACCGGTGTACATATTAGAAACCATATTGGTGAAGGATCTTAATATCTAAGACAATTTCCATCAACATTGTTTCCAATATATACACCAAACTCAAACTGTGAGTCTTTGACATGTGGATCGTAAGAGTTAACATATTCGATTTCCGTGTGTAATTTAGAGGATTAAGGGAAAAGACAACTGACAACTAAAAATACCATTAAAACTTTGCTTAATTTCACAGGCTTTTGCAAAGCAACTTGGAGTGTAATATGATGGGTGTTGTATGGGGATTTCAGTCTCAATTGTCACAAGAATCTATTCCTGGATGTAAACATGTTGGGTTAGACATTAGGGGAACAATTCAATTCAAGTGAATTGGATGGGGGGAACTTGTCTGCGATTTGCCGAACCATGCAAAGAGCTGGCTATCTACCTGCAGCCATTCCTTGATTGCTAGTTTCAGATGAGATTCATTGCAACACCAGATATTGGTACTCTCCGCACACGTGTGGTTTATTCATGGTATTCACTATCAGGATTGACATCCACTATCATGGATGACACTCCTCACTATCAGGGATGGCATCCACTATCAGGAATGACACTCCTCACTACCAGCTCAGGGATAAACACTCCTCACTATCAGGGATGATATTCACTATCAGGTATGACAATAACACTCCTCACTATTTGGGATGACACTCCTAGCAATGAGATAGGTCATTCACTATCAAAGTTGACACTGCTCACCATTAGATGTGATGCTCATCATATTCAAGGATAACACCCTTCACTATCAGCGATAAGACCTAGCACTATCAGGGATGACACCCTTCACTATTAGGAATGACACTCCTAGCTATTAGGCTGGACATTCACTATCAAATTTGACACTTCTCACTATCAGAGATAACGCTCATCATCTTCAGGTATAACAACAGGGTTGTAGTCAGTGAGTGTGTCCACCTACATCACGCGACCTATCCTGGCTAGAGACGTGTTCATCTCTCAGTAGGGTCAGACCAAATAATTTTAGGTTTTTATTTTCCAAACAATCATAATTTAATCTTTTCATATCCAAAAAACGAACTGCTGGAATTTTAGGGCATAATTTACAGCATTTTTCCATCTTTAAATTTTGACACCAAAATATATTATTATCACTCTGGTGATTTTCCTAACCATGCTCTGCTTAGTTTTAATATTACTTTTTAACGTGCTAGTCGACCAAAACCAATTCTCTGTAAATGTCCACTTGCATCCCAAGAGAAGACAATTTCTTTAAAATGTATTACTGGATTGATCAAGTCAGTGTTTTTTGTGGTAATTTGTCAAAATAATCGTTTCTTGGCCTGCAAATGGACTTTCACTAAGCAATGCTTCCAATTTATTTGTCATTCTTGACCAGCAAATGGTTAATACTATAATAGTCTAATACCCCTCAGCTTGAAATTGTGCTTTAATTTTATTTTTTCTAATATATTTCTGATTTTGCGATTTGGGTGGGAATTTTTGTGCAAAGCAAAATATTAAATTGATTTGGTCTAGGAATCCTTTGACAATGAAAGGGATCCATTTATAGCTATGCTCCTCCCATTTCTACTTGCGCTCTTCCCACTTTGTGCGCGTGTTGGGAAAGCTTTATATACTTTTACACCTGAATTACCAGAATCTCAATGTAAGGTTATTCTAGTATGGCAGCAACGGCATCTAGTCAAATTGGTTTCAGAATATTGGAAAAAATATTCTTTAGGTTGAATATTTATCAAAGACAAACAATTCATATAATCGCCTGATACCTCCAGCTTCCAATTTATGACGGAGATATAGAACGTCATTATGATTGTGGCGCCAGCTTACACGTGATGTCATTAATTATAACCTCATATACCTACTGTGTGCTGTGCGCGCTGCCTGGCACAAAACGCATACAATTGGAGGATTTAGACAGTTACTAGACATGAATTGAATACAAATAGCACAAAGATAAGCACATACTAAAACAGCAAATTGATGAATTTAAAACAAGCTTGTGGTATATTAATCTTATGTTTTTGGACTATGAGAATACAGCTAACAACATATATCAAACAGGTAAAGACACACTCTTATAGCGGGGAAAGTATGTTAGGAAGGATTGATATTTTATATAGAAAATCGATAACTCAGGAATTGTTTGAGATAACTGGATTTTGTAAACGGTGCCTTCAGCAGGGCAGAATCTCTCCCCGGATCGGATAGGCCAAGCCACGAAACAATCTGACTAGCATTGCATCATCTCATGATCGGAAGATCACGGAAATAGAGGATAATGTGTTTCTGCATTTTAGAATATTTGAATCCTACGAACACATATACATTCGGAGAATCGTGAAACTAAAAAGATGACAATTGCGGCAGCAACACACAAATCAGTTATCTACATCATTCATGACGTCACGGGTTATGACGACATCCTACACGTATGATTGATGGATAAGCTGAAAACATCCATTCAGTTCATTCCGTGTCAAGGTGATAAGAAACTACTTTCAGATTCCTGAACAAGCCTGGGATTGGTGTAGCAAGCTTGACAGATCGCTTTAATCTGAATAACATGGATGGCAAATTGTCATCGGATTGCCAATAGCGTCTGATAGAGTTAAAGAGGGCTTCGATGACATTGTGAGATGCGGGGAGATTAATGTCAGTGTTAGGTTCACGTTTCATCCAGACGTGAATGGATGGAGCCAATCAGTCACTTGCGTATCTGACATCATAATTAAATTGTGTCACGTGTTAGTTGACCTCACAGTCACAATCAATTAACGTAGTTCCGATACGAATGAAACACGTCTGACACCAGCTGTCTGAATTGTATAGACTTGGAGAATTTGCCTTGAATTTAATTATCATTCTGATGAATATTGTGAATATTGTGAAATTAATAAGACTTGGAACTGTTGCTGCCATAGATGTTTTCTGAGACAGAAAACGGAAAACTCGCCACCCACACTTATGCAGACATCGTAGTCAGCTACTACTACCAAGCTCCGGGCCCACCACATCATTGGCAATAGAAATGTTTGTTTCTACATAGCAGAAGTGAGTAATGTTACATTTCTTCGTTCACTAGCGGAACATCCCTGAAGCTCGGTGAAATTCGGACTGATTAAATTTGGAGGCGAGTAATGGACAAACAGCGCTCAATTGTCCGATTGCTTATGCTTGGTCGCACGCTGGCGCTTTGCTGGAAAGATATCCTGGTAAAATAGAATAAACATTCCTACAAGGTACATGAATGGATGGAGATAGCCTAGTTATGTTAACCGGGTGTGAAGAAATTGGACATTAACCTCGCTCTAGGGAGTGATAATCCTGTCAAAGCTATGCAGGCCTAAGGATCTATAAGGATGCTATATATGATTCACGAGATTAGAGCGTGGGGAGAAATAATGCTAAATGCATGTAAATGCTCGAGCTGTTTTAATCATCATTGCATGTTAATGTATTTGCTTGGGCGAAATGTAGCAATTCATTTCAACTCAATTTTATATGCACCAAGGCAATTTACGGTATGATGGGCACACTATTCTTCTCATAGTTATATGTTGTTGACAACCATATTAGATAACTATTCTTAGTTACGCCAGAGGTTAGCCGTGGGTACAGGCTGTTACCACACGCGCAAACGTTGTATTTCCCGAGAACATCGAGAGAAGTATATGTTATATTTCCCCGAGCGTAACGAGGGAAATATAATTGTTTGCGTGTGTGGTAGCAGCTTGTATCCACGGCTAGACACTGGTGTGACGAATTTATTACCACTTTGACGTCTGATGAAGGTATTTCATCATAATGTGACATTTAGATATGCAATTCTTGCATTGAACAGCGAAGACAAACGCAGTTAAATCTGTACATAACTAACGCAGTATGGACCACTATAGTGTAGACAGTAAAGACTAGAAGCGCTAATATCATCCAGTTCTTGTGACGTTTCAGTGTCAGATTTGTTGGTGTCTTTAGCAGCTGTAGGACGTGGGTTTGCTGAAGCAGAGGTTCTTATAGTTATGATAAATTCATCGCTCTTTCAGGTATTCTATTCATTATAGAAGCGGGTTGCACAGCCTTGCTGCAGCAACGGCACCCAGTCAAATTAGGTTCAAAATATGCAACAGTTTTCCTGTTTTGAAAATGAGACACTTGATTGTCCGAATGCCGAATCGGGCGCATATCTGCCATTTTAGAGACTCGCATATTATTCTAATGAGCTTTATGCCTAGCTGCGCAGTAAAGCTGAAACACGCTTTTCGCACTGGCGATACCATGCGGTATTGCCCTCGCGTGAGGGAAATACCAGATCATCCATCCCTGAACTAACCAATCAAATAACAGCATTTGGTCATGTGACACTACCGAGGTATAATGACATTAGATACACCAGTGCTTAGCCGTGGTTAGACGCTGTTAACACATGCACCAAACATTATATTTTCTATTTCCCAGAGCATAGGGAAGGAAATATAATTGTTTGCGTGTGCGGTAACTGCCTATAGGGCCTACCCTCTGCAAAACACCGGTGTAATGAATTTATTATCCCTCCGCCGTCAGACATCATAACTTGTTATTTATATAAGCAATTCTCGAATTAGACATCTCGACAGCGAAGTTAATCGCAGCTAAATATGTTTATAACTGACATAGTATGGACCATTAGAGTGTAGACAATATAGACTAAAAGCGCTTAATGTTAATATCATTCAGTTCATGGGTCATTAGCAGCTGTAGGACGTGGGTTTGCTGAAGCAGGGTTGTCCTCATTGTTTGTAAACATACTGTCACCGCAACTGTCAGCCGATCTATCTATCCTTTCTACAGGGATATGTGCATAATCCATTTCATATTGATAGGTTGATTGCCGTAATTAATAAGCTCGTCACACTTAAAGATGACATATTGTTGGCAGATCAATATTCTCGGGTTGTGATGAAATATGCAACAGTTTGATGGTAATTAATTCGCCGTTTTGATAGCTATGATAAATTCATCGCTCTGTCGGGTATTAAATTTGTTACGTAAGCAGGATGTGCAGGCTTGCTGCAGCATCGGCACCCAGTCAAATCAGGTTCAAAATATGCAACAGCTTTCCCATATAGTTGTTTTGAAATTGAGACACTTGATTGTCAAAAAGGCCGAATTGGACTCATATCTGCCATTTTAGAGAAGGCATATTATTATAATTAGCTTTATGGCTAGCTGCGCAGTAAAGCTAAAACACATTTTCCACGCGGCTGGGGTGGATACCACGTGGTATTGCGCTCGCGTGAGGGAAATACCAGATTATCCATCCCTGATCTTAACCAATCAAACAAGCATTCTGTAAGTATTGCTTTGCAATACATGTCCCGTACCTGGTGATATAAATCTTTAATGATTGACAGTCAAAAACGCCATTAAAAATTGACTGAAGAAGCGGAAACTCGAACTTGATCTGTATCGTCCCATAACAAAGCAATATATCAAGTTTCAGTTATATATGGTGAAGGAGAACGATAAAGTCTTGAAAGCTGATAAGTTTGGATTCCATAAGTCGAAAGGGGAGTACTTCATAAAAAATTGACTCAAACGCCCGAAACTCGAACTTGCTATGTAATTTCTCATAACCAAGCAATGTACCAATTTTTATTTGAATCCCCTGATGGAGTGCGAAAAGAAGTGTGGAAAACTAATATTTTTCGTATTTCATAAGATGAAAGGCGGCATAACTCCATGAAAAATTGACCAAAATGTCTGAAACTCGAACGTGCTCTGTAACTCCTTATACTAAAGCGATGTACCAATTTTCCTTGTAGGAGTGCGAAAAAAAGTGCGGAAAGCTGATATTGTTCGTATTTCTTAAGTCGAAAAGGTTTGAGGGTGTGGGGTGGGGTGGGGGTGTGTGTGATGTTGCATAACTCCTGAAACCCGAACTTTGTCTGTAACTTCTCATAGCATAATGTCGCAATTCTCAATAGAATATCTTGAAAGACGTGTGGGAAACTAATATTTTTCATATTTCACAAGACGATAGGGTAAATAACTTCATGAACAATTGACGAAAATGTCTGAACATCGGTATGTCTCTGTAGCTCCTTATGCTAAAGCGATGTACCGATTTTCCCGTAAATATCTTGAAGGAGTGTGAAAAAAAGTGCGGAAAGCTGGTATTTTTCGTATTTCTTAAGACGAAAGGGGACATAATCCCATAAAAGATTGTCGCATACATCTGAAACTGGAACTTCTTCTGTAGCTTCTGATACTAAAGCAATGCACAAATTCTCAGATGAATACCTTGAAGGACTGCGAAAAAAAGTGCGGAAACTAATACTTTTCGTATTTCATAAGACGAAAGGGGGCATAACTCCATGAAAGATTGACAAACATGTCTGAAACTCTAACTTGCTCTGTAACTCATGATATTAAAGCGATGCACCGATTTTTCCTTAAATATCTTGAAGGAGTGCGAAAAAAGTGCGGAAATCTTATATTTATCATATTTCTTACGTCGAAGGGGGGGGGGGGGGTGAAGGGGGGGGGGGGGGTGAAGGGGGGGGGGGGGGGGTGGGGTGGGGTGGGGGGGAGGCCTGGCTAAACTCAATAAAAAATTTACGCATAGACGTGAAACTCGAACTTGGTCTGTAACTAACGAATTGTATGTCTTTGCTATTTAATAAAAATGCAGTTGAATATTTTGAAACTAATTTGACTGGGCGCTGATGGCAGCAACATCACCCAGTCAAATTAGTTTCAAAATATTCAACAGCTTACCTGTATAGTTTTCTGGAAATTGATAGGTAGCCGGGATTGATCAATCCGAACAGGAGCATGGTGTATGTGGAGCTTAGCTAGAGATGGGCGGGTCATAGTTAAAGCTGGAAAGGTCCATTACGTAGGCTGGCGGCACAGTCAAAATGCTTAATGAATGGCGTATCTAGGTCCATCGTAAACATTGAAAAGTCCGACAAGTGTACGAATTATATGTCTTTGATGGATTTACCATATGCAGCAACAGCCCCAAGTCAAATTAGTTTCAAAATATTCAACAGGTTACCTGTATAGTTACTTTGAAATTGGGATTCAGGATTCAAACAATATAAATGGATCCCAGCATGAACAAAGCATGGGCGGGACTTAGGTAGCAGTGGGCGTGGCATAGTTAGAAATAGACCGACATCTATTGACCGCTTGTCAATCAGAAGACGTGTTATTCAGAATCTCTGTGATCGCTTGTTTAAGTCAATAAGCAGATTATCTCACATGAGACTGACAAGATTACATAGCTGACTAAATCGTCCACAGCCGCGGGATCTCGATAGATCACACGAGCGAGCTAAATGAAAGGCTGCTTTCAGATAGCTTTCCTAACACTCCCAACTCATTTCTCACGTATTTGCTCTACCATATTACCATAGAAATGGCAGATTTCATTAGCTACTGTCATCGAAGTATAACGCATAGTGGTAAGTGATTGTGTTAATGATGAAACCACACATGACGTAATTAGGATGTTTCTACTACTACAGCCGCAGAATACAGTAATCATGCATAAGCAACAATACAGTGCAGCTCAGAAATAATTTTAAATGCTTCCAATACAAATTTAAACGTAATATTGACAATTTTAAACGTAAATGGATTGAAAGACATCGCTGCAGAAGGCAGTAACGTGTTTCAAATCAATTATGTTCAAAACATATTCAACACAGCGTTTCTTACATCGTGTTCAAAATTGTACTAAAACGTTTCTGATTCTCTCTGTTTTGGAAACGTAATACCTTATTCATTAACTAGCTGTACAATAAGCTGCTCTCGCGAGGTGAAGGTGGTCACTTGATTCAGACCTGTTGGCAAAGGAAATGTGTTTTGATGGCGGCCCCTTGCGACCTCCGAGAACTTGGACTGACTATCTACGTCATATTATGTGACATTTCGTAAATAAGTTTGCTGTGATTATGAGAAGTATGTTAGAAATTAATACATACATATATATCGTATCCCATTATCATTTATCGAAAGTTAGGAATATACTAACACCGTTTTTCGTGGGTGTCTTTGACACAGTAGATGTACTAAGCAAATTATGCAGTGATATTTGATACACTTATTATAGCGATTGAACAGAGGCTTATGTAGTCACGTGACCCTAATAGAGCTTCTCTTTTTGTTTATTAAATTGTAAATTCATCAATGGCATACAATGGAGGACTCCAGTTTTAGCTATGCCCCGCCCATCTCTGTCTAAGCTCCGCCCACGCTTTGCCCATGATGGGATCTGTCACTCCCTGAACTACCTGACTACCAATTTCCAGAAAACTATACAGGGTTAGCTGTTGAATACATTGAAACTAATGTGACGGGGTGCTGCCGCTGCCTACATAATTTTTTATTAAATTGGAAAGACATACAATTCGTACGGAAACGCTTAGTCTGTCATCAATTAAGCGCTCGTGACGATCTTAGCTACGTCATTTATGACGTAATTGATTATGACGTCATCCTACATGTCACGTAGTTGATTACGACGTCATATCCATCCATTCAATAACAAAATTTGCGGTTTGCAATACAGTTTTATATCACTTGATTGGTTGGCCAAGGAATACTCGATTCCTTACTATTTTTAATTGGATTTCGTTATAATTTATTGTGTTGTTAATACAATCTAAATGGTCGTAAGACATGCTCTCATTATGCCAGACAGATAACAATCCAATGACATTCCCTGCTTGCTGGAATGTTGCGTGTAGGTTTTCTTGAATTTAATGGGCGCTGATTGTTAATTACTTGTGCAGGTAGCGATGTAACGAGCCAATAACAACGGGTGCGCCGATATCCTTTCCAGTTTTAGCTACCCCATCCTTAGTTAACCTCCGCTAACACCTCGCTCGTGGTTTGACTTGGTGCTGTTGCTGCCAATCAAATTAGGTTCAAAATATTTAACATAGTGTTTATTAAATGGCAAAGATATGCAATTCGTACAACGGCTCGGACTATTACGCGTTAGACAGACTATATCGAGTCATTCATGGCGTCGAGATTATGACGTCAGCCTACACGTCGCGTAGTTAGTTATGACGTCATATGATTGAGTGAGGAAATGGATTCATGAATTGCCTATTAGCTCTGCGCCGTTGACCAACGGTACCTTACAGCGCAAATTGGGTATTGGGTCGTTACATATAGTGATTCCAACACTCATGAGTGTCCACAGCTTGTCTAGAAATAGATGGGGCATGGCTAAAGTCATCTCGTGCATAACGCGAAGATGTGAAGAACCCTCGAAAAACTAACAATATTTTGCACAGAAATGATAACAGGGTGGCATAGGTAATGATATCCACTGACACCACAGATAATATAGATTCATAATTAACGCATAATCTGATTTGCACTACTTTTCATCACGGTCGTTACTGGCGCAGAAACAGCAATATATAATGGACTACACACTACCGTGCATAGCTTATTAATCTACGTCTGACGCGGCAATGATCTATCTGTTTGACCACAAAGCCATCGACACCGTATGTAATCTTTGTTCCGTCAGGCATATCCAACTGTATGATCATTTTATTTTATTATTGTAAGCGCTTTAAGCGCTTAGTGCGCAATATTTGCGTGGAATTATAGAGCACTATAAATATCCTATTATTATTATATTATTATTATTATTATTTTATCGAGTTTTGTACTAATTTCGTTTATCATTGTTTTTTCCATATTTGGATACGGCTCTTCGACCCATTGTCGTGAGCTTTATTACCTAGAAGCAATTTATAAAAGTGAATAACAATCGATTCAATTGCGATCTAAATTGTGTAATGCTGTTCTGAAATAGATATATCCGATCTGTTGCTCAATTATATGACGTCATAATCGTTTACGTACAAGTAGGCTGACGTCACAATTAAAATCCAGTGTCATCTTGCTCTAGAATAAAGGGACCCATCTCTACCCTAGCTAAGCTCCACCCACGCATTGCCCATGTTGAGATGAAATGGATAGACCCGATCTGTCACTCAAGTATATGATGTCATAGTCAATTGCGTCACATGTAGGCTGACGTCACAATCAAAATGGGTAATGAATGTTACATCTAGCTCCGTCATGAACATTGGATAGTCCGTCATGTGTACGAAGTGTATGTTTTTTACTATTTAATAAATATTCTGTTGAATATTTTAAAACTAATTTGACTGGGCGCTGTTTCTACCATAGGAGTAATGGTACCCAGTCAGATTAGTTTCAATATATTCAACGGCTTACCACTATAGTTACCTTGATATTGAGATTCTGAGAATTCGATCGATCCCAACATGGGCAAAGAGTTTGTGAAGCTTTTCTAGAAATCGACGGGCATAGCTATAAATAGATCCCTGTATTAGCGACCGAATCAGCGGATTAATAACCATCACAAACACTATCTAGATGTTAGCATGCTTCAAATAACACGCTTTTACATTAGTTTTGTGAAGCATTTCACATGATACCACTCCCATCCATGTGTTCGCAGCGACAACAACCACCCATATCTGCTTTAGAATTGGCCACCCTCATTTCGCTCTTCCCTGCCAACCGTTTAGTTAATTTGATAGAACGTTAGCGACCCACACTGAAATGGCAAATCTCCAGCGACTGCCATAAAACCTGTATTCCGTATGTCCAAATATATGTTTGGTCTCAGTGAGATGTTTATAAACATAATTAGATCAAAACCTCGAGAGCTACATATAATCATTAGCAAGATTTTATTAGGTTAAAAATGTTTGTTTCAAAATTTAAATGTTGGCAAACAATGTTTGAAGGAAGGCAACTATTGCTTGCTTCTTCAAAAAGAGGACAACCACTGAGTAGAAACTACTGCCCTATGTCCAGTCACATGAAAGCTTTGGAACACATTGTCTTCTATCACTTGTGGTTATGTCTGGACATTAATAATATAACGACTAGCTTAATTTATGGTATCAGAGTTGAAACTCAATTCCTAGCCACAACTTATGATCAATTATCTAGCTATGAAATTTGATGTTTCGTATTCCATACTAGACTTCAGTAAAGTGTTTGATGTGTTTTCTCGCATTAAAGTAAATCATAAGCTTGTACACTATGGCATCACTGGGCATATTCATTCATGGCTATCTCATTTTCTCACTGCGCGTTATATGAAAGTTGTTCTCGGCGGGTCCAGCATCGGAATGGCTATCAGTTGACTCTGGGATGGGGGATGGGGTCTCCGAGGAACTGTAATTATGCTACAGTTGATCTTATGTTGCACAGACGAGTTGACAGAGTCGGCCATCTCACAGGTACGCTTGTTTGCAGATGACTGCCGCCTCTATTGTGTGGTAAATAGTAAAGCTGATCATACCATCCTATAATATTACATTTCTGCTTTGGAAACATTGGTGATGAAATGGGAGATATGCTTTGACGTAAAATATTGTCTATCGCAGTGTACGTGATAGATCTAACTTCATGTATAGTCTAGATAAGGTTATCATAAAACGTATCGAAAGCAATCCATATTAAGGTATTCTTGTTTGCCAGGACCTCAAATGGGAACATCATACACAGGTAGTAGCAAGAAAGTGGTGTCCTGCGCAGAAAGCTTAGAAACATCCCTAAAGACTACAAGCACACCGCTTATCTTGCGATAGTCCAACGAATAATGGAATACCGAAACATCAACCATCTAAAACGTATCATGCATCAGGCAGCCAGATTACAAATGACTATTGCTTCAGACAACCGAACTGTGTCACTTGTATGATGCATGAACTGAAACTACCATTGTTAAATGCCCGCCATAAACAGGTGCGAGTGAGCTTCCTATATAATGTCATTTAGGTGTCAGAACCAGTGATGCCACCGTCAGAATTTCTTGAACCAGTAAGAACAGGTAGAAGACAAATCAGAATTTCCACTAGATACCAAGCCAAGTTTGGCAGTAAAAACAACATGGAAAATCTTGTTCATAATAATTCAAATTATTTTAAATTACCACACTCAAATACTTACAAATTTAGAAATTCGTTCTCTGTGAGATGTCTCCTTGACCCACCTGAAAGGGTGCCTCGTCATTTTAAAATCAGCTGAGAATTTAGAACCAAGCTCAGTGATTGCTACAAAATGTATTCTAATGGGCTACTCCATCCTCCATTGGATATAT
This sequence comes from Chaetoderma sp. LZ-2023a, assembly GCA_034401795.1. Classification (NCBI taxonomy): domain Eukaryota; kingdom Metazoa; phylum Mollusca; class Caudofoveata; order Chaetodermatida; family Chaetodermatidae; genus Chaetoderma; species Chaetoderma sp. LZ-2023a. The sequence continues at coordinate 210,868,490 of CM067369.1, read as the reverse complement.
GTCAATGTTTGACCTTGCAACATACTACTATAGAAACAGAAACATATAAGAAGGATAATCTTCCCTCCTGCAGGTTCTGTGGCTTAGTGGTTGGGCCCTTGTACCATTGGTCATTGTTGTCAACCGCCTCAGCAGGACACGAGAAATATGTAGTGCTCATGCAGATGTTCTGCCAGCAGGGCGTGCAGCAAAATGTTTTTCACGTGTCCTGAAGGGGCGATGATTAGCACCACATGTCCAGAATTGATTGATCTACTACTGTGTCGTACGAACATGTTCCCGGAAGATGGTTAGCACCTGTTCAGCTTTAGCATCATCTCTATCGGGGAGAGTAAATGGGAGTGCATCCCAACAACAGCTGATAAGTACCACAGAGGGCCTGTGCCTTTAATGGGGTTATTTGTTTCAGCACTGTCAATATATAACTACTAGTGTCACATTTTACCACATGCATGTTGATCAGCATGATATGTTTTATGATATGCTGATATTTTGATGACCTACAGTCAACATTTTACTACACTCAGTCACAAGTGCGGAAGATAATACAGAATGTGTGTTACTGGAGTTATACAGCATTTTGGCATCGATAGGGAATTGAACGCACAACCATCGAAAGCGTCAACAATCATAGCCCGCAAACGCTTCCACCACACCAATGCAGCAAGTCGTCGTAGGCGTTGGTCTCGTGGCAGTGTTTGGGAACTATGATGCTTGGTGCTTTCGTCGGATGTCGGTTCGATTCCCCGTCAATGTTATTGGAGTGTATATCTGGGTGATATGTTAATGAAATTTCTAATATTTGAACATTTTGTAATGGAAAGTCTTTTGATGGCATATCGGATCTGTACGTGAAACAAATGATAAAGCAATGCATTGTCATGAAATAACGCTATAAATCCCTATTATTGTGACAGCAATGTGGACGTCACGAAAAAAACATCTCAGAAACAAACGGGCTATAAATTTCGATTATTGTGACAACTTGATGCGGCATTGCAAGCATTGGTGAAGCAATTCACTGCATTGAAATACAATATGGCAAATTGTTTGAAACGACGGAACCAAGAAAGGAAGTATGTACGATCGGTCGTCACTCTGCCCTGTGCTATCATTAAAACAGTACACTTAATGGCCAATACTCAATCTAACTTTACTTGATTTTCACACCAATTCCTTGCAGAAATGATTAATCAGGCACGTTCTGGACTCAATGTTCAGTATGAAGTAGCATGATACTGTCGGACCTCGGCCAGGAATTAGCCACTTTTATTTTCTAGATGTGTACGTCAGTCTGCTATTGTATAACGGTATTAGGCAAGATAGCAGCACTTACTTAACCCTTTGAACTCAACAACCTAAATACGATAACTTACTGTCGAATTTGTTTCAGAATATTCAACAGCTTACTTGTATAGATTCCTGGTCTCTAAGGTTCAAAGGGTTACATCACGTTTTGTATATACTTAATAAATATAATACTTCAACATTTACATTTATTAGAAGAGTTGTAAAATTATTAGAGTGTTTGAAACGAATCACTAAGTTTGATGAGCTAGTCATGTAGCAAATCCTGAGACCGTATATTAAGAAGGCTGTATATGGTACATGAGAACAATTTAGCTTAACGTTGTTGTTATCACAGATTACAACAACTTTCAGTCAGATTGTTATCAAAATTATCGACAGTAGCTGAATTGTGGCATGTATTTCTCGTCATACACGTGTTCAATAACCGAAATAAATAACAATGGGCTACAGTACAAGAATTTCTTATAATGGTGATACTGTGAAACTGGCTATAGACTTATGAATTGTTGGTCATTTTCTAAAAAAATATCACCAAAATCGTCGAAATGTATTGGCAAAAACTTGTCAAAGACTGAATGTACAAGATCTAGAAGGCTATTTTGGAAAATTTACTACTGGAATGACTGGCTCGTTAAAAATTGAAAAATATTCTTCTGTTGGTCTGCAAATAGACATTCTTCAAGACCACTGCAGAGGCTGCTTTTTGCCATCTTCACCCTGAAATGGTTATAGTCCTGTATGGAAAGTAAAGCTCTATGATAGTAAATAGTAAAGTAATGTCTTTGTAAAACCAGCAGCAATCATTGTTTATAATCTTCTGGAACGTATTCTGGTCAACATTAATTTCCTAAGCAAACGCCCTTATCTTTTGAACAATTAATCTCAAACTGTTTCAAGACGTGAACGATTTCAGTTCGGTTCTCGGAATATTTGTAATCTATCAATGGACCAGATTCCTGTAGCCAAGGTGACAGTTTGATAGATTGTGCTATGCCATGGAAAACAAATTGGAATCTGATAGACAGCACGGTCTGATATGTGCCAGAGATAACACAGTTAAGCCTCTGATAGTATGAATCATGGGAAATTAAAGTCATTTATGCAACGTGTTGTCAGCGACCGACCAACTGTCATGCAAACATCTGCATACTGTAGCCACGTACACCCGGCTATAATGTGCTAAATAATGAAAGACATGAGCAAAATAAAAATCGGTGGTAAACCTGCATTTCAGCCGTTGGCGGATTGTGTTTTCAGTAGTTCAAAATGCATCAACAACCTGTGTGTATTCGTGTTGCTGTCGAAAAAGGACACATTTTCAACCCCATCATTACTGTCCTGCCTGAAATACAGAAAGCCAGAGTTATAACGTCCCTTCGAAGATGGCAACGACGCTAACGTTAGTGACAATGTTAGGTATTTGAGCATACTGCATAAGCTTTACTTCAGTGTGATTGCATCATCACATATCAACTTGCATAGCTAGTTACCCATGCGGAAGCGCCATATTGTCATTACCAAGGAGTTATTAGGTTAATGGTTACATTTTTCTAGCCGCATTACAATCTGGCACCAAGACAGGATTTAGGACTAGGCAAACTGGACAGTTGCCCAGGTACCTCCACCAAAATCGAAGTTGACGATTTCTACGAGTGCCTCCACGAAAACTTATCTCTGTGAATGTGCATTTCTAATGCGAAAAGAGTGATCAATGAGACTTGTGACAAGATGATTGTTAAATTTCTAACAAAATTTCATTGAACATTAATAGCATCAGACGAAGCAAAACAGGGATGTTTAATTTATCACGCAAAATATTGGAAAAGGCAGCGTGTCTCCTTTAGCATAAATAGAGGTCCGCGAGTTCCTCCCCAGAGCTAATTGAAAATTAGTCCTACATCTTTGACGGGGAAGGGTCCATGAACACATACCCCATGCCCTCCCCAATTACTACCCAGCCTCCACCATCATAAATTCCGTTCCTCCCTGGCACTTTGCTCCAAATGGACGGCAGTTATTGTGATTCGTTGAAGAAAGTGGTATAATCTGGCAAATCTGACAGTTGTCAACGCTTAGCTGCCATGATCTTTTCATAAATGTTACAAGTGATCAATCATCGTAATCAAGCCAATATCAGGGACAAATAAAAATATCTTTTAAGAACACCATCTCGTCAACGAAAACCTAATGCAATAAAAACTGTTGGAAAGACAGACATTGTCTAGTCATACCACTGGGATTCAGGAGATAATAATCCTGATTTGAATAATCGCTGATATGAATACCTGCACGCTATTATAAATACAATACTTCATAAGTGTGCGTGCATGCTTAAATGCAATGACTGGTGTAACAAACGCAGCTATTCTAGTAAAATGTATCATATAAACAAGGATTTTGGCCCATTCCATTTTTCTCGATATGAACATACATGTAATATTCAAGGGTTATTCATTGATTAGATAATGCGAACCAATCCAACATGCCCTGTGACCCCGCAAATGTTTCCCAGTGACTATGATGGCGAAAATGTAAACAAGACGGATACGTTATGTGGTTTATTTAAATTTTGTAAAATATATACTGCCTAGTTATGAAATACCTTTGACAATTTGCATGACACATACATTTTTAAAATGTTGGATTAAAACTAATTTCATGTTTCGATGTTGTGCTTTCCATTATGTTGTTGGCACGTTAGTCATCACAGCGACGAAAACAAACTAAAATGGTGCATTCAAGCTGGTTTCAGGGTTCTACTTGAAGATTTGAAAAAGTATCGGTTTATATGATAAATAGAATCTCAAACTGGAGCACACCTTGTCAGAAAGTATCACATCACACTCTCTAATGCTCGTGCGATGTGATAATTTTGCCTTGATAATAACGATATGAAATATGACCTCGTTCCAGATCCTCTGTATATAAACACGTAAGATATGTGCTACAAGAAGGAGCATCCTATAATGGTGGGCAATATCCATTCGTAGTGGTTTAGTTACATTCTACGATGCCATCAAATAGTTCTGCTACTTATTAAGAAACTTTATTTTCGAATCTTCTACTTTTCTTGTTGTTGTGAAGTCATGATAATCTTGATGACAATGAGATGGCCTTGGACGTTGACGAATCTAGGGACATGATCTATTGCTTACTTATTTGATGTCATATTCAAAATATGTCACTTGTTAACTAACGTCATAATCAAATGGCGTAGATGCATCACTAGAGTGACAAATTCCAGACAGTAAATGCCTTTTGTGAATTTACAATTTAAGAAACATTATGTTAAATATTTTGAAAACAACACCTCCCAACCAAAGTAGTTTCAATATATACAATCAAATGGCATAGATGCATCACTAAAGTGGCAAATGCCAGACAGTGACTGCCTTTAGTGAATTTACAATTTAAGAAACATTCTGTTGAATATTTTGAAAACAGCAGCACCTATTCAAGGTATTTCAATATAAACGACAGCTTACCTGTATGCTCAACTCAAAATTATGATTCTGGGAATTCAGGGCTCAAGGTGTTAAAAATGGTTCAAATGCGCATAGCCTACAAAGTGGGCGGAACTTTACTAATGATGGGCAGGACATAGCTAGCATGGATCCATCTCTCAAGTTGTTATCATTTACCAGTCAAACGGATGGAATATGTCGACGACGTGGACTTCATAGACGAGGAAAAGAAACCACTTGACGAACGTCTCCTAATAGCTGTAAGCAAACTAAATATCGAGAATAGCCTTATGAATGAATCCAAAACAGTTCACCAACATATACCTATCTACAAAGGATAAAACTAAAGAAAATTACAATGCACTTCGTGGAGCGAACGATGGAGGAAAAGTACACTCCTGGGCTCGCTGATTTGTAGTACTGCTGATATTGTTGCAAGCCGCATCGTGGGGAACATGGTCTATCAATGCATTGACAATGAAGGGATCCATTTCTAGCTATGTTCCTCCCATTTTTATCTAAACTCTTCCCATTTTGTGCGTTTGTTGGGATCACTATATATACTTTTCGAACTGAACTACCAGAATCCCAATATAAGGTTACTCTAGTATATAGCAGCAACAGCACCAAGTTAAATTTGATTCAGAATATTGAGAAATATTATTCTGTCAGTTGAATATTTATCAAAGACAAAAATTTCTTATACTTGATGGATACCTCCAGCTTCGGATTCATGACGGATAATTAGAACGCCATTATGAGTGTGACATCAGCTTACATGTAACGTAATTAATTATAACCTCCTATATTTGCGGTACTCAGATCGGGTTCCACTATTGCGTGCTGTGCGTGCTTCCTCGCACACCATGTACACAATTGGAGGATTTTGACAATTAATAGACATGGAGTGAATACAAACAGAACAAATAACTTGTTACTTTGCAATTTTTGGTAAGGACAACCCCAGCCCCCCCTCCCCCACCGATAAGATAAGCACATGTTAAAACAGTGAATCGATGAATTAAAAACATGCATGTGGCATATTAATCTTGTGTTGTTGGTGTATGAGAATACAGCTAGCAACATATATCGAACAGGTAAAGAAACGATCTTATAGTTGGGAAAGTATGTTAGGAAGGATTGATTTTTGATATATAAAATCGATAACTCAGGAACTGTTTGAGTTATCTGGATTTTGTAAACGGTGCCTTCTGCGGGGGAAATCTCTCCCCGGATCGGATAAGCCAAGCCACGAAGCAATCTGACTAGCATTGCATCATCTAATGATCGCCAAATCACGGAAATAGAGAATAATGTGTTTCTGCATTTTAGAATATTTAAATACGGCGAACACATATACATTCCTAGAATCGTAAAACTAAGAAGATGCCAAGTACGGCAAACAAGCAAATAAATTATCTACGTCATTCTTGACGTCATTGGTTATGATGACATCCTACACATATGATGGATGGATAAGCTGAACACATCCATTAAGCTCATTCCACGTCAAGGTGATGAGAAACTACTCTCCGTTTCCAGACCAAGCCCAGGATTGGTGTAGCAAGCTTGACAGATCGCTTTAATCTGAATAACATGGATGGCAAATTGTCATCTGATTGGCAGTAGCGTCTGATAGAGATAAAGACAGCTTCAATGATATTGTGAGATGTGGGGAGATTAATATCAGTGTTAGGGTCACATTTCACCCAAATGTGAATGGATGGAGCCAATCTGTCACTTGCGTATCTGACATCATAATTACATTACGTCACTTGTTAGTTGACCTGACAATCAAATGACGTAGTTCCGATGCGAATGTCACAAACATCTGACACCAGCTGTCTGAATTGTATGGCCTTAGAGAATTTGCACTGAATTTAATTAACATTCTGATGAATATTGTGAATATTGTGAAATTAATAAGACTTAGAACTGTTGCTGCCATAGATATTTTCTGAGATAGAAAACTGACTCGCCACCCACACTTATGCAGACATCGTAGTCAGCTACTACTACCAAGCTCCGGGCCCACCACATCATTGGCAATAGAAATGTTTGTTTCTACATAGCAGAAGTGAGTAATGTTACATTTCTTCGTTAACTAGTGGAACATCCCTGAAGCTCGGTGAAACTCGGACTGATTAAATTTGGAGGCGAATAATGGACAAACAGCGCTCAATTGTCTGATTTCTTATGCTTGGTCGCACGCTGGCGCTTTGCTGGAAAGATATCCTGGTAAAATAGAATACACATTCCTACAAGGTACATGAATGGATGGAGATAGCCTAGTTATGTTAACCGGGTGTGAAGAAATTGGACATTAACCTCGCTCTAGGGAGTGATAATATTCTGTCAAAGCTACGCAGGCCTAAGGATCGAGACCGCTATATATGATTCACGAGATTAGAGCGTGGGTAGAAATAATGCTAAATGCGTGTGAGCGCTAGAGCTGTTTTAACCATCATTGCATGTTAGTGTATTCGCTTGGGAGAAATGTAGTAGGTGGGGGAGGGGGGGGGGGGTGGATACCATGTTGTATTGCCTTTGCGTGAGCGAAATACCAGATCATCCATCCCTGATCATAACCAATCAAATAACAGCATTTGGTAATGTGACATTACTGAGGGGTAATACATATTTACATGTTAAGCCTATTAGACATAGTATTATTATTATTACCATTACTATTCTTATCATGGTTATTATCATTATTATGACCATTATCGCAATCATAATTACAATCGTCGTCGTTGTGGTCGTCGTCGTGGTCGTCGTCGTGGTCGTCGTCGTCGTCGCCGTTGTCGCGGTCGTCGTCGTCGTGGCGGTCGTCGTCGTCGTCGCCATCCTCATCATCTCGGAGTTGTTCCTCTGGGACTCCTAGTGCACCAAAAGGCCGCCGATTAGCCGTGGACCTCGACAGTCGTTCAGTAATAGTGGATGGACATCTTAGCAATCAACGGTCGTAGCCACCACAGCCCCATGGACATGTGGCGCAAAACAGGTGCAAACAGCCGCAACACGTGAATGACGTTAGCCCATGTCTATCATGGATGTTTCAATTTCGGTAATGCTGCCTTCTTTCCTTACAGACCTGTGGCTAAACACCCGTATTCCTGTATGCACTTCGTGTCCTTGTAAAGTGGATATTTTCCCATTAACGTGAAACACAACATCATGGAGGAATCCAGCTTTAGCTATTACCTACCCATCTCTAGCTAAGTCCCACCCAAGCTTGCCCGTATCGCGTGCTGGGATTGATCGATACCTGCACTCATTGAATCTCAATTTCCAGAAAACTATGCAGGTAAGCTGTTGAATATTTTGAAACTAATTTGACTGGGTGCTGTTGCTGCCTATGGCAGCCAAATTAGTTTCAAATTATTCAACAGCGTGTTTATTAAATAGACATACAGTTCATACAACAATGCTTAGTCCTTCATCAGTTAAGCGTTCGTGACCAACTTATCTACGTCATTCATGACGAAATTGATTATGACACCATCTTACACGTCACATAATTGATTATGGCGTCATATGATTGATGGATGAACTGAAATCGAATATGTGATAAATTTGGTGATATTACCTCATTGTTTTCCGTAAACCCAGCTATTAGACCCGCCTTGCGTTCAGTAGGGAAAACGTTCCAAAGCGCTGTGTGCGTGAAAACTCGGCCCCTCTCGATTTGTATATTATATGGTGTAATTAATGCAAAAACAGCAGATTGTCAATTGTTTGCCGATTTAGCAAAACGTTTTGAAACGTTTTCCCAATTAAAGCAAGGACGTTTACGTCGAAATTATTTCTAACCTACCATTCTATTATTGGCTGAACTAAATTAGGTAATTCAACCGTATTTCATTTCAGAGACAAACAGACAAGGAAGCAGATAGGCAACTAAACAGACAGATTTCACCAACCACACTAGCCCCACCCTCATGTGTATTGGTAGCGTGAGTAATAATAAGTTGCTAATGGATAGCCAGTAGTAAAATCCCAGGTTGCACTGCACATTCGTTTCTTTGGTCCGTTTGTGCAGTAGGCCTAAAGTCATAAAACTTGCTCATGCGAACATTTGCTAAACGCATTTCTTAATACGTTTGAATAGAATCAACAATTAGCTTGATACGCATCTGATTTCCATTTCCCTCTTATTACACAGGAGACAGCCTTCCATCAACGCATGCTCACGAACAAACAATGGACAGATTAGATCTGTCACTCAAGTATATTACGTCATAGGTTACCTGTATAGTTACTTTGAAATTGGGATTCTGGGAATTCAGGATTCAAACAATATAGATGGATCCTAACATGAACAAAGCATGAGCGGAGTTTAGCGAGCAGTGTGTGGGGTATAGTTGGAAATAGACCGACATCTATTGACCGCTTGTCAATCAGAAGACGTGTTGTTCAGAATCTCTGTGATCGCTTGTTTAAGTCAATAAGCAGATTATCTCACATGATACTGACAAAATTACATAGCTGACTAAATCGTCCACAGCCGCGGGATCTCGATAGATCACACGAGCGAGCTAAATGAAAGGTTGCTTTCAGATAGCTTTCCTAACACTCCCAACTCATTTCTCACGTATTTGCTCTACCATATTACCATAGAAATGGCAGATTTCATTAGCTACTGTCATCGAAGTATAAAGCATAGTGGTAAGTGTATTCGCGATTGTGTTAATGATGAAACAACACATGGCGTAATTAGGTGACCGCAATACAGCGCAGCTCAGAAAAAAAAGTTTCCAAATCAAATTCAAACGCACTGTTGAATATTTTTTAGCATAATTGGATTGGAAGACATCGCAGCCGAAGGCAATAACGTGTTTCAATTCAATTATGTTTAAAACATACTAAAAAAGCATTTCTTACATCGTCTTCAAAATTGCACTAACATGTTTCTAATTTTCTTCTGTTATGGAAACGTTTCAACTTATTTATGAGCTGTACAATAAGCTGCAATCTCGAGATGAAGGTGTTCACTTGAATCAGACCTGTTTGCAAAAGAAATGTGTTTTGGTGGTGGCCCTTTGGACTTCCGAGAACTTGGACTGAGTATCTCCGTCATATGATGTGATATTTCGTAAATAAGTTTGCTACGGTTTTCAGAGGTCTGTTAGAAATTAACACATACAGATATATCGTACCAGTATTCTATTGTCATTTACCGAAAGGTAGGAATGCGCTAGCACCGTCTTTCGTTGGAGTCTTTGACACAGTAGATGCACTCAGCAAATTATGCAATGCTATTTGACACACTGTATAACTTATTATAGCGATTGAACAGATGTTTATGTAGTCATGTGGCCCTAATAGACCTTCTCCTTTTATTTATTAAATTGTAAATTCATCAATGACATACAATGGAGGAATCCAGTTTTAGTTATGCCCCGCCCATTTCTAGCTAAGCTCCGCCCACACTTGGCCATGTTGTATCGGTCAATCCATGAACTGCCTGGCTATTTATCTCCCAAAAAACCTATAGAGGTAAGCTGTTGAATATTTTGAAACTAATTTGACTGGTTGCTGTTGCTGCCTATGCCAGAAACATCGCCTAGTCAAATTAGTTTCAAAATATTATGTTTATTAAATAGTAGACATATAATTCGCACAACAACGCTTAGTCCGTCATCAATTACGCGTTCGTGCCGAACTTATCTGCGTCATTCATGAAACAATTGATTTTGACGTCACCCGACATGTCACGTAGTTGATAATGACGTCATATGATTGATGGATAAACTGGAAAGGTCCATTCAGACGATTGTCGTTAGACCATTCTCACCGTCGAACCTACGTCACTTGATTGTGTCTTTTGTTAACAAGTGATGTATTTGATTATGACGTCAAATACTTATGTGGCAATTCGGATTCATCCATTCAATAACAAATTTTGCGGTTTGCAATACAGTTTTAGATTATTTGATTGTTTGGCCTAGGCATACTCGATTCCTTACTATTTTTAATTGGATTTTGTTATATTTTATTTTGTTGTTAAAACATTCGAGATGAGCATATAAATTGCTCTCATTATGCCTGACAGATAACTATCCAATGACATTCCCGGCTTGCTAAAACGCTGCGTGTAGGTTTTCTGGTATTTAATGGATGCTCATTGTTAATTACTTGTGCAGATAGCTATGCAAATTGGGTGTTGAGTCGCTACATATATATATATATATATATATATATATATATATATATATATATATATATATATATATATATATATATATATATATATATATATATATATATATATATATATATATATATATATATATATATATATATATATATATATATATATATATATATATATAAGTGTCCACAGCTTGTCTAGAAATAGATGGGGCATGGCTAAAGTCATCTCGTGCATAACTTGAAGATGTGAAGTCTCGAAAAGCTAACAATGTTTTACGCAGAAATGAAAGCGGAGTGGCATAGGTAATGATACCCACCAACACCACAGACAATATAGATTCATAATTAACGCATGATCTGATTTGCATTATTTTCATCACGGGCGTTCCTGGCGCAGAAACAGCAATATATAATGGACTACACACTACCGTGCATAGCTTATTAATCTACGTCTGATGTCGCAACGATCTTATCTGTTTGACCACAAAGCCATCGACACCAGCGTCTGTAATCTTTTATTGAGTTTTGTACTAATTTCGTTTATCATTGTTTTCCATATTTGGCTACGGCTCTTCGATCCATTGTCATGAGCTTTGTTACCTAGATTGTGAATGACAATCGATTCAATTGCGATTTAAATCAGAAGTGCTTAGTTCAGACGTTAATGCACGCGCTCTTAGCGGAAATGTTATCAACACACGTAAATCCAATAAAGAGACCGATGTAATGGTGTTCTGAAATTGATAGATCCAATCTGTCGCTCAATTAGATGATGTCATAATCGTTTAGGCTGACGTCACACTTAAAATCCATTGTAATGTTGCTCTAGAATAAAGGGACTCATCTCTACCTATGCAGATTGCTAGCTAAGCTCCACCCACGCGCCAGACATACATTTCGTGCACTTGCCGGACTATTCCAGCTTCATGTCGGAGTATTTCTGTGAATTATCATTGTGATGTCAGCATACGAGTGATGTAAATAATAATGACGTCAGATACTTGATCCACAGATCAGATTCATAAATTGCGATCTAACTGTGTCTTGCAGGCGTTACTGCGCATGCTCTTACAGGATATGTCATCAACACGTTAATGTAATAAAGAGACCGGGTGTTATGCTGCTCTGAAATGGTTAGAGCTGATCTGTCGTTCAAGTATATGACGTCATAATCAATTACGCCACATGTAGGCTGACGTCACAATTACAAGGGGTAATGAATGTTACATCTAGCTCCGTTATGGACATTGGATAGTCCATCAAGTGTACGAATTGTATGGCTTTACTATTTAATAAACATTGTGTTGAATAATTTAAAGTTAATTTGACTGGTCGCTGTTGCTATCACAGCAGCAAGGGCACCGAATCAAATTAGTTTCTAAATATTCAAAGGCTTACCTGTATAGTTGTCTTGATATTGGGAAATCGATCAACACGGGCAAATAGTTGATGGGGCTTTGTTAGAAATGGGCGGGGACTAGCTGGAAATGGATCCCTGTATTAATTTCCTAATAAGCGTATCAATGGCCATCACAGACACTATCTAGATGTTAGCATGCATGCATCAAATAACACATCTTCACATTAGTTTTGTGACACATTTTACATGATACCCTCGCATCGATGTATTTGCAGCAACAACTACCACTCATATCCACTGTAGAATTGACTACCCTCATTATCATCTTCCCTGCCAACCCTTTACTCGTTCCGCGTTGGGATCGATCGATCTCTGAACACCCTGACTATCAATTTCCAAAAACTACACAATTAAGCTGTTGAATATTTTAAAACTAATTTGACTGAGCTATGACAATGTAAGAAAATTGACATTCCGTATCACAGACTAGACTTCAGTAAAGTTTTCGATACGGTTCCTCATAGTGAAGTAAATCATAAGCCTCTACACTATGGCATCACTGGCCATATTCATTCATGGCTATCTCGTTTTCTTACCGTGTGTTATATGAAAGTTGTTTTGGAGGGTGCAGCATCGGAAGAGCTCTCAGTTGACTCCCGGTGCCTTCAGGGAACTTTCCTTGGGGTCACAGTTGTTCCTATGTCACATAAACGAGTTTCCTACTCACAACTCACAACGTTTGTTTGCAGATGACTGCCTTCTATATCGTGTGGTTAATAGACAAGCTGACCATACCATCCTACAAAATTACATTTCTACGTTGGAAATCTGGGCGACGAAATGAGAGATGCGCTCCGACGAGAAGAAATGCTCTATCGTCAGTGTATGTGGTAGATTCCACTTCATGTATACAGATGCGAATGGGCTTCTTATATAATGTCATTGAGGGGTCAGTACTAGCTATGGCACCTTCAAAGTTTAGAACATAAACATGTAGAAGACAAATCAGAGCATCCACTAGATACCAAGCCCAGTTTGCTGGTGAAAACAACGTGGGAAAATATGTTTATAGTAATTCAAAGTATTTTTTAAATTACCACATTCAAACACCGACCAATTTAGTAATTCGTTCTCAGTGAGATGCTTCCTTGAATCGAAGCACATGAAAAGGGACTCATCATTTTAAAAATCAGTTGAGAATTTAGAACCAAGCTGAGTGACTGCTACAATACGTATTTTAAATGCTATTGCGCTACTCCACCCGCCTTTGCATATATGCCAATGTTGGACCTTGCAACGTATTACTATAGAAATAGAAACAACATGAAAACAACATAATCTTCCTTCTTTCAGACAACGGTATTTGATTGTTTACTTGTCTTTGTCGAAAATCATTGACTAATGAACGTGCGAGAGAATGTTACAAGAGAAGAGATGAGCATGATGACAGAAAGGAATCTTATTAATTCTAATTGCACGGTATCCAGCAATACCAAGCGTGCGTGTATGGGCAATGCGAAGTGGAATAGGGCTACAGTTAATTTTCGTTTCTTTCATCAATAAAGAAAAGACGGATCCATTTCTTGCAGTACCCCACCCATTTCTAACTAACCTCCGCCAATCCACCTTTCCGGAGTATCCATCCATCATCTGACCTCCTATGACGTCATAATCAGCTCAGCTCGTTTATGATGACGTCACAATTATTACGTCACAAAGGGACTGTGATCAAATCTCAAATAGTTCGACACGTTGCATGAATTGTATGTCTTGGTAATTCTTTGCTATTTAATAAACATGCTGTTGAATATTTTGAGACTAATTTGACTGGGCGCTGTTGCTGCCTTAGGCATACGGCAGCTGACTTAGGCAGCAACAGCACCCAGTCAAATTAGTTTCAAAATATTCAACAGCTTACCTGTGTAGTTTTTTGGAAATTGATAGTAAGAGTGTTCAGATATCGATCGTTTCCCAACACGAGTGAGGTGTGGGTCGAGTTTAGCTAGAGATGGGCGGGGCATAGATAAAACCGGAAAGGTCGATTGTTTATGCTGTTGGGATCGATCTGAACATATGAGACCTGAATTCCTAGAATCTACATTTCAAGATATACGTAAGTTGTTGATATTTTGAAACTAATTTGATTGCTGCTACAGCAACATCTACCAATAAAATTAGTTTCAAAGTACTCATTATTAAATTGTAAATTCATCAAAGACATACATTTAATTCGTACACTAATGATATACTTTTGAATTTTCGTGAGGGAACCATATGTCATCACGATTGTGACGTCAGCTAACTAGTGACGTATTTGATTATGGCGTTATATATTTGCGTGAGAGATTGGATCTGTCTAGGCCTAATACCGATATTACATTTTATTAGTCGCCTGTATTAATTCAGACGGGGCTATTAGACGGCATTCCATATAAATATATGGATGCCGAATCTCTAGTCACAGTCAACTGACACGCCAATGCTGTATCATTAGCACGAAAAAACTTGTGTTTGGTCCAGTTGACAAACTAATTACCATATCTGCCGAGAAAGGTCATCATGCTGCGACGTTTGATAGCAGAATAAGAAATTCCACACACTCACATATCGCGAGCAACAACTATTAGCATATGTGCCGAGGAAGGTCATTATGCTGCGACGTTTGATAGCAGAATAAGAAATTTCACACACTCACACATCGTGAGCAACAAATATTAGCATATCTAGTGTGGTATGCAATGCGGGTTGAATGTAGAACCACCATACCAACTGCCCATGAATCACCCATCTCTACTGCCTATGGACATATCATCTCAACATCATCTCAACTGCTTATTGAACCCCTTCTTAACTGGTTTCCAAGATTACCAATAGCTATCAGTCTCTCGGAGCGATATCCGGTCAGTGCCCATTCACACGCTGGTGTGTGGGTGTGGGGAGGGTTAGCGGTATATCAGATGTCAGTAGTCAGCCTACTGTGAGTGCAAATGAATGTTTATTGGCAGAATCGATAAGAGCATTGTTCTTGAAGAAAGTATTTTATTTACCAGTCATGCTGTAAGAATTGCTGAACTAGGAATGTGATGAAAATGAGGACAATTCTGGTCAATTAATGGTAATAGGCGTCATTTCCGCATTTGTTCCCCAATTCCAATTCTGCAATCGATTTAATCACAAGCAACAGAACTAATTTATTGCTCAGTGAAACATAATGATGTTGTTCAACGACAACGGTTATGGCGACTATACGACGACAACGACCATACGACGCCGCTGAAGAAAACGGCGGCGGCGGCAACGACCACGACTACGACGACTACGACGACGACGACGACGACGACGACCTAATGGCAATATATTTTATTTGATGTGATGAATTACTGTTCTAACGTCACTAAAACATCATTCAAATAATATAGAACAGAATTTACCAAAACACTAGTAAGACGTGTATATCCATTCCTGAACAGGTATTGCCTATGGTAATTCGTCAATGATAATTGAAATACAAAATATGTTGTACTCATAAATTACTCATTCATATATCTATATTATGGAGCTTTCAATATTATAAATTTAACAAATGGCAGACCATTTTCTCTATGAAATTCTTTCTAAAGCCGTTATTAAGCAAAGCCATACCAAAGAATTGGACACCCACTGATGTGACACAATCAATGGATTCTGGCTTACAACGGAGTCCATAAACATGCATCAGCTGGCATACCAATATACACGGCAGGACAACTGTGCTGGACCAATGGAGGTATCCATTCCAAGCTACGCCCTGCCCATTCCTAGCTAATGTCTGCCCATTCCTAGATAAACTCTGCCCATTCATATTAAAGCTCTGCCCATTCCTAGCTATGCTCTGTGCATTCCTAGCGAAGTTCTACCATTTCCTAGCCACGCTCTACCCATTCCTAGCAACAGCGGCCAGTGAAATTAGTTTCACAATATTCAACAGAAAATTATAAACCCTATGTACAAAGACATAAGACCTACAATTCGTACACTTGACGGAAGGTTATCTGCCATTATCCGACATGTGGTTTACTTGATAATAACATCATATACTTAATTGAGATATCGGATCCTTGTATTGGACTATTTGGTCTCATAGAATAATGGAGAAGAACAACACGTGTTTACTTACCAATGACACAGCAGCAGAAGACGACGACATACGCGATCATAAATCCGATCTTAACCTCCGGATTAAAGAATGGATTCTGGAAGAAATCTTCACTTCCATAATCATACACGCTATCGTTTGTCTGGTTTGATCCTTGTGAGAAGTCATTCGGACCAAACTCGGAATCATAGCTACCATCTGTATCGTAATGATTGCCAAAGTCTAATCTGGATTCGGATTGCCATTCTGAATAATCCATGTCTAAATCTGAATCAGATTGAAGTTCTGTGTGATCCATTTGTAAATCGGTATCAGGTACAAGTTCAGTGTAATAGTTCCAATTATTGTATATCACGAACCATCGATAGTTTAATAATTAAACAATACAATTTCCTTCGATACTCTGTTGTGAAAAGGGGAATTGATCAAGTAACACGTTCACTGTAGTTGTCCTATAAGGAGCACTGCTCGTGTATTTTACTTACTTCACTTTATCTCGACATACCCAACATCGCGTGATTAACTTAATAAAACGAATGTTATTGGGGGCACCTGTCGCGGAATGTAAGTTTAATGACTACTTCTAACACTCGAGCGTCTGTTAATGGAAAGTCTGTTGATGAAATAGAATATTTCACACGAAGCAAATGGTGATTTTCCTGACAAAATTGAGCCATTGAAGGGCTAAGATCATCGGTGACATGAATTTAGATATGGTATATTTCTTTCAGTGACGTCATTAATGGACCTTTCGAGTCTATCCATCCATAATATGACGTCATAATCAACTATGTGACGTGTAGGATGGGGTCATAATCAATGACGTCATAAATGTCATAGATAGGTACGTCACGAACGCATAATTGAAGAAGGAATAAGCGTTGTTGTACGAATTTTATTTTACGCCTTTACTATAGTTAATATAGGCAGCAACAGCGCCCAGTCAAATTAGTTTCAAAATATTCAACAGCTTACCTGTATAGTTTTCTGGAAATTTATCGTCAGGGAGATCAGGGATCAATCGATCCCAACACGAGCGAGGTGTAGGTGGAGCTTAGCTAGAGGTGAGTGGGCCATAGCTAAAACTGGAAAGGTTCATTGAAGACACCATCGTCACGATGCGCTGTAGTACTGTTAGAGCAGACCACTTAATACCGGATAGTCAATCTATATCTCCTTAATTTCCATTGGGTTATACAGTACTAATTGCTGGCAGAAATTAATAATCAGCCACATCAGCCACTTATGTCCATTACGAAATAGCATCAGCGTGGAGGACACCGGCTAGGAATTAGCCGCAATTATTCGATTATTCGTCTGGTCCAAAAAATTTCATGACGGCATTAAAAAAATCGCACCACTTGAAGTCTTTTTTTAAATATAAATGTCAACTTCCAAAAGAATACATTGAGCAGCGTCAAGCTGTTTATATTTAATCCTGTTCTTTGCTCTAGAAACTGTACCTCGTGATAACCAGTATCTATGACAACACCTTCGATAAATTATAAGAACAATTTGACTCAATATCGCTTCTGGCAAGTTAGTCTCAAAATAATTATCAGTAGTTCAACTATAACATATATTCCATATTATCATCTGCGTGTTTACATACGGAAATACATACGGAAATGAATCAACAATTTGCCATCGTACACGCATTTCATCAAATGATGCTTCTGTAGTTCTTCTTGCTGCTGTCCCGAGCAGTTCGTCTTCCTGATAACGTTGAGGGCGAATCATGAAGGCTGATCGGTGCGCGAGAGCCGCGTCAGGCTGGAACAGCGCCGCTATTCGAAGACTCCGAGAATTGGTGACTACACCTCGTGGCTGACTTTCCTCCTATCAGTCCATTTGGTTGACTGACCTAGTGTTAATGGTCTGCTGACAACAGGCCAACTCGATGTATGAGGTATGGCTGGCTCCAAAGTATGAAAAGCTTGGCCGCCATACACAGACGAAGTCCAGCACCATCACGGGAAATAAGAAAATAATAATAGAAGAGAGCTGTATATTGGAAATATGTGACTCCCTTTTATTTAATCAGTCTTTATTTTTAATATTATTTCGTTGAATAATTTAGCAATGAAGGGATCAATTTCTAGCTAATCCCTGCCCATTTGTAGTTGTGCACCGCCCAATTTGACTCGTGTTCTAATCGATTAAAAACTATGAATGCTGAATTCCCAAATCTAAATTTCAAAGTAACTAACCATACAGGTAAGCTGTTAGCTGTATTGAAACTAATTTGAGTCCCGGACTATGGAAGCACCAGGTCCCAGTCAAATTAGTTTCAAAATATTCAACAGAATGTTTATTAAATTGTATATCTATCAAAGATATACAATTCGTACACCTGCCGTAGTTACCAATTTCATGACGTCGCTATGATTGTCATATCAACCTATACGTGACGTAATTGAATATGACGTCATAGGTTTGAGTGACAGATCGGATTGCTCCATTACTGGAGCTAGGTAATCTAAGCACTCAAATGACGCTAAACTAAGCATACATATACTGATAATGTAGCTTACTGGGCCGGCCCAGCATCCGCCTAGTAAGCTGTGTTATCTACGTCTTCTCTCTCATTTTCTCTGCGTGTAGTTTCCTACGTTTAGTATCTAAATCATCAAATGAATCCTTGTCACAAATGTTGTCGTAGGGAAGATGTAATGCTAGGTTCACAACTCCTCAAGGTGATATTCCTATATGTTTGGTCCAAGGACAGAGACTGTTGGTCAAGGATTGCTTGTCAATGGACCTTTCCATCTCCATCTCCATTTCCATCTCATTCCATTTGCATCTTAGCCCATCTCTAGCTAAGCTCCACCCACACCTCGCTCTTGTTGGGATCGATCGATCTCTGAACTCCCTGACTATCAATTTCCAGAAAACTATACAGGTAAGCTATTGAATATTTCGGAACCAGTGTGACTGGGCGCTGTTGCTGCCCAATGTCCAGTCAAATTAGTTTTAAAATATTCAACAGCATGTTTATTAAATAGTAAGACATACAATTCGTACAGCGTGTCGGACTATTAAGAGTTAAAGACGGGCCGGCCATATAGAATCATTTATGACGTAATGATTATGACTTCATCCTACTACGCTCTTCTTAGTTGATTATGACGTCATATGACGTCAGATTGATAGATGAATACTCCGGAGAGGTGAATTACTGCGCAGTTTTCTCAGTTCGGAAGAGGGCTTCACTGGATGTTTGAATTGTCTGTGACAATCAGAGAATCAAGATCGTGAGTTAATACTGTTTGCAAGTAACTGGGATGTTGTTCCGATAGCGGATAGGTAAGTCTCATAACAGTTATTAATTATCAAGCATGTATGTGTGCAAGTACGTGCTCGCGTACGTGAGTGCATGCATGAGTGCTTGCATGCGTGTGCGCACGCCTATTCTTTATATAGTTTGTAAATATTCGTAATTGTATAGAATGCAGATGATTTTGACAACATCTGTCCATCTCCAGCGGGGGAAAGGTAGGAATAAAATACAAATATTTATGCGCTATATCTACAATAGGATGACGTGTTAAAACACAATTTTGGTTAGCCCATAGGCCGGATTCTGATCTCGTCATGGTACTGGGAACATTGCACCTTTCGGTTCTGACTCTACACACATATCCACGTCAAGACAAAACTCGTTATTCCATAAATCAACCGTCTTCTGTAATTCGTTTATCTTCCTCAAAACAACATCAGTGTAGCTCTCCTATTGAAAACCACCACCTCCAATCCATTGGCCAATGTGGCCACTATTGTTCCAGTGGGCCTGGAACGAATAACATAACACAATGTCTGCATGGCAGATATCCACATGCTGTGCAACCCATTCACCTGAGCATCAAGTTTCAGTTCGATTGGTCAGTATATCTATTTGCTTTCTCTTCACGCCGCGTGTCTTCAGCACTGTCAATATCAACACCTACTTCCAATAGGCACATGCGTGAAGTATCTGTTCGCGCACAATTCGTCTAAGCAAACGAGTATTTCTGAGAAACTGATCATAATTAATGGAGGGATCTGATATGTCACTCAAATATCTAACATCAATACGCCACATGTTAGGTGATGTCGTAATCAAGATGGCGGAGGTCCGTCACGAATTTCTCAAAATTCCGTCATGAAAGTGTTTTAATTTATGTCTTCAATGAATTAACAATTTAATAAATATTCTGTTGAATATTTTGAAACTAGTTTGACCGGGAGATGTTGTTGTATATATCCGTAACAGGCTGGAGTCAAATAAGTGTTAACATATTCAACAGCTTGCCTGTATAGGTACATTGAAATTTCCACTTCCATTCCGGCACACACTGAGGCGACTACAGTTTAACATCAACACGATGTAAAATGCCAAATAATTTTGATTCTGATAAAGGAATGTGCTGGGAAGTGAAAGTTATGGCGTTTACATTCCAAAATCTATCCTTCAAATACTACATTTGAAATGAGATTAGTATCGCTTACACCTCATCCCTGTCAGCTAATGTTATATCACAAACGTGCTCACACGTAAGTGAATCTATACCAATGGAATTCTTAGAATGTAGATTTTCGTGACTTTAATAGTGTGAGATAAATGTATACATGCGGATTTCCCGTGATAACGTTTTGCTCTCAGCTTCGTTAAACGCTTCGTACACCGCTGTAATGCGGTTAACGTTATCGTGGCTCTCATATGATTTCTTTATTGATAATTATTTAAAAGTCGATTCGGATTCCTTACATCGGCGCATGCAGATAAATGAGAAAATTGAACGTCACATATGCGGCTATGTCTAAAGCTTTGATGAGAGTAGCAAGACACAAAGGTCACTGTATTATCAGAGACATACAAACGTCTAGACGGACATACCATGTTTCAAATGTTTCAAGAGGTTAGAATGGAAAAAAGAGATTAAGTTTCACCCACTTATCCAGAAGACTTATTGCAGAGAATGTTGATATCATAAATATACATGAGGAATGGGAGAAGCTTCAGCCTCACTGAGACACGGGTGGCATAAGGCGTCGAAACAAATCTAACGAAGAATGGACCATGATAAAGGGCATAATATATAGTCAACTGCATAGTGGTAGAAATAGCTATTCTAACAAGAGGGTTGGCTGTCAATTTATGTTTGTAGCAACGTGCTTTCTTTGAAGCAACGCATATTCTTGAACCACTCGTGATTCCGGACAAGAAAACTGAGATCCTAACTGACTGCAGACACTGTCGACCCTAATTCAACAACTAGTGGTCTATAAAAATAACTCGCCTATTGAAGAAAATTTGTTATTTAATGGATTTTTGCACGTTGGTGTATTGTCGTGAATGAAACAGATAGGTTGACAAGGGTGTGTGGCCATGATGGTACGGATATCAGTATTGATACCACGGCTGCGTACTTTCAGGAAAAGGCAAAGAATCAATCTATATGCTGTGAACACCAAATTCTCATAATCACATTTTCAAGGTAGCTACACAGGTAACCTGTTGAATATTTTGAAACTAATTTGACTGGGTAATGTTGCTGCCTTTGGTAGCAAAAGCGCCCAGTCAAATTAGTTTCAAAATATTCAACAGCATGTGTATTATATAGTAAATCCATCAACGACATACAATTCGTATACTTGATGGACTATTCCAGGTTCATGACGGAGTATTCTCTGTTAATTATGATTGTGACGTCAACCTCAATGTGCTTTAATTGATTGTGACTTCATAGAATTGAGCGACAGATCGGATCCATTCTTAGAAGCCGGCAAAAATATTTACTGTGTCCCCTAAGCGACAAGCTGTGCATACAAAAAAGGAGGAGACCAATTTCTAGCTATAGCAGTTCATATCAAGGTATGCTGCGACAAGTTTGTTCACGCACAAGAATCAATTTTAAACTTTAAAGCCTGAATTCACCCAATCTATATACCTATGTAACTATACAAGTAAATTGTTGAACATGTAAAAATTAATTCAATTTGGAGATGTTTCAGCATATGGCAAATAATATGGACTAACTTATTGGATATGACAACCTGGCAATGACTATGGTCATGAATAACATATCGCGTTCGGGCCTGATGTGTTCAGTAACAAAGGTCACAGACAGCTGTAATCAATCTAAGTACTTGGGTCAAAATCACGGCTGGATGTTAGAAAATTTATTAAGAAAAAAACGAATCCGTTATTCAAACTAGCGTAAATGAACCAAATAAAGCAGAAATAACAAACATCACACTGCGTGTCTCTGGAAGATATGAATACTAATGGCAATGAATTTAAATCATTTTTATTCTCGTTTGTTGATTACTATGATTGCATATGTTCGTTCTACCGAAGTAACCGGAATTTTTACTAACGTAAATGGACCAAATACCGCAGGAATAACAAATTCACATGGAATATAATAAATACATAATAATGCCAGTAAACAATACGTGATCTTGTACAGTGTGCCTACTAAATAAATCTGGTCAATTTTATTCCTCGTAATTTGATAATTTAAACTAGTTGCATATTCCAACAACGCAAATAGTAAGCTAATTAAACATGAGGCACAACTCTACATTACTACAGTGTGCAATATAAATACCCGATACATTTCATAGCACATATCATCCTCTACCTCCAATTAAACATGGCGTATATATTGGTCACCTGGTGGTGAGTGTGTATCAAAGCCCGGATACGTTAACTTCCCAGGCACAATATAAACACGTGATAAATAATTTACATTATAGCCTCATTCAAATTTTCCGAAGGTCTTCACATCGGTATTCACACACTTACCCACAACTGCAATCAGTCACATGTTGCAGCGCGGCCGCCGTCCCACTCTGGCCCCATCTGAGGGGACCAGATAGCCGGTAGTCGGGCAAGCTGTCCTCTCCTACGAGTCCTTCGAACTCCGGGCCGGGAACCAGTAGGGATGTCCACGCTTGTGATCTTCCGGCGCGACTCTTG
This sequence comes from Chaetoderma sp. LZ-2023a, assembly GCA_034401795.1. NCBI lineage: Eukaryota > Metazoa > Mollusca > Caudofoveata > Chaetodermatida > Chaetodermatidae > Chaetoderma > Chaetoderma sp. LZ-2023a. The sequence goes on along the minus strand of CM067369.1, from coordinate 210,845,100 downwards.
AGTATCTGTCCTGGTTTCGGGGCTTGTGACACCGTCTCCTGGACGCGTAGTTGCCCCCCCCCCCACCCACCAAACTTTTGCTGACTGGAGCGCTCAGCCATCTCCTTGGAGATGCACATGTCTGGCCGGACATTTCCTACACGGAAGTGTGACTGAGTTCGACGTAACCGTCAGGCTGAGCTTTCTCTGGCAGTCGGGTACCGGTCTCGTCTCCACTATCCACGCGCAGAAGGTCAGAACCTGGAGCGGCCATCGTTTATATCTGTTGCCGTCAACGTGCGATCTACCTCTGGCCTACTTCCTTATGTCCCTTTCCTTTCAGTCCGAATGGATGAGGGTTTCTGTTGTGGAGATTCCTGTGGCGGTAGCATTGGCGATGATTTCGATGGCGGGAGCTCCTGTGGTGATGGCGTTGACTATGTGAGCAACAGAGCAAGGGAGTCTATGGCACGGTCTATGCATGGAAGTGGGTAGGCATCATCCTTAACGCCCTAGTCATTGGTGCGTCCATAGTCAATACAAAAGTGGAAAGTGCCGACTTTCTTACTGGCTAAGATGATGTGTCTAGCCCATTGCAATGTGGATGGTTCGAATGCGCCAGACTATAGCAATTCCTTTGCTTGTTGCTATGCCTCCTATTCTTTAAGGATGGTTACATGGCGGGCGGTTCTTTGATTGGGCTGTGGTCACCGGTGTCTATGTTATCTGTACAAGGTGGGTTTCGACTAGGTCTAAATCGTCACTAGAGAAGGTATGTGAATGGTCGAGCTGCATGACGTAAACTTGCCGACTTTGTTCGTTGCTCAATCCTTCCGTAGCGTGGGAATATAAATCTTGCAAATGGGGAGGCAGAGGAGGAGACAAGGTGGCGTTATCAGAGCAGTAGAAGTTGTGTGGCAGAGACTAATCATCATGAACAGCATCGGCGTTGAAAATTCGGCCCCAGATTTGCCCAGCTTCTAGAGTGATGCCTCGGGTGGAGGGATTAAAGACGTGATATGGGATGTGCTCAAAATTATGGGGCTAACTAATGCTCGTAGGGCGGCGATCTCAACGGCATGTGTGAATTCTTTGTCGGGTTCTATTAAGGCGTAGGGCATGCAAAGATGAGGATTCCGCAGAGGTGCAGAGAATTTCTTCATGTTTTATCGTGTCAGTACTAGTGAGAACGAATGTGCACGTATGCTGCAAGGTGGAACGTTCACCTAGCGCTATTCTGCGTTCATCGATTTCTAATTTCTGGCAGAAGAAGTGGAGTTCAACATAATTGTCTCCGACAATTAACATCACAGAGGCTTTAACATCATATGAATCTGAGATCCCAAAACTGTAAATTACTTCTTGAAATGGGTTGTTTTATCTGTTGATTATATAGCATATATTTCTTTTCGGGATATAGGAGAAAAAGACTCTCTGGTTCTACTCTAATGATACCATTCTATGGGACTTGAGGTCGGAAAGGTGGTGTATGTCTTTGTAAATGCACCCAGCCGAAGTCGTTAGTATTGATGAGCAGATATGATACTTTATAAAGTGATAAAAACAGTACTTGTTGATATGTTCTAAATGTTACGATGCACACCATTCAGCTCATTTTAGTTTGTATTAATAGTAGCCAATAAAACAAACCATTCATTAATTTTCGAAGGAGGTATAGTTAGGAGATTGTCCTAAATCTGAATCCTTGGAAAACGAATGCAATCTTTGATTTATTGATCCTTACTAATATTGTAATATTTGGCTGGTGGAACTTATTACACATTAATTGTTCTTACCCATCCTCTCTCTACGCTGAGACGTACCTTGCTATAACTGTACATTGAATTAAAAGAAAACATCTATCAATTGTGGGTGAGAGGACGGCTAAGACCAGCTGCGTTGATTTGACCTATTGGATAGGGACACATCTCTGCCCCTTTAATAGCGCTGGACCTGCCCATGATCACTTCCACAGTAGGTCAGTTCTATCAAACCCCACCACAGCCAGCGCCACAAACCCTCGCAGTAATGCAATTATAATCAGTCAGTATTGCGAGCTACCAATCAGTCAGTATTACTAGCTAGCACCACATTCAGGCAGTGCTGTCAGTAGGCGTATTTATTCCGTATGACATGTCACACATTTATAATGGACCTTTGCAGTTTGCCCCGACCATCTCTGGCTAAGCTTTACTGGGTGCTTTTGATGCCTATGGCAGCAACAGCGACCAGTCAAATTAGTTTCAAAATATTCAGCAGCACGTTTATTAAATAATAAAGACATACAACTTGTACAACAACTGTTAGTCCGTCATCAATTCTGCGTTCGTGACGAACTTATCTATGCCATTCATGACGTCATTGATTATGACGACATCCTACGTCAGGTAATTGCTTTATGACGTCACATGATGGATGAATAAACGGGAAAGGTCAATTTCCTGGATAATTTCAAGTACAATACCGCTCATAAATAAGCTAAATTGTTTCCAAAATAAGAACAGAGAATGTTAGTTAGTACAATTTTAACACGATTTCATGTCTTCTCTTGAATATCTTGAACATAATTCGATTGGAAGACATTGCTGCCTTAGGTAACAATGTCTTCCAAGCCAATTATGTTCAAAATATTCAATGTTACGTTTTATTTTGTTTGTGAAACGTTCCTAGTTATCCCTGTGCTGTAATGTATCCCTCGGAGAGCAAGTGATTTAAAACGCATGGTATATAAAATTACAAACAATGCTCCCAACCCGAAAATAGCAGTCCTTAAAAACGAGTGCTTCTTCTATTGGTAATGGATTAGCTTGGCAGAAATGAATAATTCTTGACTTCTTCATCGCTATTATCGAACAATCCTAATAATGAGGAGGGTTTTTTCTGACGAGAGAAAATCGTGTGGTAAAACTTCGAGTCGAATAATGGAGAAAACATCCAACGCTAAATGGCATTATTTTTTACGCTTTGTTGATCGTTGGTATTTCGCTGGAAGGATATCATGAGATAATAGAATACACATCGAACTGGGGACATAAAAGGATGGGGATAGTTTTGTTTTACGTTAAATGGGTGTGAAGAAATTGGGCATTAAACTTGTGAATGATAATGATGCCAATGCTATGTCGACCTAAGGGGTGAGGAGGACGTTATATCTTTCAGGGTTTCGGAGTGTGTGCAGAGATACTGCCAACCGAATACCACTGAATGATCGAAGTGTTTTGTCAAGAGGAAATATAGGGCTGTCGGGCCTGTGGCCGGTTGGATGGATTAGAGGGTGGATAGATTAGTGGAGGGGTGACTATGGATGGATGGATGGATGCGTGCGTGCGTGCGTGCGTGCGTGCGTGCGTGCGTGCGTGCGTGCGTGCGTGCGTGCGTGCGTGCGTGCGTGCGTGCGTGCGTTCGTTCGTTTGTGTGAGTGCGGTCGTGCGTGTATGTGCGCGGGCCTGTGTGCGTGCCTGCGCACGTGCCTGTGCGGGGTGTGTGAAGGTAGGTAGGTAGGTAGGTAGGTAGGCAGGTAGGTAGGTAGGTAGGTAGGTAGGTAGTAATATGGTTAAGGCGCTGGCTCAGAATTGTCAAAAAATTGAAAATATTTTTTATTTATTTTATTGCCTGAGATTTGTTATTTTTGTTTTCTAGAGGCGAGATGGCCTTATAAATATTGGACAACTTTAAGATGATGATGTTTGTCCAGTTAATTTCGATTTTACCAATATGTCACGTAGATTCGGATTTTTCCTAAATGCTATTACTGGGCGCAAATTGAGAGGCTGTCTTAGATTATTCTGTAATTTATGATATTCATCTTTCAAAATTTCGGCAATTTCTACATTTTTTCGATTATATGTCAGAGTGAATGGAATTATTTCACGCTGATCAGCAAGACCGGGGTCCACATTTATGCCCCTCGGCCATTCTGTTTCTAATTGCTTAATCCAAAATGATTCTCTAAGTTTCCTTTGTTTATCAGTTTCGTCAGTGGTATTTGAGAGAGGTGGTTGTTCAATGGGTATAATTTCGAAGTCCCGAGCGACTGAATGGCCAGGAAGGTTAAAGTGTTCAGCGACATGCGTGTCTTTTTCATGTCTAATATCGCAAAGGTGTCTAGTAGCTCGCCATCTTAATGGGCATTTGGTTTCACCGACATATTGCTTTTGGCACAATTTACAAGATATTACATAAATGACGTTTTCGGAATCGCAATCTAAATTAGACTGAATTTGAAATTTGTTTTTGTTCTGAAAGCTCATAAACGTTTTTTGATTTGGAAGAAGTAGGTCTAATTTACACCTTTTCTTTCCACATTTCCGAGATTCTCCTGCGCCTGTGATTGGTCGATTGTGACGAATCTTGGTAGGCCTGTGATCCGCAGCATTATCAGGGATAGTTTCCAAATCCTGTAAAGTTTCAGACTTAATTTTGCGCAAAAATCTAGACGAATAGCCTCTCGGCCTGAGGGCCTTGAATAAGAGAGAGCATGCAGATTCAAAGTTTTTCTATCACTCGAATTTCTATGAAAACGGATGATTTGTGATTTTACAATTCCTTTAAAGGTATGAGGTGGGTGGAAAGATTTCTTGTGAAGTAGTTGGTGAGAATCTGTGGGATTAAAGTATACTTTATAATCAAGGTGTCCCGTTGTGTCATACTTTACACCTTTGTATAGAGTTGCATCTAAAAAGTCTACGGACATCTGGTCAATGTTGGCTTTTAGTTTGATATTCGGGTCATGATTGTTCAAAATGGCGAAAAATTCATTAAATTCTTCCTTTGTATGATGCCAAATAATGAAAATATCATCGAGATACCTGCGGTAAAAGAGCGGCTGTTTTGGACATTTGCTAAGCGCATCCTCCTCCCACTCTGCTACATAGATGTTGGCAAAACTTGGACTGAAACGCTTACCCATTGCGCAGCCACAAATTTGTTGGTATGTTTCACCCGCGAATTCAAAATCATTGCCCTTTAAGCTTAGCTCTAAGAGAGCTAATATTTCGCCAGTGGGCCTATTGTTATCAGGGTATTTTTGAAATGCTTTACAGACAGAATTCAGACCTTTTTCGATGTCAATGTGTGTGTACATTGCATCGATGTCGAGCGTAATCAAAAATGAATTTGGAGGTATCGAGATCTCAGAGACCTGCGAGAGAAAGTCTTTTTCAAGGAGCTAAAATGTCTATTCGCAATTGGTTGTAGATAATCAATGATTTCACTGATCCTATAGGATTCAGAACCACAATCCGATATTATAGGTCGTCCTGGTGGTATCATAGGATCTGACCAAGAATCAATAGGCTTATGAATTTTGGGTAACAGATAAAATGTACGGGGTTTTGAATCTCGTTTCGCAACAAGGTATTTAAACTGTTTTTGCGTTAAACTCTTGTTATCAACCATATTTTGGAGAATTTCATTAAAATTGTCGCAGTTATTTTGCTAGAGTGGTTCATCTAATTTTTGGTAATATTTTGACTTTACTGAGTTGACGATGCGCTTCACGAATGTAGTTGTCTTTAAGCATTATTACAGCAGCAGATCCCTTATCAGCAGGTTTGATGACAATGTCATTGTTTCTACGCAATCCTGTTAAGGCTTGACGTTCCTCATATGATAAATTTCGATGATCTTTCGAAAATTTAACATTTGCAATGCATTCTTTTACAATTTTTATACTGTCAGAAATCGCGGGGTCGACTAATTTTGAGTCTGGTACCCAGCCAGTTTTTTCCACGAATGGCAGAATATTACTTTTCGAATTTCGAAAAAAGTCGGCTAATTTGACACGGTGGGACAATTCAAGAACTTCCATTGAGCCATTATCTAAAAGTGCATCTATGCCTAATTTGGGCCTAGGAGTTGGTATAAAGGTTAGGCCACGATTGAGTATTGATTTATCTGCTTCAGATAATGTAGAGCCAGTGAGATTAACAATATCACTACCCAGCCCGATACCGGGGTGGTTAGTACCCTGACCCTCAGTTAGTTTAAATTAAGAAAGGTTAACCAGCTATAATACAATGCATTAGCAGTTTTCTCACTCCAATGGATATTATCCTGGACCACTTCAAAATCAGCAATTGGTAGACTAGGGATGACTGAGACCTTTATTCGCAGGGATTCTACAGATGAATTGATAAATGCTAAGGTCCGTTTCTGCTGCGCACTTAGACGTTGAGAGTAGTTCAGTTTAGTGAAATAAACCTTTGAATCTAGACATTTTGAACGAATTGTACTGAATAGGAGTTGGACTCTTTGGGCAGTTACAAACATAGGTTCATCCTTATCATTTATGCCAATGTTTATGATGATTTTCTCTGGCTGATAGGTGGCCATGTATTTTTTGATAATGGTCCTAGCGTGGCACAATTTTGCCCCTGGATAGCAGGCTATCTGGGTGTCTGAATGGGGTTTCACATTTATACGGCTTAGATTGGAGGAGCCAAGGATCAAGATTTTTTTCGTCAAGACAAGGAGTCGCCATTCATTTTTGTGGTCTACCTCATACCGAAATTTCCAGAAAGAATTAGCTTCTAAGTGTGTAGTTTTCTTGGGTTTATTTTGATGATTGATGCTGTTTCTACACGGTGTAGGGGTGAACTCTGGCTGAGGTAGTTTGGCCACTGGCACTGGGGTACTGAGACCCTTTTGAGTCAAAGGTGTTGATCTGGTCCTTAGACCAGATTTTCTGTCATCCTTTGCTCTCTGTGGAAGGGGAGGTAATTCCTCCGAAGACAGAGGAGGCGGGGTATCTGGTAGCGGTATCTTACTAGGGTCCACAGGAGTTGATTAGGTCCTTGGACCAGATTTCTGGTTATTATCCACTCTCCGTGGAATGGGAGGGAACTCCTCTGGAGACAAGGGTGGTGGGGAGTCAGGTAGAGGAATCTGAAGAGGGTCCACAGGAGAGTCTAATAGGAATATCGGTGATGACCGAGTATCCGTTCTCTTTACTGGTGGGGGGGGGGCTATCGGTCGGTGACCTGAGCCGTCTTTTAAGTTCTGAAGGTGGTGAAATGACTGGTATGGTCTCGGATGACCTGCAGTAGGGGTGTTTAACTTGGCACTTTTGATCTTTCTGCTGAAAGTGGGGGTCAAAAGGCCTAATGAATTGATAGAATGCCTCGATTGATTTGACGTGAAATTTCTTGCCATAGTTGGCTTTAGCCCATCTAATGGCGGTTGATTTTGCCTTACCTAAATTAATGTTTGGCGCGGTCTGAGCTATGATAATTTCGGACATGATGGTGCCTAAACTGAAATTGTAATGGTCTATCATAGCTCGAATGATGGAATTTGCCCAAACAAAGTTAACTTTCTTGATGTCACTTACTATCTCTATATTGGGCATAGCTGGCTTAATGAAACGGCAGAGTTCGCTCACCTTCCTGCTCAGACCGGTTGGCAGGGTGTTGGAGCTCAAATTGCTGGTTAGGACACCTATGTGGTGAACACATTGTATTATCATATAATAGCACTTGACTAGTCGAGCCTGGGGAGGAGACGGACTGCTGTCCTCATGGTTGACATTCCGTCTCTTGCCCTTGCTCGTTCTAGCCATGGTGATATTACGCTCTAATAAATGATCAAAAACCAGCAAATTTAGTAACAACTGGGCCAGTCAACAAATCTAAGCAAGGGAGATAATCAAGCTCTAACCAACAATTGTCTAGTTTAAATTAAAGGGCTGATCTAAAAATTAAAACCTGAATCTTGAGTGATGAATAATTAAATCTACAAGCCTACATAGAACTACAAGCCTACTAAGTTTACAAGCCTACACAATTTAACTATACCTGAAATGGAAGATGAAGGATTAGTAGCATTTTAATATTAAAAGATACAATCAATACAATAATAGCAATTAATATATAACTCACAATTTTATGATACCGTCGTGCTTGGCTGACCGGTTTCGGTTAAGATAAACCTTCTTCAGAGCCTTGAGAACAAATCTGTCCTTCCATCATGTCTTTTTCATGTCTAATATCGCAAAGGTGCCTAGATGCTCGCCATCTTAAAGGGCATTTGGTTTCACCGACATATTGCTTTTGGCATGATTTACAAGATATTACATAAATCACGTTTTCGGAATCGCAGTCTAAATTAGACTGAATTTGAAATTAGTTTTTTGTTCTGAAGGCTCATACATGTTTTTTGATTTGGAAGAAGTAGGTATAATTTACACCTTTTCTTTCCACATTTCCGAGATTCTCCTACGCCTGTGATTGAACGATTGTGACGAATCTTGGTAGGCCGGTGATCTGCAGCATTATCAGGGATAGTTTCCAAATCCTGTAAAGTTTCAGACTTAATTTTGTGCAAAAATCTAGACGAATAGCCTCTCGGCTTGAAGGCCTTGAATAAGTTTTTTCTATCACTCGAATTACTATGAAAACGGATGATTTGAGAATTTACAATTCCTTTAAAGGTATGAGAGCGATGGAAAGATTTTTTGTGAAGTAGTTATATTGTAGTAGTTGTGAATTTTAATACTGTCAGAGATTGCTGGGTCGACTAATTTTGAGTCTGGTACCCAGCCAGTTTTTTCAACGAATGGCAAAATATTACTTTAGAGTTTCGAAAAAAGTCGGCTAATTTCACACGGTGGGAATATTCAAGAACTTCCATTGAGCCATTATCTAAAGTACATCTATGCCTAATTTGGGCAAAGGAGTTGGTACAAATGTTAGGCCACGATTGAGTATTGATTTTTCATTCAGCTTCAGGTAGTGTAGAGCCAGTGAGATTAACAATATCACCACCCAGCCCGATACTGAGGTGGTTAGTACCCCGAGCCTCAGTTAGTTTAAATTAAGAAAAGTTAACCAACTATAATACAACGCGTTAGCAGTTTTCTCACTCCAATGGATGTTATCCCGCACCTCTTCAAACTCAGCAATTGGTAGACTAGGGATGACTGAGACCTTTATCCGCAGGGATTCTACAGATGATTGATAAACGCTAAGGTCCTCTTCTGTTTTGCACTTAGACATTGAAAGTAGTTCAGTTTAGTGAAATAAACATTTGAATCTGGAAATTTTGATCGAATGGTACTGAATAGGAGTTGGGCTCGTTGAGCAGTTACAGACATAGGTTCGTCCTTGTCATTTATGCCAATGTTAACGATTATTTTCTCTGGCTGTTAGGAGTCCATGCATTTTTTGACATAATATTTATACGGCTTAGGTCGGAGGAGCCAAGTATCAGGATTTTTTTCGTCAAAACGGCGTCGCCATTCATTTTTGTGATCTACTGCATACCGAAATTTCCAGAAAGAATTAGCTTCTAAGGGTGTAGTTTTCTTGGTTTTATTTTGAGGAGTGATGCTCTTTCTACACGGTGTAGGAGTGAACTTTGGTTGAGGTAGTTTGGCCTCTGGCACTGGGGTTCTGAGATCCTTTTGAGTCAGATTTTCTATCAAACTTTGCTCTCTGTGGAAGGGGAGGTAATTCATCTGAAGACATTGGAGGCGGGGTCTTTGGTAAAGGTATCTTACTTGGATCCACAGGAGTTGATTTGGTCCTTGGACCATATTTCTGGTTAACATCCACTCTCCATGGAAGGGGAGGGAATTCCTCTGGAGACAACGGTGGTGGAGACTCTGGTAGCGGAATCTAAAGCGGGTCCACCAGAGAGTCTAATAGGAATATTGGTGATGACCGAGTATCCGTTCTCTTTGCTGGTGGCGGGCTATCGGTTGGTGACCTGATCCGTTTTCTAAGTTCTGAATGTGGTGAAATGACTGCTACGGTCTTGGATGACCTTGCAGTAGGGGTGTTAACTTGGCAGTTTTGCTATTTCTGCTGAAAGTGGGAATAAAAGGGCCTAATGAATTGGTAGAATGCCTCTATTGATTTGACGTGAAGTTTCTTGCCATAGTTGGCTTTTTCCCGTCTAATGGTCATCGATTTTGCCTTACCTAAATTAAGGTTTGGCGCGGCCTGAGCCTGAATTTCGGACATGATGGTGCCTAAGCTGAAATTGTAATGGTCTAGCATAGCTCGAATGATGGAATTTGCCCAAACACAGTTAACTTTCTTGATATCACTTACTATCTCTATATTGGGCATAGCTGGATTGACGAAATGGCAGAGTTCGCTTACCTTCCTGCTCAGACCGGTTGGCAAAGTGTTGGTGCTCAAATTGTTGGTTAGGACACCTATGTGGTGAACACATTGTATTATCATATAAGAGCACTTGACTAGTCGAGCCTGGGGAGGAGACGGACTGCTGTCCTCATGGTTGACATCCCGTCTCTTGCCCTTCCTCGTTCTAGCCATGGTGATATTATGCTCCAATAAATGATAAAAAAAATCCAACAACTTGGCCAGTCAACAGATCTAAGCAAGGGAGATAATCAAGCCCTAACCAACAATTGTCTAGTTTAAATTAAAGAGCTGATCCAAAAATTCTAAAACCTGAATATTGAGTGATGAATAATTAAATCTACAAGCCTACATAAAACTTGAAGCCTACTAAATTTACACGCCTACACAATTTAACTATACCTGAAATGGAAGATGAAGGATTAGTAGTATGTTAATATTAAAACATGCAATCAATACAATAATAGCAATTAATATATAACTCACAATTTGATATTACCGCCGTGCTTGGCTGACCGGTTTCGGTTAAGAATAACCTTCTTCAGAACCTTGAGAACAAATCTGTCTTTCCATTATAATTCCCGTCTATTTATTAGGGTGGCTGGCTTTAGGGGCGTGTCTTCGAAAATTACTCAATTGCCTTGAAATTAGCTAACTTATTTTCATTAAAGATTCAGACCGTCATAGGTGTTAGATTCAATTGTGTTATGCCCTTTGCTACTGATTGAGCACTAGGGTTTCCGAGCGAGGTTTGGGTGTCACTCGCTTGATTGAGATGTCCTTGATCAAAGGATCAAACCTCGGCCATTAATTCAATGAATTGTTTTCTATTCTTCAAAGGCGCCGGATTGGTATTGTTTTCAATGTTTGATTTATTCAGCTAAAAATAAACTTTAAACTGAGAATGATTTTGTCAACTTTAATAAGAATTTCTTTTTTAAATTTAAATACTGAACATTTTTTTTAACACATTTTGAGTATTGTGTTGCTGAATGTATTTTGTTGTCTCTCACAGCAATATAACTTTCAGTAAACCTAATTTCAAGATCTTTCTCCAAACACGGGAACAATGGAGGGATGGATGGAAAAGAGGAGAAGGAATGAAGGGCTGAAAGAAGGAGGAGTGGAGTGAAGGAAGAAAGAGTCTGATCCATCCATCCATTCACCGACCCATCCATTCAGACCATCCACCCATCCATCTAGAATCATCCATCCACCCAGACCATCCATCCATCCATCAGTCAGACCATCCATCCATCCAGACCCTCCATCCATCCATCCATCCATCCATCCATCCATCCAACCAAACCATCCATCCATCTATCCATGCACCCCTCCATCCATCCAGGCCATCAATCCATCCAAACCATTCAGACCATCCATCCATTCAAACCATCCATCCATACCATTCATCCCTTAATCCATCTAGGCCGTCCATCCATCTAGACCATCCATCCATTCAGACATCCTTCCATCAGTCAGGCCATCCATCAATTAATCCATCCATCCATCCATCCACCCACCCACCCACCCACCCACCCACCCACCCACCCACCCAGCCATCCACCCATACCACCCAACTCCCAATTACAAACCCACAATTTGAGAAGATAGACCATATTGATTGACAGATTTGCCCGACGGTATAGACAGTGCACATAATTAGTGGGTTAGTAAGTAAATAAAATAATAGAACTGGCACTGGCTGGTAGGTAGTAATATGGTTAAGCCGCTGGCACAGAATTTTAAAATTGTATTTATTTTATTGCCTGAGATTTGTTATTTTTGTTTTATAGAGGCGATATGGCCTTACAAATATTGGACAACTTTAAGATGATGATGGTTGTCCAATTAATTTAGATTTTACCAATATATCACGTAGATTCGGATTTTTCCTAAATGCTATTACTGGACGCAAGTATTTGCCGCTATTTTATGAATATATATATATATATATATATATATATATATATATATATATATATATATATATATATATATATATATATATATATATATATATATATATATATATATATATATATATATTACAGGAATCCATCAAAGGCAATGCCTATAAGGCGTTGGAACCTTTACATATATAAATATATAACGTACAGACATCACATCGTCAAAGACAATACAGCAACACTCTACACAGAGCATAGACAATAAAAAGGAAAAGAGAGTAAAAAAGAGAGAATAATTATAAGGGTGGTTATGTTGTAGCATCCAAATGCATTGTGTGAAATTTTTTTAAGTGAGTTGACAGCTTATTTATAAATACGTGTATGTCCTTGGCATGTGTGGGTGGAAGCGGGGATGGGGGTGGGGTTGGGTTTTTTTTTTATCTTGTTATTATCTGTATTCGTATGTGTCCGGAGCCGCATCTCAAAGACCGCTGATCAAATTGGCCTAAAATCCCAATACAAGAGGTTGATGCGGTTTAGAACAGTAACATAATTTTAGGATCTGCATACTCTATTATTCCATGTTATGCTGTTAATTCAATATAAGATTTGTTACTGTGATGACTAGATACTATATGCATTCTGGAAGCCATGGTAGACCCTTTAGATCATGTAGCCCTCATCACGCTGGCAGTAGCGCGTTGAGAGCTGATACAGTAGTTTTGTATTATCATATTTTTAATTACTTTTTTGTATGACTTCTGATTTATGATTTGTGTGCGAATGTCTGCAGGAATACTGTTCCGTAGTTTGATGTCTAGTGCGGAGGATTTGTTTCTTGATGTTTCTGTGCGGCAGTAGTTTGTATGGAGATTGTGACATGATCTGCTGGTATATGAGATTATTTCAGTGTTATGTCTGATACGTTTTGACAATGGAGTTGGTAAGTTATCGGTGTAGAAGTCTCTCATGATAGAATGTAGTTGCAATTTTGCAATGACTTTAGGTTTTAGTAGCTGTTCTGTTTCGAAGATATTCTGGCCCACTGCTGTTGAAGAGAATAGTTTAATAGCTTTCTTTTGTAGTACTTCCACATTTTTAAATTTAGATTGGTATGTGTTAGGCCAGATTGTATTGCAGTAGGTGATATATGGAAGTAAGAATGTGCTGTAGAGTGGTTTTATTATGTTATTTGGTAGATAGGACCTAAGACGACGCATAACACCTATGTTTTTTGCTACCTTGGAAGTAATAATTGCAGTGTGCTTCTCCCAAGTGAGCTCTTTATCCAGATACATGCCTAAATACTTAACAGAGTGTGCGTCTCCTATATCTTGACCATCTATATGAATTCTTGGGAGAGTGGGGTTTTTTCAATTTGTCTGCATTTGTGAATAACATATAGTTACTTTACTGACATTTAAAGATAATTTATTTACTTTGAACCACTGCATTAATTTTTCCATTTCATAATTTGCAGTTTTATACAGGGCATATATGTCCTTGTGGCCGCAAAACGCATTGGTCTCATGTGCAAATAGCATTAGAGATAGGCAGTTGCAAATGGTTGGTAAATCATTCATGTATAGTAAACACATCAGAGGGCCAAGAATTGATCCTTGAGGAACACCGCAAAACTATTTCTGCACTCCCAGAGAGAGAGAGAGAGAGAGAGAGAGAGAGAGAGAGAGAGAGAGAGAGAGAGAGAGAGAGAGAGAGAGAGAGCGCTCCATTGTATTGCATGTATTGCGATCTGTTAGAAAATTAACTCTTTATCCAATCGAGTGCAATGCCATGTATTCCGTAATGTGATTTTATTTTTATTAAAATTTTGTGGTCAATTGTATCAACATGCTCTCGAAAGGTAAAAAAATATTCGTAATATATGTTCCTTATTTTCAATGGAGTCTGATATTTGTTCCAGCATATCTACAAGTGCTAGCATAGTCGAGTAACTTTCCTTAAATCCATATTGTGATTGGTAAAATATAGAGTGTTTGTTTAGGAATTATGATAAGCGGTTATAATAGAGTCTCTCTAGGAGCTTTGAAAATAGAGGTAGTACGGAGACAGGCCTGTAGTTAGTAAAATCAGAGGAGTCTAATGGAAGATAATTTACAGCCAGTGAGATTTACAATGTCACTACCCAGCCAGATACCGGGGTGGTTAGTACCCTGACCCAGAGTTAGTTTTAATTAAGAGAAGGTAACCAGCTATGATACATTGTGCTAGAAGTTTTCTCACTCCAGTGAATTTTATGATGGACCACCTGAAATTCAGAAAGTGGAAGGAAGACTGGGGATAACGGAAACCTTCACCCTCATGTTTTCAAATCCAGTCTAAAAACATTCCTATTCACTCAATCTTATTCACTAAATTAAATTTAATGTTTTCTCATATTGTATGCGCCTAGAGCATGCTACTGCATGGAGTTTCGCGTGGTATAAATGTACTTATTATTATTATTATTATTATTATTATTATTATTATTATTATTATTATTATTATTATTATTATCTTCTGGTGAGCTGAAAATATTCCGGGTTTCATAGCAGATTCGTGTAATAATGTCATTGGCGTCAGATGAGGTTAATGTGCAAACTCAATCGAGCGAATATGACCTGATTTCACCCAACATGGGAATACTTAGTGCCTCAAATGAATAGCAATTTATTTTCTATGCTAGTAGGAGAACTGAGATACCTTATAATGAATATGTTTAGCCATTAATGTGTTTTTACTTACAAGAGAACGAAGCAATGACAAAGTAATCACAACATAAACACATGTTGCCATATTCCAATGATGGTAATACCATGCCATAGTAATGATGCATATATGCCTTTATTTCAATGGAATTTTACATTTGGATCCGATTACATGTTTTTTTACGTTTAAACTGACCACTTGATATAGGGATGAATATATCGTACACCCTTCCTAATTTAGTTAGTATATTGAAATTGCATTTCTCGAATAATATCGACCCTCTCATTACAGGTATTGGAACTCTCTCTACATATACACAATTTTAAGGGATGTTGTGTCGCTAGGGGACGATCAGACACATTGTTGTTCTGTTGGACACTTGGCTCTATAGTCAATATCGTCATTAGTATTACCATATGCCGTGGGAGTAATGTAGATCGCCGGGTAGTGTCAGGCCGTTCCGGTGTGTTATGTCGACTCGCCGCACCACAAGTGCACAACGAGTGATGACACTGGTTAGCATCCGGTCTCGGGGTGGCAGACCTTGTACGAGACTGCCCTGCGGGAAACAAAAATCGGCTCCTAAGGCTGGTGGAACTCAATCATTCCGGTGGGGCCATGCGACCATCATCGCGAACGTTAAATACAACGGTCTCATCCCACGAGTTTGTGTCACCAGTATGCCTGTCCATAGCAATTTCGTGTGATCTATGGACTTACAAGATTTGATTTGGTGACCTAAAAATATAAGTATATACAATGAGCTTACCTAAACAATTAAAAATATGCTAGATAAAACTACAATAAGAGCATGCGAAAATACGATGTAGATGAACTTCTAAACATGGGGCTCCCGGAGGTACCACACAGACCCGTAGGTCCGCAGAGGTATCCCCGCAAGGGAGGTTCCCATAGACGAGACTTAACTAGTTAACTTAATATAAGTTATTATACCTCTAAGCTGAAAGGAAGAAGGTTATATTAGATGAAAAGTGATGTGCCTCACACGGGAACTACTCCTAGTGCTAGTTTTGGTGAGGAGTATTATCCTGGCGTGGACCGTTGTTGCTGAATCCTTGCGAGAGGCAAGTGCCTCGCGCGGGCCTCCATCTTGGGAAGGTGTCGCCACTGCTTAAAGCAGGAGAAGAATAGTAGGCGTAAATGGGTCCACTCTAATATTTCAACCAAAAATGCTTTAGAGATAAAAGACCATACCTAGTGAGATTATGACTATAGGGGTGCGTACTGTTTTATGTGAAGACGGGACGGGGGATTCCCGATGGATTCCCTCGTTGCCGTCTTATGTGATTCTTGGTATGCTGAATTAGTAGTTGTCACTTTATTTTTGCGGGCCTTCGGCTTTGCTTAATTCCTGTTAGTTGTTTTCAGAACAAGAATTATTTTAGCCCGCAACTGACTGATATCTACCCAGCTATTAGACACGGCTGTCACGGAGAACAGATGCCCTAAGACACCAATACTAAAGACAGCGCTCATACATGTTACATAGCAAGATCTCCGAACTGGATACGAATCCGGACATCCCGCCCCATAACCACATAAAACATTACAAGACATGGGTTACATTTCACGAAAGCATTATTAGACCATTGTTCTATCATTATGGTGGGGGTAAGAGAGACGGATACCCACCGTAAATGTCCTTCCCGTAAGGGCGTGGCAGATCTAAATATCATGCCCAGACATTTTAACGGAATTCGGTGGGGGTACGCATCTCGCCCGTCACCGGGTCCTATGGAACTAACCATTTTACCTATTGTTTAGTTTATATACAAGTTGCCCAGTTTTGTACTGCGGTGTGGGAGGATTGTTCAGTAAATAAAATAATAATTAATACATGTGTTTTCGCAGTGCTTTCCTACATTGGCTTAAAGTGCTAACTACTAAGTATCCGAAGATACACGGGAATGTGTATGTGACACCACTCCCTGGCTATCACCGCTCGGAAACCCCAATAGTTTCCCAGAGTCGGATCAGCCCATGGCGTGGATGGGGACATCCAAACAATTAAGAATCCACAAGACTGAGTGGAACACGAAGAGAGACAAAATCTTACTTATGAGTCTTACCGGTGTGCGGGGCTAGATTATCGCACTACCGGAAGAGAAGAGTATTTTACACAGTATGTAATGAAGAAAGTGTCTCTAATCATTTCGAACCTATCCTATTGAGCTGAATAGAAAAGGTTTAGTCGGTAGCATGCCGGGCTAAACAGAGTTATAGCATGGACAGCGACCTCAGTGAAAAATTGTTGGTGGCGGGAAAAAGTGTTGCATATATAAGTGTTACTGTATAGTGTTTCCTACGTGCACTGCAGCCCTATATTTTCTATGAATAAACAAAACATATGAATGGATGGCCGCTGGCCATATATATATATATATATATATATATATATATATATATATATATATATATATATATATATATATATATATACATAATCTAACCAGAACAATCAATACGGTGTCAAATGATTAAGATATATATACTAGTACAGGTTAACGAACCTACTATAGTGCGGTTAGCAACACATTGAGGAAAATGAGAATAATTATCAACAAATACAGAAATTATAACTAGAGGTCCTAAGACCGTTACGGTTCTTTTTAGTCATCGGGACCGTTATTGAGGATACAATATAATTAACAAAACCTATATAGAGAAATAATTCAAAGGTGAAGTATAGTTACTTGAATACTTGGTAGTCATTCCCAAGTTAGGCTACCGTGTTACTGAAATTGATACGTTGATCCGTAGTCGACGTGAAATGATGCATTCTCCGGAAGCTGGAAAGTTCCCGCAGGTGGGTTTCCCGCAAGCTGTTTTCCGCAAACAAGAATTCCGCAAGAACACTCATGGCGGGAGGAGTACATCGCTTAGTGCTCTAGGCCTAATAGAATGTCTAACGAGCAGTTAGTAAACGATATGATAGTACTATGTGGTGAAGAAAGTTCCCGTACACCAATGGCACGGATGGAAGGTGTAAACAACCTCAAACCGGTCACAAGGCAAACGAAGATACCAAACAAAGCTTCACGGTGCTGGGTACGTCAGCCAGCTCTGAAGACGCACCGGGCAGAGTTTACTTGCTGCGGTCGAAAGTTGAAAGAACCGACACGATATGTGTGGCAGCGATTGAAATACCACTTTTAGGCATGGCTGGCAGATCCGGCGAGTCATCCATCAAAGAACATCCTGCCTCTACAGCTGTAGACTCACATATTCAGGCCGTAAAGGCCTCACTGCAACTCTGAGTTCCGAAGGAGATGTTGATATTCGTGAACAGTAAATAAAAAGTTCCAAATTGCTCCCGTAAGTAGGGAGTTTACAAAATTGTCTTTACTGCAGTAGGTTGGCTACTGGTAGCTACGGGAGAAGGACAGAAGCTGAAGTCATATGCGTCGATCGTAGCTAATACAGCTCCAACGGGTTTGGCCCCTGGCCGAGGATGCTCTCGATCACTGGATCGCTTCTCCTTTTATAGTCCTCGCGACGTCACAGGCGCAGGCTCCATCCAATCATCGTTCGAGCAACAGCCAATCAGCGCACAGCTAATAATAGCCCAGTCGAACGTTCTAGAACATTCTAGAAGCTTTGCGTCCAAGTGGTTATGACGTCATGGCAATATTTTGAAGATAATCATGAAGAGTTCTTCCTGGATAACTCAGCCATTTCTCAACCGATTTTGAAATGGTTTACAGATTTGAAAAGCCCGTTAAATTCTGGTCTTGACTATTGCCAGATTTAATGGGAACTGGAAATCAATAAGAATCACAGGGTACCATCTCGGTACACTAAAAGCGCCATCCTATCTAGGTCGTAACTACGCACTCCATATAAACAGCGTCCTAGCGCGCATGGGCATCATGCGTTTTAACGAACTTAGTAATTTTTCGACACGCTATCTCTCCATAGGCCTATATACGCTTATGGCTCTACCCAGAGGGGCGTGTTCAGGAAACAATTCCAGGACGGCCGGCGCATACCCAGCTCAGCTGGTACAGCCGGTATCCGACCAGTCGATCTGAACTACAGTAACATTGAAAGTTCAGCGGAGCAGCAGAGGACGTAGATTGACGCCGACTCCGGGTTCACCATATCCGGCGTAATGTCGTTTTTTTAGCAATTAGCAAGTCACTCAACTGTTTTCACCACTAGAATGCATCTATTATGCTGTGTTTTTATGCTTTCCCAATTCTAATAACGCCACGTGACCTTAATAACATTGGCGGATTTGGCAAACTAAGGGGAATTAAGGTCTGCAGATAGTGACGCAGTATTTACCTAGATACGTGATTAAACTTATAGATATTCTCGAAAATCAATACTTGAACATTAACTGTCATGAAGGATGGATTGTTTCGTGCTATGGTTGGCCACCGTGCACCCCACCCAAGATCAGAAATCCTTGATCTACTTTGAAGCTGAGCACTAGTAGTGTATAACTAAAGCCACACGAAACCCCAGCAGGCAGCAATACATAGCCTCGGTATGGGGGATGAGACATGTATCGTCTGATTGAGGGCTGGCTACAATCGTCTCAAGGCACATCTTCACTGCCTCAAAATTACATATTCTGCACTTTGTGAGCATCAACAGGCAGAAGACACAGAAGAACGCCTCTTCCAGCATCGTCAGCGGTATGAACAGGCTGGGAGAACCTTCTGGCGTATTGAAGTATCCTTTGAAGAGAAGATAAGATCAGGAGACAGATACAGTTAGACCAAATAAAGAAAACCGTCAAACAGTACAGGATTACTGTCATGAGAAGGATGAATGCAAGAAGGAGAAATACTTGGATGCCCAAACAGATTGAAAACATTTCAGTGTCGCCACTCCGACTAAGAGTAACATTTACTTTATATATCAATACAATATCAATTTATTTCATGCCTGGAAACTCATATCGCATTGTGGATTTTACATGACAATCATGGTGCAAAATGCGATCTTCAGTATAATTTAATATTCAAATACAGAAGTATAATGAATCGAAATAATCACACAATATATGGACAAGATTTCATTCCCACATAAAGTGCATAAAGTTGTCCACGTTTTATACAAAAATGTGTTCTTGCACATATAGAGAGCGCTTTATCAAAAGGCACAGTTTGGACTGTTAACAGTCACAATAGCCAGACGGTTGTATCTCAGTAGTTAAGTGACAATATTGGCACTGTTCGCGACCTTAACCGCAATAAAAACACTCTTACATTAGGGAATCTTAACGATGACCTTCTTAACCCAGCAACACATCATCTTAGGGTTAGCACTCTGCATTTTACCAATCGATAATACAACCAACAAGACCAGACTCATTACTCGTTCGGATCTCCGAACCGCTGCACGAGTATCTTCGTCCACTATCTCAAGCACGGATTCCATATGGTAACCGTCATTCAAATCCCACCAGCACGTACAGATGCCGAACTGAGATTCATAATAGGTCATTCTTTACAAAATCAATCCGTGGTTGGAATACTCCAGCACAATCCATTAGAATGGCTACCATATTAATCGGAATTTAAAAGCAAGCTGAAAGCCATGCACTATATCCAACGTCGCACACTGTGGTACTATACAGGACCTAGGATGGGGAATATTGCGTTAACCAGACTGCGAAGCGACTGTATAGTAACCTAAACAGATACGTAGTCAACAACTTTCTGGTGGATTCTAGCGCGTGCAACTGTGATCACGCTGACGAATCCATTCAACATTACATGCCTCACTCTACGCAGACCAAACTTGAAAAGACGCTTTCTTAAATACCTGCTTTTGCAAATTCCTCCCTGCATTACCTTCTCATCTGTTTCGCTTCACTATATATGCCGGTTTGTGTGTTAAAGGATTAATGGCCATGGGTGCTGAAAATGTCTTCTTGGGAGGCGCCCATTTGCAGTACGGGAGGGACTATTCTTTGAAGACATGCCACTGGACTGACTCACTTGCTAACCAAGTCGGTCACCCCAGTGTTTTTACAAATGTTCTTCTCAAGGACTGCTGGTGGGCTTTTTCGAGGAGAGGACAGAGATTTCCATGACCAATTTCGATCATTAAATGGCTAATAGTAAGGACATTTTCTGACGACTCCTCGACTAGTGACAGACTTTTGTCAACAGCGATCATACTTTTGCAACAACAAATGCATAAGCATCAGGGGGTGGCCATTGTGCAGTGTAATGTATAAATGCATTTGGGCTATGTCCCGCTCCTGTCTAGCTAAGATGCGCCCATGCTTTGGTCATGTTGAGATCAATTTGTGTGCTTTGAACCTTGGATTCCCCGAGTCCCAATTTCATGGTAACTATACGCTAACCTGTTGAGACTGGGTTGACGAATGGGTGCAGTCAAGTTAGTTTCAAAATATGCAACAGAATGTCATTTAATTATTGAACAATTCGTACAACTTGACGGACTATTCCAGTTTTATGACGGTGCATTTCTGTCATTTTTTATCCTGGCGCCAGCAGCTTACGTATGACGATGATGTCAATAATTGAGTCACGGATTGGATTCATCAATTTTGAAATGACTGTAGCTACTGATCAATACGAGAACATATGTGCCTCTATTAGCCTTGGCGATTGGCATATGATGAGCTAACTCTTCCATCCCGACATACACAGTTTAAAAGATTTACTATTATGTATCATAACCACAACTATACAATATGATGTCACCAACTATTGAAAAATATAATAGTAACATCTGCGTATTATTTTCTTGTTATACACTGATCTAACTGCATTGTAATATAGTTGTATGGGAGACGCGGTTATAAGATTTGTCTCATCGCACTTCCGTTCAAACAAAAATAAATTTTGTTTAAACCAATGTTTATCAAATTGCAAAGACATACAATTCGTACAACTTGACGGACTATTAAGCGTTTATGACTGACTTAGATTAATCATTCATAACGTAATTCATTGTGATGTCAACTTACCTATGGCGTAATTGATTATGGCATCATATACTTGACTGACAGACTTGATTCATCAAACTAAGCCCTAGGGAAATTGTCCAATGTGTGCAGATAACAGCCGCTAGAACGGAGAAATTCAATTTTAACTATGCTCTGCCCATCCCGTATTAGGTTCCACCCATGTCCCGCATGTGTTGGGATCGATTGATCCTTACATTTGCTGACTATCAATTTCCAGAAAACTATACAGGTATGTTGTTGAATATTGTAAAATACTCAACAGCATGATTATTAAAGAGTAAAGACATACAATTCTTACAACATCGCTTAGTCCGTCATCACTCATACGTTCGTGACGAACTTATCTATACCATTCATCACGTCATTGATTATGACATCATCATGCACGTCACGTATATGATTCATATGATTGATGTATAAACCGGAAAGGTTCATTATCAGTACAGCCAAACATACCATGAACGAAAAAAGATATTATGTTGATGATCCACATACGTCTCCCAACAAGAGAAAACGCTAAGACTACACACAAACTAAAACAGCTAGAACGAAAATAATACTGAACTACGAACCGCGACTAGATGATACACCCAAATCACCGAACGTTTGACGGAACTGATATTCAAAAGACAAAATGACTTGGTAAATGATATCAATTTCGCAGAGGATTTTTGTAAAATACTCGAAGTGCCCAATACATGAAGAATCCGTACACCACACTAACCACTCGCTGCTCACAAGGCTGATGTCACTTCATCGGCTCTGATCAGGAGCTAAGATAGTCAGAGAATGGTTCACAGGCCAGTTCCCCGGTACAAAAGATGAGCGACTACCTCAGATCGACGGCCAGCTAGGAATCTCTACTACGATAACGGAGAAACAGAGATCAGACACGCAATGACGGACTTAAAGTTGTACGTGTAGGCCAGATCGTATAAACAAACAATTCCTCACGCATGAAGGTCATGCCGTCTCAGCACCCTCCACACCTCATCAATGGAGCTTTCCAGTTTATGACGCCATACTCACCTACGTGACGTGTAGGATGACGTCATAATTAGCTACGTCATGTATGACGATGATAGGTTCGTCACGAAACCTAAGTTGATGACAGACTAAGCGGTTTTGTACGAAATGTATGGCTTTACTATTTAATAAACATGCTGTTGAATATTTTAAGACTGATCTGACTGGGCGCTCTCCCATCCAGTCAAATTAGTGCCGAAATATCCATCGGCTTACCTGTCTAATTTTCTGGAAATAAATAGTCAGGGAATTACAGCTAAACCTGAATTCCTTCATTCTGCCTTTGAATAATGCATAGCTATAGATGCTGTGGGAGAATGCATACTCACGACACTGTCTTAGCAATAGAAACCTCTCGAATCTCTATCCAACATGAGGCAAATCGTGCTCTTGAACGGCATCAGAAAGTTTTGGTCAAATGTAACCTTAGCTGGCATCAGAGATAAAAGTGATAGATTTATGGGAAACAGACAAGGCGGCTTTAACCGAGGACACAGGTGCGGCGACATAGTGAGGGCACACGGTATAATAACATCGATAGTTCTGTCAAAACATTGATACATCTACAACATGAGAATCGACACGCAGCGTACATTTGATACGGTCAAGAGATCACATATTCGCCAGTTTCTCCATCAAACTGACTGTGACAATGACAAACTACGCAGAGTGAGACTTCTACTTGCAAACACACAACTAACTCTTAGCGGCAAATCAATGGACCTTTCCGGTCTTAGCTATGTCCGCCCATTTCTAGCTAAGCTCCACCCACACCTCGCTTGTGTTGGGATCGATCGATCTCTGAACACAATGCCATTCAATTTCCAAAAACGGGAGCAACATCGCCCAGTCAAATTAGTTTCAAAATAGTCAACAGCATATTTATTAAATAGCAAAGAATTACAAAGACATGCAATTCATACAACGTGTCGGCCTATTTGAGAACGGATAACGGTCTATATGGAACCCTTTGTGACATAAGGATTGTGACGTCATCATACACTTGCTGAGCTGATTATGACATCATACGGGGTCAGATTGTAAATATGGGATTTAAGGAGTAGCTACCTTGAGACCCACCGAGACCCTTGAGAATCTGTTGGGACTCGGACGAATATTTGCGTATGGCCTTTGACCCTGTGTGCTTGACATCGCATTTGACCTTGTGTAAATACATCATCTCATTCATGAATATTGATATACCATCTTTGTAGTATAGTTGACAATGCGCGCCACTAAGTAACTGGTCGCATTGGACAGTCACTGAGTACATAGTGTTTATTTATAGAATTAGGTTAATCATCAGTGGTTACGTAACGATTGCATAACAGTAGGCAATGCTGTGTTCAATGCGTGGGTTATGGATGATTAATTGACGAATTGTGAAGGACGGTTTTAGGCGATGGCGTGATATTATTATAGCAAGAGAAAGTCGCTTATCGTGAGCTGTTGTTCGATGCTGTTGCTATGTTGCAGATTCCCATATAAATGTAAATTACTTTGTACCAGTATTCTGTTTTAATTAAATCCGTTTTAGAACGATAGCGATTTGGTCGCTGTGACCAAGAACTAAATAAGCGAGCTAGTACGTTGCCAATACTGATGCTGTGTAGCACCTGTGAGATAAGACCTCCGTCTTTATGAAGGGTTTAGCATAAAATGCAGAATAAGAGGTTGAACGGCAAGACATGGATAGATTAGATACCAGGATGTCTTAAGGATGTTTCCTCGGTATATAATATATCAGTATCTTGCAAGGCAAAGATATAAAGGCTTATTTTGAGAACCAAACACAGTATTTGGTTGGCTGTAATAGCATGCTCAATAAAACCGGTTCTCTGTCTGATTATTGAGATGACGAATTCTGGCAAGCACTGCTGAAACGTTAGGGGATTTCCGTGAACACGTCTATTTGCACGTGACGGGTCAGGGTTCAGATTGCGGTGTAGCTTGATGGATGAGGACTGTTGGCACCGGAGGCTAAATACGCTTATCCATCACTACAAAACAATCATAACGATTCAGAATGAAAGTCATCAGCAGTGCTGTCACAACAAAATAGAATTCAAAGAATGTGGAACTATGACTGGAATGCTTGATTGACGAGCATGTATAAAACAAGTGTTTTGGAAAAGCCGTCAATCTTTGTCATAATCAAGCTGGTTGGAACCGCTTTAATATGATCAATTGGGATGCAGGGGCGACCAATCCGATCACTGGAAATGTTGGGAATCACAGGGGGAGCCCGTTTGACGTCATTGTAGAGCGTCATACGCCTACGTAAAACAGATCCTATGGCTATATAATACCTGTGCACCATGTATGTGAAATCATTTTACCATCTCGATTCCTTTACGAGAGTAAGAACCGTTTTTCGTGAAGTAGTACTCCGCTTGTAATTCGAGTTTGCATTGAAAGTATATATAAGTTAATTTTGTGTAAGCCTGCAATACGGCTATATAATTCATTTGCAAAAGTCATTAAGTTTAATAAATTATATCAGTTTTATATTTAAAGCAAGAAGAGTTTTAGTTGTTGTTCGGTAGATTAGCGAAAGGAACAACCTTTCCCGAATTCAGTAAGAGTTAAGTTAGAGTAGATTAGGAGTGTAGGATTCAAGATCATCAAAAGACACGCCGAAAATCTTCATTGGCGACCGCGACGAGACCACAATCCACACCGACAACCACACAGTGAGTAGAACATTTATAGACATAGATGACCAACACTAATACGCAGTTCGTAGCAGCATTGTTAGATCCACAGCAAGCTTTATTACAACTCACTAACATTCTGATTGCCCATTTAGATACTGTCACTTCATCGGAAAATTTATCGTTTTCAACGCACGTAGAACATAAAAACAGACAGATCCACGAAAGTGACATTAGAAATGCTAACACCAGATTTAGAGCACGATCGAGATCTAGGGACACTGTTACACGTAAATATACAGCTCTACTTTCTATAACAACCGTGTCAACAGATAGAACTATGGTGACACCAACCTTGCCAGCCACACACCGTATAGAGGATTCGGGAATGCTATTCAGGGTATTCAACACTATGACGGCAGATCTTAAGAACAGCCTGGAAGGATTCGCTTTGTCAGCGGAGAGTAGAGAGGATCACAGGATCAAGAGGGAAACACTGAGGGACCACGTAAGGCATATTTTGCCATGCGATGGCCATATACCTGCAGAAGTTAGGGAGTATTTGGAAACCTGCAAATACGCCTTAGATGCGATAGCGCCAAATCAACCTGGCGACCCAGCATATCTGTTGAGTTGGACTACCAGAGGCCAGCTCCATATGGAAGTGGAGAGTTACCTAGCCACTCTAGATAGAAATGTAGTGACATGAGACAACTTATATGATCATATCGTGAAGTTCTTTGTATCGGCAAATGAAGGTGAGAGACTGAAGTACGAGATTGAGCAATTAGGACAGAAGAATGGTGAAAACATTAATACTTTCAACAGACGATTTCGGGCGTTAGCTCGGAAAGCATACCCCAATGACAACGCGGATAGCCGGCGCATGTTAGTGTGCATGTACGTAAAGGTGTTGAAGGATGTTAGGTTAGCGAGGCGAGTAATAACCAAAGGGAACGATACACTAACAAAAGCTATGGCGTACATGGAGGAGCAAGGAGATCTAAATGATCTGCTTGATGCGATGAGCCTAGGAGATAGCAGAGGAGAAAACCCCATGGAGGTCGATGAGTTTTCCGCGGAACAGTACGATCAAGTCACTGACGACTGGAGACACAAGTTAGTGGAACTGGAAAAGAGAATGATCGTTAGGCAAGAGAAAGCCATGAGAAATATATTCAGCATGGTGAAGGGATTGCAAGCGGAGATGCTAGCCAAAATGATAGGAATGACGACCGGTGTGTCATCACGTGAAGACACTTCATGTTTACCGAAACCCAGGAGAGTGATCAAATGCTATACCTGCGGGAAGGAAGGACACAAGAAGAATCAATGTAGCCAAACTACACAGAAAAAGGCGATTACATGCTATAATTGTGGGAAGACTTGCCACATAGCCAGAGAATGTAGGGCCAATAGAACCCCTGATCACGGATCACCGAAATCACGGGCACAACCTACAGAACACCGGCAACAACTGCCACAAGCACCACCACAACAAAAACGACCACAGTTCCGACCGATTTTCAAACGGCAATATAAATCGGAACCAATGGAACACAGAAAACGACCTGCACATCATACGGATCGTACGTTTGAAAGGAAATGTTGGAAGTGCGGAGCAGATGCCCTTACTATAACATGCCAGTAGGGGACATGGAAATCGACATGGTGATGACTCCCGCATGGGGATCACGTAATGCCAGGCGAGACTACCAAAACAGACTGGATCAAGGTAAGTGCGAGGACCCAGATGGTTTTGTACTGACAGGAGTAGGCACATATGCATATGGGAACTACCTGAAGACCAATGGAGAAGTGGTTTGTGGCAACGACAGCAATACTCATGATGAGTGCCGCTATCATTACGGGAGCAGCAACGATGGACGTAGACGGTCATATGCAGACGTCGTGACTGGAAGAAATGGCAGTCAGCGAGCGCAGGCATTAAATGGCATTAAATGGTCGCGGAACGAACGTGCAACCGACAGGTTCCTGGTCCGACTGCTGTTAGACAACAATCAGGGTTGCAACATTGATACCGGTAAGCATAGTATTGATGTTTTGATAGATACTGGTGCCAGTACATCACTTATTAGACGTGATATTTGGAAGACCTTGCTAGGTAATAGACATTTAAGGAAGGCACAGTTCTTGTTAGCCATAAATGGTTCCCCATAGATGTGTTAGGTGAAACTTAGGTCAAGTTTCAAGGCACTAGACCCATCCCTGTCATAATCATTAAGAAGATGAGGCATGAGGGTGGGGTAATTATTGATTATAAAAAGGCTGAGCTGGATTGGTTTGGAAAAAGATACAAAGTACACTTACCATATAGGCACCAGGATCGATACTATGCAGAGGCCAGTATCATGGGGACAACAGGTTTCAACGATATTGACGATGTCTGAAGGAATACGCTGATATCTTTGATACCGCACGTCCCACGGAGCTAGGTAGGAATCCATTAGTTGAATGTACAATCCCTACTACTTCGCCGCCCATAAGGCAGCATGTGTATAGAATTCCTCTAATGAAAGCTCACATTGTAGAGGACTAAATTAAAGAAATGTTAGATGGTGTGGGCGTAATTCGACCTTCGTCATCACAATGGGCGTCGCCCATTACACTCGTTCCCAAGAAGGATGGAACGACACGGTTCTGTATTGACTACAGATGGCTTGGTGAGGTAGTACCTCGTGACAACTACCCATTGCCGAATATATCCGATATAGTTGATGGAATGCAGGGATGGACTTGAAGTCTGGATATTGGCAGATACCAATGGCCAGTCAAGCCATTGTGAAGACAGCGTTTATTTGTCCTGCGGGTCAATTTGAATGGCTTCGTATGCCATTTGGTTTTCGAAACTCCGGAGCTGTTTTTCAGAGGACCATGAATGCCGTTTTTCGGGACTATTTGGATAAATTCATGAAAGTTTTTGTGGATGACATAGATATATACTCTAGGAGCCCTAAAGAGCATGCTCATCATTTGGCTCTCGTGATGGAGAGAATCAGAGCTCATAATTTGCAGATCAAACGGAAGAAGTGTGAATTTGCAAGTGGATCGGTAGACTTGCTAGGTTATCGCATTTCAGCGAAAGGGATCTCCCTCTCAAATACAGAAGGTGAAGGTCATTCGTGAAATGCAGCCACCTAAGGATGCGGCCGGATTCAGAACTATACCAGGTGCTATGGGATACTACAGGTCGTGTGTGCCTGGATATGCCGAAATAGCTAGACCTTTAATAGACCTGACGAAGAAATACCAACGATTCGAGTGGGGGAAGGAACAGCAGGTGTCGTTTGACAAGTTGAAAAACTTGCTATGCAGTGAGACTGTATTAGCCTATCCTGATCTTTCTAAGCCCTATTGTTTGTATACCGATGCTTCTTCATATGCAATAGGTGCAATATTGGTCCAGGAAGATGACCAAGGCATGGAACGAGTGATACAGTATGTAAGCAACACACTCAAAGACAGTCAGCTAATTGGCCAGTTATTGAGAAAGAGGCTTATGCTGTAGTCCATGCCCTTAAGAAGTTGCGACCTTATCTGGTCGGAGTCGAGTTCACTGTGTTCACCGATCACAAACCTCTGAAGAGTGTGTTTGTTGGAGAGGTAAGGAACACAAAGGTTCAACGAGCGGGACACCAAGGCTTACAGAAAACTGTGAGACTTATTCGTGACTCATTCTTGTGGAAATCTCTAAGGAGAGATGTCATTGAGATGTTGGATCGGTGCGCAACCTGCAAGGTGCATCAACCCATAAACACCCATCCTAAATACATGGAGATGCCGATGGCTAAGTACCCCAGGCAGATTATCGGGATGGATCTGGTCGGACCATTTGTCGAATCAACTAAGGGTAATCGCTATATTCTAACGATAGTTGATCATTGCTCTGCGTGGGCAGAACCCTACCCTATTCCTTCCAAGAGTGTGGAAGAGGTTAAAGACAGATTCTTTAACGAGTACTGTACAAGGCATTGAGTCCCTGAGGTTTTGATAATCGATCAAGGGGGCGAGTTCAATGAGAGAGAGAGAGAGTTGAAAGACTTGTACAGGGAGTATAGGATAGATTATCGTCTGACTAGTCCCAACCATCCTCAAATGAATGGTAAAACTGAGCGATTTAATCGTGCCCTGAAAGAGTTGATACAGAAGGGTGTGAATAACCAAGCTAGAGCATGGGAGAACGAGTTGGGAGCTGCTTTAATGGCTTACCGCAATACTCGTCATGCCACGACTGGTTACATGCCGTTCTACCTTACCAACGGTAGGTGTGGTAGATTGCCTATGGCGATGCCCATAGATGGTTTCCAAGATCTGCGCGATCGACTTACCAGTCTGAATAATGCCCTGCTCCGTGCCCGCATGGCCACAGAATTATCTCGTGAGCATCATCGCCAGGCAATAGATAAACGCGTGAACGGCGCCGATTTCAAGGTAGGCGATTCCGTAGTAGTTGTGGCAAATGAAGCTATGAAGCTTACATCACGTAATGATCCCAAATACGAGGTATTCAAGATAAACGGCCCAGTGGCGCATATTCGACACCAGAGATCCGGTAAAACCCGGGTTCTCAACATATCCAAGCTCAGAATTGTCGATTCTGTAATGTGCTGGGACACGGTTCGAGGGCATCCCATTAGGAAACCTGTTAAGGGTACCACTGCTAGCCATCCGTTAATAGAAAAATCCGTTGTGGAGAAATTGGTGGAGTTCCGTAAAGAACCACCTAGTACTTCGGAGCAGATACATCCAGCTGGTCCTTCTAATGAGGTGGCCATTGGACCAGAAGAACCTATGCAAGTGGAATGTGAACCAGTGCCGATGACTCCCGAACAAGAGTCATTAATAAACAATGATGAGAATCCATTATGACTGGGGATGACGCATCTATGAGGAGTCAGGGTGATTACCGGTCTGGGCGTATTTTTGGCCAGCGATCAAATTCTGGCTATAATTTACGCAAACGTCCGCATAAACCTGACTATTTTAGTTCACGGAAGAAAATTCCACGCATAGAGCCGATTAGTCATCCGATGTCTGATGCACAGTTTATCCATTATATAGCCTCCGTCATTGATCGTCATGTTTCACTCACCGCTTGTTAGCTGAACTATCAACAACGTACTTGTTCCCAAAATAGTCTTAGTGTATACAACATTGTGTCAGTCCACTATGTTTGTTTTACTAATAGTAGTTTCACTGTTTTACATTTTCTCTGATGTTGGTGGAATAACATCGCCTGACATTCAGAAAGTTAGGAATGGAGTGTTGATTACTCGACATGTTCCAATTTGCATAATACATGCTGAGTGGACAGCAGTTATATCAATTACCGCTCCTCGTTTACCAGTAAATTTCAGTAATCATATTGAAGTTCTTTACGCCATTGTCCATATAGCTAAGAATAAGGATATGCTATCTCGACATGACATCACTAGTTTATCGGGTCGATTGTTACGTATTAAACAACAGACGGCTGGTCAAATAGTGTCTCATGACACATTATCCAGACCATGGCGCGGTTTACTAAATTTCGTAGGTGAAATTGCCTCTTCTTTGTTTGGTGTAGCCACGTCTGGGGACATAGAAAAGTTGAAAGAAATTGTCAAAACATCTATGACAAAAGTTAACAAAATAATCCACTACACTAACGAGCTGACGTCACATGTCTGGCATGTATACGCTGAAGTCAATGTTAACCGGAATAGCGTCATCGACCTGACCGATGCACTTCGGAATGCTACGGAAGTTGTGCACGAATTCACGAGATGTACACAGAGGTGGAAAAGACATATATTCACATCAGTAAGAATCAGACAAGCAATTGACTCTTTGGTAGGCATCGCCTATGAGTACCGTCGATTGACAATGACATTTCACCAACGTACTGCTTCTTTGGAATTGGGACGTTTAACCGAGGAATTGTTTAGCCCGACAGATCTATTGGACATATCTAGGCAAGTCAGCGCAGGAGTTAAGTTAATTGAACCATTTCAGTGGTATTATCACAATATCATTGTTTGGCCTTTATGGAAAGATCCTATGGCTTTGCACTTTATGGCCGTCTTACCGTTGATAGATGATGGTAGTTATGTAGAGCACGGCATTCAATCGTGACCAGTTCCTTTAAACACTCCTAGTCATTTCTCGCAAGTTAAGCTATCTTTAGTCAGTACTGGACTTGATACTCGCACAGGTTGGTACTTTACACCAGCTAAATGTCATGGTGACAATCCGTGCGTGTGTGAGGGAAATTTACAAGTTGACGCGACTCATTTACCCTGCATTGTGAGCATTCTAACCAATACCACCGACCCCAATTGCGAAATCGAGTTATCCCAGTCTAATGATACCAGCAGTAAATTATTTAAAGGTCAGTATACTGGGATAGTGTTACAGACTTCTGGGGAGAAGGTGAAAACACATTGTGCGGGTAGAGGGACTAGAGAACAGGTATTGCCACACGGGGTATACATGTTAAACCCCACTAAATGTGTGTATAGCGGATTCGGATGGCACTACAGGCCTATTGAAGCCTACGAGCATAGATGTGCCAAGGTCATGCCGATCTTGAACATGTCAACGATTGAAATATCGGATATATTGAATCAATCACATATAATTCAACACTTGAAACATACTCAATGGGAACATTTACAGAAGGTCAAAATGGTAAATTTGGCACCTTTATCTGAAATAGACGTCGAGGCGACCGGTATCAATGAGGTGGGTCGGGACTCGATTATTATTATTGTATTGTGTATATGTATTGTAACATGTATTGTATTATTTATTTCATATCGATGTGGCGTCTTGGCGATACTGAGACGCTGCTGCATCAACGCTATCACCAAGAGGGAGAAACCTGGGCTGAAGCAGGACTGTGCTCTCGCTTTGTCTGAGGGAGGCCTAGCCCAGCAAAGTGTTGACGCGCCGACGAGGGCGGACGGATTCACCGAATGTGAGTTAGTCCCATCACCGGCTCCAGCAAAAGCAGTTCTGCAGATCCCGGGAATGTCCTTCGACACTCCATTGTACTGGTATCCGAACAATAACCAAAGTTATCCGACTGATACCGATTATTGTATTGTGCTATTAGTACCAATTGTATTGTTCATCTTTTTGTACTTGTACAGTGGCATTAGATTATTTTTTTATGTACAGTTTTCCATCTAATGGTTCCACTGTGCAGGTTACTTCATTTTAGTTTAGTGTACAGTGATTTAATATTGTTACTAATTGTATATTTGTCGTACTTGATTATGTATTATATTTGTTACGTGTAATTAATTACAGATGCGATGGGAGTGAACCATGATGTAATCCAGGTGAAGCCATGTTCATGGCCCGCTTACACACAGCATGTTGTAATCACTGTGAGCCATGCTCGTGTATGAGCGTACCACACAGATCATCATGGATCATGTACAGTATATATTATAGTAGCTTGCATATATTACAGATCACGGTATCTTTAATATTTTATAATTAGATTGTATTAATTGTTGGTTTGTTTTTCATATGATGTGTGTACGGCATGCATGTGGGTCATTTAAATACTGTTTGACTGATTTGTGTGTGTTATTAGAGAGCAGTGACTTGTCGTTAGCTACCTTGAGACCCACCATCTTTTGGGACTTCGAGGAATATTTGCTTATGTGATTGACATTGCATTTGACCTTGTGTAAATACGTCATCTCATTCATGAATATTCATATACCATCTTTGTAGTATAGTTGACAATGCGCGCCACTAGGTAACTGGTCGCATTGGACAGTCACTGAGTACATAGTGTTTATTTATAGAATTAGGTTAATCATCAGTGGTTGCATAACGATTGCATAACAGTAGGCAATGCTGTGTTTAATGCGTGGGTTATGGATGATTAATTGACGAATTGTGAAGGACTGTTTTAGGCGATGGCGTGATATTATTATAGCAAGAGAAAGTAGCTTACCGTGAGCTGTTCGATGCTGTTGCTATGTTGCAGATTCCCATATAAATGTAAATTACTTTGTACCAGTATTCTGTTTGAATTAAATCTGTTTTAGAACGATATCAATTTGGTCGCTGTGACCAAGAACTATATAAGCGTTAAGCTAGTATGTGGCCAATACTGATGCTGTGTAGCACCTGTGAGATAAGACCTCCGTCTTTAGGAAGGGTTTAGCATAAAATGCAAAATAAGAGGTTGAACGGCAAGACATGGATAGATTAGATACGAGGATGTCTTAAGGATGTTTCCTCGGTATATAATATACACCTGTGCAAAAGTTAAGCACCACCCTATTTTTACGCACATGCGAGGGTATATTCATGTGCTATGAAGAAAGCAATAGCATAAACATTTATGTACCCATCCATCTTAGTGCAAGAGGTAATAATGCAACTAGAGGAATGCTGATTATGATGGTGGGGAAACACTGTATGTTTTTGTTTGAACTTGAAAACGAGGCCTGAATATGGTTACGTTGACACAACTGACAACTATTGCCCTACAGTTGACACACGTGGCTAGATTGTCATTAATGGTGTCTGAAAACGAAGTTTAACATCTGTGCACGAGTTTGAGACTGTCATTATTAATACCGGGTATATCCACCTTGTGCCTGGATGACGGCCTGGACACGACGTCTCATGCTGGTCACCAACCGACTGATACGCCATTGTGGTATTCGTTGCCATTCAAGATGGAGTGCGTCTGTTAATTCCTGTAGGTTCTGCACAGGAGGATCCCTCCTTCTCACCATGTTTCCCAGAATGTCCCAGATATGCTCAATAGGGTTCATGTCAGGGCTCCTTGCTGGCCATGGTAGGGTTTCGATGGCATTCTGGCGGAGGTATTCATGCACAGCTCTAGCACGATGTGGTCGGGCGTTGTCATCCATGAATATAGGGTGGGTTCCAGGTGCATGATTTACAAAATGAGGGACCACAACTCTATCCAGTATGGAATCTTGATATCTTTGTCCATTTAGTGTTCCAGGTACAGTCAACAGATCCAGCTTACAATCAAATGAGATGCACCCCCATATCAAAACGGAACCTCCACCAAATGGAACTTCTTCCATGATGTTACGTTGGTCGTACGCCATGCGTCTGGACCTCCATACACGAGTTCGACCATCTGTGGCATGAAGCAGGAACCGACTTTCATCGGACCAGTGTACCCGTCTCCAGGATCTCATGTTCCCGTGTCTTCTTTCGTTGCACCACCTCAGACGCTCCTCTTTGTGGTGTGCAGTGAGGAGAGGACGTCTGACAGGTCTCCTAGCTTTCATGCCACTAGCATACAGTCTCCTTTTGACGGTAGACATTGACACTCTATTGCGCGTTTCCCATTGCTGGCTGAGCACTCTGCTGTTGGTGAATGGAGATCTCCTAACAAGGCGTACTAGGGCTCGATCATCACGGGCAGTAGTCTTCTTCGGTCTTCCAGATCTAGGCCTGTCCTTCACCTCGTTAGTTTGCCCATGTTTTGCAATCAAACGACTGATTACAGTATGGTTAATGTTCAGCTGTCTGCCAATCTCTCTGCATGACATACCAGTGGTATGCATGCCTATGATTTGCCATTTCACACGATCACTTAACCTTCGTCTTGCCATAGCGGTTCACAATCAAGAGATAATTCTCTCTGTACAAATAAACCACGGTCATGAACACAACATTCCTAATCTTGTCGCCTAAATCTGTATGTAATGTTCTACACCTCAAACTGGACTTTTACATAACTGAACACGTGTGCTGTTTCCCGCCACGCACGGACATCAAGCGGCGTGAAGTCATGCATGCATGTGCATTTCGTACTTGGAATTATGTCAGCTAACGCGGGCACAAAAAGTATGGCAGCCTAGTTGTACCATCATGTTTCTACGTTCTATTGTTTTTGCTGGTGCTTAACTTTTGCACAGGTGTATATATCAGTATCTTGCAAGGCAAAGAAATAAAGGATTATTTTGAGAACCAAACACAGTATTTGGCTGGCTGTAATAGCATGCTCAATAAAACCAGTTATGTTTCTGGTAAATTATTGAGATGACGAACTGCTGAAATATTAGGCGATTTCCATGAACACGTCTATTTGCACATGACGGGTCAGGGATCAGATTGCGGTGTAGCTTGATGGATGAGGACTGTTGGCACCGGTGGCTAAATACGCTTATCCATCGCTACAAAGCAATCATAACGATTCAGTATGAAAGTCTTCAGCATTGCTGTCACAACAAAATAGAATTCAAAGAATGTGGAACTATGACTGGAATTCTTGATTGACGAGCTTGTCAAACAACAAGTGTTTTGGAAAAGCCGTCAATCTTTGTCATAATCAAGCTGGTTGGAACCGCTTTAATCTGATCAATTGGAATGCAGGGGCAACCAATCAGATCACTGGAAATGTTGGGAATCACAAGGGAAGCCTGTTTGACGTCATACGCCTACGTAAAACAGATCCTATATAATACCTGTGCACCATGTATGTGCAATCATTTTACCGTCTCAATTCGTTTACGAGAGTAAGAATCGTTTTCGTGAAGTAGTATTCTGCTTGTAATTCGAGTTTGTATTGAAAGTATATATAAGTTAATTTTGTGTAAGCCTGCAATACGGCTATATAATTCGTTTGTAAAAGTTATTAAGTTTAATAAATTATATCAGTTTTATATTTAAAGTAAGAAGAGTTTTAGTTGTTGTTCAGAAGATTAGCGAAAGAAACAACCTTTCCCGAATTCAGTAAGAGTTAAGTTAGAGTAGATTAGGAGTGTAAGATTCAAGTTTATCAAAAGACACCCCGAAAATCTTCAAGATGATGGATGGATACTCTGGAAAGGTGATTTCTTTCCGCAATGTTTGACACATCACTAGGATCCCACCAAGGGCATGGTATATCACCAGCGATTTTCACCTGCTATGTTGTTGCAGCTCTAACATCGAGAACATACTACATTATCTTCCAGTCCTTTTGGAAGTTGTAGATTCGAGGGTTTAAAATTTACCTGAAAGTTCAGATGCGCCGATACGATGCTACAGGTGCCTCAATAATGCTATATAATATATAACTGTGACAGTTGGGCGCTGCCCAACTCGATGACCAGACTCGATGCATGGCATCACAAACACGTGCAAGTGGCACCCCGAATCACACGCTGGCCTCACAGCCTGATCTCAAATACAGCATTTTACAAACTGTGCAATATGTTTCCTCAATATTAATTTGGAGAATATCGAGACAGCAATGGTTAATGCTCGAATATGTAATGGACCTTTCCAGTTTATCAATCCATCATATGATGCTATGATGAACTGCGTGACATGTAGGATGACGTCATAATCAATGACGCCATGCATGACGTAGATAAGTTCGTCAATTGATGGCGAACTAAGCTTTGTTGTATGCATTGTATGTTTTTACTATTCAATAAATATGATGTTGAATATTTTGAAACTAATTTGACAGGGTACTGTTGCTGTCATAGGCAGCAACAGCACCCAGTCAAATTAGTATTAGTATTAAAATATACAACAGGTTACATGTATAGTTTTCTCGACATTGATAGTATGGGAGATCATGGATCGATCGATTCCAACACGAGCTATGTGTGGGTGGAGCCTAGCTATAGCTGGGCGTCGCATAGCTAATGCGGGAAAGGTACATTGTTCCTCAAATGCCAGAAAATTCTCCTGCTCAGAAAGCATTGA
This sequence comes from Chaetoderma sp. LZ-2023a, assembly GCA_034401795.1. NCBI lineage: Eukaryota > Metazoa > Mollusca > Caudofoveata > Chaetodermatida > Chaetodermatidae > Chaetoderma > Chaetoderma sp. LZ-2023a. Next base: position 210,808,025 of record CM067369.1, on the reverse strand, counting down.
AGCCTTCAGCACTGCGCGGCAACAAGTATAAGGCATGCATAGGATAATAGTAACGTGTTACATGTTCTGCGATCACACCTCACACAACCTAACCCAACCTAGGATGTTCGCTGAGAGCACGACACAGTGAAGAGAGGTTGAGGAAAACTGCGTGCAGCTGAAAGACGTTTCCACTTCTTCCAGCCACAGAAAACACTCACTGCTCGTTATCATGGATACATTATTTGTTGTTAGCTATTCTCTATTTGCATGGTGGCATAATTAGCTAAATATAATTAGATTGCATCTGCATCTAAATTTACCTTTCCAGAGTACCCATCCATCATCTAACCTCGCATGACGTCATAATCAGCTCAGTGCATGTATAATGACGTCATAATCATTACGTCACAAAGGGTTCCATATAGACTGTCATCAAATCTCAAATAGTCTGACACGTTGTATGAATTGTATGTCTTTGTAATACTTTGCTATTTAATAAACATGCTGTTGAATATTTTGAAACTAATTTGACTGGGCGCAGTTGCTGCCTTAGGCAGCAACAGCGCCCAGTTAAATTATGTTCAAAATATTCAACAGCTTACCTGTTGAAGATTTCGGATACTAAAATTACCTCTTGTTAACGGGTCGGTGGTCTCGCTTCGCTACCAGTAAGTTTATGATGTAGGGTTACTGCGACAACCACCTGCCGGTGACGGAGAAGGATACAGGACAGTCTGGCTCGCCTCGTCGAGAAGATGGTGATGACGATATTTGTAGAAGACTGCTGGGCCTAATCTGACTAAGAAAATTTGCTGGTAAGGATCGGAGGTTGCCTCCGACTCAAAGATCAGATTCCTAATGCTAAGTTTCTATCTGGATGAACTAACCAAACTCGTGTCTTACATATACGTAAGATGATGATTTTATTAATATAACTGTACAAATTTACAAGACAATAAGTTGGAGCAAAAATCGCTCGTAACCAAACTGGTACCTAATGGTACAGCACCACATTATGAAACTGAACGTCAGCGAGATGCTCAGTGAATCACGATGGTGGCTTGATTAACTTTCTAAACATGAAAGTGTATCTTATATAGTATTCAGAATCTCTAATTCTGAGGTTCTATACATATTGAAATAATAAGATTTTTCCCGAATCTGTTCTAATGACACTTCTAGGTACGTCATAGGCACACCTTGATTGGCCCTGACAATCAGTCCACCAATCAACTTCTGCTTATTCCTTCCTAGAAGTTCCTACCTAATAAATGTTGGTTGTTCTAACCAATCAACGATCCCTTCATTTCGATGTCGGCTACAAAACTTATTCTACATAATTCTTTGCTACAGAGTTTGGTCGACGCTCATTGATCATGACGTCATCCTGACCAATCAAACTTTGTGTTATTCTTCTAGGGAGAGATGCTGCCTCGCATATTCAAAGCGGTGGGGACTGGTTCTGAATTGATGTGATCTGTCAGCTAAGTAGCTATATTGCGGAATGTGTTGTTGTCGCATGCCATTGCATGAGTGACATATAGTTGATACACAAATTTTGATTCTGTTATTAATTCCTACAGGACGCTACAATGTCCATGTCCTGTCCATTGCCTACTGACAGACAGCCTGTAGGATGCTAGGGTGAATTGGCACATGAGCTGTAATTTCTCATCGCCAGCTTATGTTGTTACATTCTTATGTGAGAATTTAGATTGCCTACGTCATCAACTACGTCCGTTTGTCACGTTCGATTCCACTGATTCTTATACCTTGATTATTTTCTAAACCATCGATCCAAACAACTGCCGAATATCATAAAAGTGTATGCCGGTGGACAGCAACAACTTTCACCCAAACTATTTCTGAATGCCCATCAACTCAGAACCGTGGGAGCTATTCTAATCAATTCGGCTGTTTCAAAATACACTTTAAAACTTTATCAAAACTTTATCCAATAAGTTCAGTGTGCTATATTAGCACACTATTGGCACACCATCCATTTATTTGAAATCCACTATCGTCAGCATCGGCTGATGTAATTCATCACGTTAAATATTAAAGTATAAATGTCAACCGGCCCATTAGCTCACCTGGTATTTTCAAATCATAAATTTCTCTTGGGACTTACTCGAAAATATAAGACATCCGGCGGGTCATGACTCCCACAAGACAATCCCATATTTACACATGCCCACCAACCAAAGTTAATTAACCATCTATTAAGGCCTTAAGAGAGTGTAAATTAACTCGTTGTGTTCCATCTACAACTAAAACTACATTATACCAGGGCTATCTAGACCGAAACACAATCCAAAATAAAACAAAACAGTAAAGCAAAATAATCAATCGTTAATCCTACAGATAATAAAACAGATCTAAACAGTAAAATCAAATAACAGCAAATACACCTAAATATAACAGTGCAAACAAACAGTTCTCTACTATACGAACAGCACGGTAATCAATCAATTAACTGCTCAAACATGGAAATAACTTGTATATATAAACGGTAAATAAACAGTACGAAACAGTAAGTAACAGTAAATAACAGTAATGAATTGAACAGAGTTATATATCCTCGTACTCTACGTTAGTAGTGTTAAGTTCCACATCCACCCTGCCATCCGCCGTGTGGTCCACCATTGTCCTGTGATTGGCGTTAGGTGACGAACCCCCATCAGGCGCGTTTGACAGATCATACAGCATTGCAGGCAGCTGCGACCGTCGAGACTGAGCGGATCCGGAATCTGGAATCCCTGCCGCACGTGGCTTTCATGCGAAACACATCCACACGCATTGCAGGATTCCACACTTATAAAATACGAATAAACACACAATTAATATGATGGTGGAGGCCGTCGAATAGGAAAACAAAGACTGTACATTGATGCCGTCGACCATCGCTGGGTCGATCTCAGATAGTGGTGCTAGGGGCACGTACCTTGTCTTACGCAAATGGTCCCATTTCTGAATCTCAAGATGGTTTATGATCAAAGATTGGTTTAACACCCCGGCCGCATCCAATCCAGGGACGTCGACAGCAAGACTGATTCGACTATAAGTCCGACTATAAGACTGTATAGGCTCGAATCGCCATCTCATCCACTCAACATCAACGCATACAGACCACTCATTACGTCGCACCTGTCCGTCAGTCGTCGTCCACAGTGTACTTCGACAGTCTCCCCAAAGGTTTGCACACCACCCCTATTTTCTTGTGGGTGAAAAATTTACTAGATGTTCCATTGGACTCGGACAACTGGATGTTACATGAACTGTCAGTAGTATTACTCAATAGACTAACTATGCATGGTACGTGAGTCTTATACTCGAGGTTCATCGAATGTAACCCATACTTGATATAATTATGCCCCTCGATCAATGGTAAGGTTGCGATATAATGTAACTGCGAATCATCCTTCCACAACGGATACACAATGACGTTTCTGTAATACCACTGGTATGGATGAATCAACCGATTTCCGACACTGACTTATTTAGTGACTTCAGCCAAATCAGACGGACTAAAAAGTTCTTCTGTCAATCTCCCCAATTCCAGGGAAGCAGTTTGTCTATGAAACTGGGCGGCCAACTTCTGGTAGCTATATACCACATTCTCGGCCGAATCCACAATGTGACCCAACCTGTACAAGTGCATAGAGGTCAGCCTGTCGTGCAACGTGAACCTTGAATAGCTCACTCACGTTCTTGGTCAAACTGACCAAACTACTGGTAACCTCATTAATACGGTCGACATTAGTGTTAATTCATTTGAAAGCAAGATTCACGTGGGATGCTAACTTATTTGAGAAGTGAACCAATCGGTTCATATTCTTCATAGCAGTTTTAACAACGTTCTTGATAGTTTCAATGTCACCTGATGCCGCCGTCCCAAACAATGATGAAGCTATATCACCTATACAATTAAATAGTCCACGTTTTTGTCGACCATTGGCATGACTTAGCATTGTTTGTCGCGTCCTAATGGCAATCTCTTTGATAATATTTTTACGATGTTGTAACCCAAAAATGTTGTTGTCATTCAGCGAAGTCTTGCGACCAACGTCAGCAACAAGCAACCGAAATCTTGATACTCATTCAATGAATTTAGCAGGCAAATACGGGTGGTCAATAGACACCACTACAGTCCATTCAGCATGTATCACAGAAATCTCCTGGTGACTAATTATCATTACACCGTTTTGTAACTTGTGGATACCAGAATTCTGACATAGTCCATAAATTAAACTAACTAATACTACTGCCACGCAAAATTGTAAGGTAAACATGATTCGTTTAGACAAGTTCGATATTACCAGTAACAGCAATTAAGCAGAGATTAAAATCATCTCATGCTACACCGCTTTATAACGGCTTCGATACGATTCACAAAGTCATCATACGCAGACCAGCCAAATGCACCAATCCTAACATGCTTACTGTCTGAGCTGAACTCAGGAGCGTGACTGCGCTTGCACAGATTATAGGAGTGCGATGGAAGTGTTTCCACTGACTTGTTGGCAGGTTCAGGTACATCCTCCGAGGTGTCCATTAACATAGGAGCCTCCGACGTATCCCTTGGTGACTCATACTTTGGATCATTACTCGTACCAGGTCGATCTATATCCATGTCGACCACCTTACCCATCTTACGCACCTTTGGCTCCCAAGTAGAAGCCGGTCGCTTCCTATGAGCTACATTACAAGGCAGTGAAGCAGAGTCGGGTACCGGCAAAGGTACAGACTCGGGTAATGGTACAATACGAGGATGATGGCTGGCTTTCGTGCCTTTTGCAGGGTTATGAACTGGGCGTGGTCTTACTTTGTCCCAGCACATCTCTGAGTCGACCACGTGTAACTTGGATATGTTAAGCATGCGTACCTTCCCAGACCTTTGATGGCGGACATGGGCCATGGGTCCATAGATCTTAAAGATCTCATACTCAGGGTCACTGCGAGAGGTTAACTTCATCCTCTCCTCATCCTTTATGACCACTGAATCCCCAGCCTTAAATTCACCGGTGTTTGCACGTTTGTGGAACCTGTTCTCGGTGTGCTTCTCGAGACTTAGCCGTTTCTCCTCGAGCACGCAACAAGGCATTGTTGAGACATGTCAGTCTTTTGCCTAAATCATGCGAAGCATCGAGTGGAATAGCAAACGGAAGTCTTGCACGTCGACCATACGTCAGATAAAATGGCGTATATCCGGTCGTGGAGTGACGAGTGTTGCGGTACGCTGTTAAAGCTGCGCCCAACTCATCTTCCCAGGCACGAGACTCGTTGTTCACACCTTTCTGGATCAGTTCTTTAAGAGTGCAATTGAACCTCTCAGTGCATCCGTTAGTTTGTGGATGATACGGACTCGATCTTCTATGATCGATACCATGTTCATGGAATCGCTGCTCCAAGGAATTCGAACAGAACTCTTTACCCTGATCTGTAATCAGAATCTCAGGGATACCATGACGAGCAACATACTCATTGAAGAATTTGTCTTCAACATTCTGAGACGTCTTAGCTGCAATCGGCTATGCCTCTGCCTATGCAGAACAGTGATCGATTACCGTCATAATGTAATTATTACCTTTGCTTGACTCTAACAGCGGACCAATCAAATCCATACCAATTATCTGACTTGGATAACTAGCCATTGGCATCTCACTATACTTAGGTCGAGTAGTGACAGGTCGATTGACCTGGCATGTCATACACATATCAAGCGTACGTACCACGTTCTTCCTTAAGGACGTTCAGACAAAAGAATCTCTTACCATACCGATGGTCTTCTTCAGACCGTGGTGACCAGCTCGTTCATGAGCTTTCTGGAGCACTCTCTCCCGGAACAGGGTAGGTAGTAAGATGCCGGGGGTACTCAGTGTCCAATGCTGAGGGTGGAACCAAAGAATACAATATGCCATTATACACCATCTACTCCTCCGGTGTATTCTTGAACAACTCCAGGTATTCCTTGGTTTGTTCAGCACATAGTTCATCGTAAGGAACATCATACACCTCCAGAGGAACATGAGGTAGGACACCTTCGTCCACTTCAGGTATGACATAGTCACCCATGTCTAATGTGGCGACTTCTACTGGCCGACGTAATCTCGACAACATATCTGCTTGAATTTTCTTCGAGCCTTGGATGTACTCTATCTTACATCCGTATTCAGCGATGCACCTTCGTGTTCTTAACTTCTCCCACAAACAAACTCTTTAGGGGTTTGTGGTCAGTATACATGGTGAACTGCACGCCAAATAGATAAGGCCTAAGTTTTTTTAGCGCATATATTACCGCGTAAGCTTCCTTCTCTATTATGGGCCAATTCAACTGACTGTCTTTAAGAGTAGAGCTAACACACTGTATAACACGCTCTATACCCTTATCATCAACCTGTACTAGTATCGCACTTATTGCATAACTAGACGCATCAGTATACAAATTAAATGGGGCATTTAAATTCGGATAAGTGAGTACGGTCTCACTACACAGCAAGTTCTTTAATTTCTCAAGCACTTGCTGTTCATGTTTACCCCACTCAAATCTCTTATATTTCTTAGTCAACTCTATCAGAGGCTTAGCAATTTCGGCATAACCTCTTACGCAAGATCTGTAATAACCTGTAGCTCCGAGAAAACTACAAACCTCATCCACATCATAGGGTGGTGACATCTCTCATATTACTTTGACCTTTTGACTCTGAGGAGCTACTCCTTACGCAGAAATGTGATATCCTAACAAGGTAACAGACTTACTGGCAAATTCATATTTCTTTTTCTTCAATTGTAAATTATACTCTTAAATCTTACGCATGACCAGGCGTAAATGATGTGCATGTTCCTTCGGATTCCGTGAATATACGACCATATCGTCGACGAAAACATACACATATTTTCCTACAAATTTACGGAAAATATCGTTCATTGCCCTCTGAAATACGGCACCTGAGTTGCAAAAACCAAACGGCATCCGAATCCATTCAAAAATACCGTCACTGCACACCAACGCTGTTTTCTCAATGTCTTGGCTGGCCATGGGTATCTGCCAATAGCCGGACTTCAAGTCCATCGTAGAAAAGATCGTTGCGCCTCGCATCGAGTCAAAAATGTCAGATATATTCGGTAACGGATAACTATCCTTACAACACACTGAGTTCAATTTCCTAAAGTCCACGCAAAATCTAGTATCACCATCCTTCTTTAGAACCAAGGTGATGGGCGACGTCCAAGGTGATGACGACTGTCTTATGACGCCCGCGGCTAGCATTTCCTTAGCTTGATTCTTAACCAAGTACTGCTTAGCCAACGGTAACCGATAGGCTTTCTGCCTAATAGGAGGGTGATCTCCTGTCGGAATGGTACATTTCACCTGGGGTACACTTCCTAACGTGGTTGGATGAGCTGTATCGAAATTATTTGCAAAATCGCTCAGTACTTTGTCAACAACTGCATATCCGGTCGTTTCTTTGCAACTGGCATATACATAGTCATTCTGAATTCTATACGGAATTCTAAAGGGATATACTTGACCAAACCATACTACCTCTTTGGCCTTGTAATCAATCCTTGCACTTCCCATATAGAAGGCGTCAGCACCAATCAGACACTCATGCTGCATGCTACTCACAATCACACTTGGAATAGGCCGGGCGTTCTTGAATTTAATTTGGGTCTCCCCCAAAATGTCTATTGGTGAACCATTTACGGCCAACAAAGTCTTAGCCTTCCTTAATGGCCTAGCATTTAGAATGCTCTGCAATATATCCTTTCTCACAAGGGAAGTACTAGCACCAGTATCAATTAATGCATCAACATACTCACCCCTGTTTCCTCGACTGCTTGGATCCATCTCAAGCTGGATAAGGAATCGTTCAGCCATCACTTATTCCTTCCGAACTCGTTTAATGGACTCCGTCATCCATTAACAAATGCAGCGTACGACTGTTGCCAACTTTCAATGGACAGGGCTCCTCCGTCACCATAAGAATAATGGCCATACCTGTCCATTCGTGAATCCGTGAGCACAAACCCTTCCCGATCTTCGTATTCGTCACCACTTCTGTTTTGGTTTATCAGATCACGTCTAGTATTATGTGAGTACGCCCACAGAGTGGGCTCGTGTCCTGTATACGAATTATTATCCTCACAGTGGCGATCGTCAACCTGGTTGATCTGCATGGGCTCTTCGTTATGTTCTGACTGGCGAGGACGCTTCATTGCCCGACGCTGTGGTGTAACTTGTCGATTTGATGGACAATCGTTCGGATAATGTCCAGTCTGACCGCAGTTGTAGCATACTACCTGTCGTCTAGGTTGGGAAAGTGCTACTGCTGTAAAACACTCAGAGGCCATATGGCCCAGTTTCCCGCAACTAAAACATGTCATCGGCGGACGCTGTGGACATGGTTGGCGCGTCTTTGGCGCTGCTCGATTCAGTGGTGGCTGAACTGGTTGTGTACATGCGTTTATGTAGTGGCCAGGACGGCCACAATTAAAGCATGTGATGTTCTGCTTCTTCTGTTCTGCTTTAGGGGCGTCCTGCACCTTGCGTTGGCGCAGTTTGGATTCCGCCTGTCGTTGCGGTGCTGTTTGTGGTGGTGGTGAGAAAACCGGTCCACTCTGGAGGTTTTCAATGAAATTACACAATCGCTTGATAAGCTTGCTCTGCTGAGCGATCTGCTGCTTCATTGAATTAATGACCGCCCACACTCCCTTTCCCTCTTCCTCGTTCATCATGTTCACTTCCATCTCTTCATCTCTCCGGGGTGATATATGCATAGCTTGCAGGAGGTCGTTGCATCCTTCTTCGTCCTCCGTGAGTGCCAATGCTCTCTTGAGATCTTTTATCTTTCGCCGCACTATGCGCCAACCCATTCCTTGATCTTTGAGTGCTCGGATATACGATGACAGCACCACTCTCTTGCTGTCTGGATTCTCATCCGGATAAGCACGCGCGGCCAACTCCATGTACCTCCGGTTGAAGGAGATCATGGTTTCGCTTCCCCGTAGTCGAACGGACTCCAGGTCATATTTGACCCCGTTCTGTCTCATTAGCTGATACAAAGTTTACGGAGATAAACTCTTGAAGCTCATCGTACGTGACATTGTCTCTTACCTTCCCATGCACATATTGGTCAATCGCCTTCGACAATTGCCCTCTTGACGCTATGGTTACAATATATACGGGCATGCCATCAAGATTGCCCTCTGTAGCCTCACATACATGGTGGGTTTCATCGACTCGGGGAGAAGGCCGTCACATAGTTTGACCCGCTGTGTCAATTCGCATACTTCTCGCCAGAAAACCCTATTCCGTTCTCGGTGATCCTCTTCTTGAGTGATCGTGTTAGCCATCAAGACACCCAAGCGGTGCATGGCCTCGACAGTTTCCTGCCTCAGCTCATGGGTGTATGCCATTGGAGGAGTAGGTTCTCCCGGTGCTGGTAAGGTAGTGTCGATTCTATGTGACGTCGGCATGCTTGACTATGATCTGACGATACAATTCTTATTGGTAGTACAACTGAATTATGACTCTTTTGAGCCAAGGCTGTTCTTTACAGTTGGTATCGGTAGTGATCTTAATTATCGTATTTTCTTTATATTCCCGATGTTGAATCACTTTCGGGTGCTCTGAAATCTTTGCCAAATCTATAAAAGAAATTTCACTCGGTCGCAAATGTCGTCCAGGACAACAATAACTGGTCGTGTCAGCGTAGCTGACATACTTTAAAGTACTTACATGGGTCACAGATTTGACTCCTGTTCGAATGTGAAGCACACGATATTACAATGATGAATCTGATCAAGATCCTGGCAGGTGAAGCCACTGAAGATTTCGGATCTTCGGGTACTAAAATTACTTCTTGTTATCGGGTCGATGGCTTCACTACCAGTAAGTTTATGGTGTAGGGTTGCTGTGACAACCACCTGCCGGTGACGGAGAAGGATACAGGACAGCCTGGCTCGCCTCGTCGAGACGATGGTGATGACGATATTTGTAGAAGACTGCTGGACCTAATCTGACTAAGAAGATTTGCTGGTAAGGATCGGAGGTTGCCTCCGACTCAAAGATCAGATTCCTAATGCTAAGTTTCTATCTGGATGAACTAACCAAACTCGTGTCTTACATATACGTAAGATGATGATTTTATTAATATAACTGTATAAATTTACAAGACAATAAGTTGGAGCAAAATTCGCTCATAACCAAACTGGTACCTAACGGTACAGAACCACAAGTGCCTACTGCTTCTCAAAGTTTGACTACAGCTACGTTACGGAACTGAATGTCAGCGAGACGCTCAGTGAATCACGATGGTGGCTTGATTAACTTTCCAAACATGAAAGTGTATCTTATATAGTATTCAAAATCTCTAATTCTGAGGTTCTATACATATTGAAATAATAAGATTCTTCCCGAATCTGTTCTAATGACACTTCTAGGTACGTCATAGGCACACCTTGATTGGCCCTGACAATCAGTCCACCAATCAACTTCTGCTTATTCCTTCATAGTAGTTCCTACCTCATAAATGTTGGTCGTTCTAACCAATCAATGATCCCTTCATTTCGATGTCGGCTACAAAACTTATTCTACATAATTCTTTGCTACCGTGTTTGATCGACGCTCATTGATCATGATGTCATCCTGACCAATCAAACTCTGTGTTATTCTTCTAGGGAGATGCTGCCTCGCATATTCAAAGCGGTGGTGACTGGTTCTGAAATGATGAGATCTGTCAGCTAAGTAGCTACATTGTGGAATGTGTTGTTGCCGCATGCCATTGCATGAGTGACATATAGTTGATACACAAATTTTGATTCTGTTATTAATTCCTACAGGACGTTACAATGTCCATGTCCTGTCCATTGCCTACTGACAGACAGCCTGTAGGATGCTAGGGTGAATTGGCACATGAGCTGTAATTTCTCATCGCCAGCTTATGTTGTTACATTCGCATGTGAGAATTTCGATTGCCTACGTCATCAACTACGTCCTTTTGTCACGTTCGAGTCCACTGATTCTTATAACTTGATTATTTTCTAAACCATCGATCCAAACGACTGCCGAATATCATAAAAGTGTATGCCGGCTGAACAGCAACAACCTTCTCCCAAACTATTTCCGAATGCCCATCAACTCAGAACCATGGGATCTATTCTAATCAATTCGGCTGTTTCAAAATACAGTTTAAAACTTTATCAAAACTTTATCCGATAAGTTCAGTGTGCTATATTAGCACACTATTGGCACACCATCCATTTATTTGAAATACACTATCGTCAGCATCGGCTGATGTAATTCATCACGTTAAATATTAAAGTATAAATGTCAACCGGTCCATTAGCTCACCTGGTATTTTCAAATCATAAATTTCTCTTGGGACTTACTCGAAAATATAAGACATCCGGCGGGTCATGACTCCCACAAGACAATCCCATATTTACACTGTGTATTTTTTGGAAATTGATAGTCTGTGTGTTCAGAGATCGATCGATCGATCCCAACCCAAGCGAGGTGTGGGTGGAGCTTAGCTAGAGATGAGCGGGGCATAGCTAAAACCGAAAAGGTCCATTACTGCATGTGCCCTAGCACAATTACGATGGCGGTAACAGTTAAAGCATAAACTTAAGTTAGTTAATCAATAAATAAATAGTGTTTCACTAGCACACCACGCCACACCCCATCCGATCTGTACATTAACGACTATCATATAATACCTCTTCCACTCGTCCTACAATGTGAAAGAGAACTTGTTTAGTAAAGTAAAGTTATAGCAATTTAACTCACAACTGCTTTGTATAATACATACACATTATACAGGTTAAGTGTGGGTTATAATTATCATTAATGTATACCACTAACAGATTATCTTGTAGTTAATTAATTCGTTGGTCACAGATATTAGTGATTGAAATGCCGTCGAATGAAGAAATGTGCTATCAAGTTGGGGACAGCAGTACTTAGATGAATTTAGTCACACCGGCCATGCTATCGAATTATATAAGCAGACCAACTACCGATCATATAATCAACAACTATTCTTCTACCTGGTAATCAAGTATCAACTAAGCAGACATAGATGGGTTTACAGCCCACAAATCATGAGAAGATATTCTGATGGTGTTAAATGGGACAGGATTCATTTCAATCCATCTGAGCTACATCATGTTTGATTTGAATGTTTTCACGTAATTATGTTAACACTCCATAGAGTGATACTCATTGTAAATACTGCGACAAAGTAACAGTCAGCAAGCTGTTGTCCCGATAAACCTACATCCACTTAAATACGCCAGCACATTAAGGAACATGGGAATATGCATTAGTCAGATAACATAAATAATAAATACCTAATCTGATACTCTATAGTAGGGGAGTCAAGGTTGAAAAAATCACTTTTCACCTATCGGAAAGTAATAGTTTATATCTATGTTTTTTCTATTCCTCTTAGCATAAGTTTTTGGAAAATACCTGTTAGCAATAATATCCGTCTTGCAAATTCGAGATTTTGCCGATTAACTACTCTATTAACAACTGCAATTCTGCATTGTGCCAGAATATGTATTTTAGTGAAATAAAGTAAGAATTTCAAAAGCAGCTCCGATTTTGGTCATGACACATATAGAGGGCCATACATAACATAAGTACAAGCACTTTTGAGACGATTGGCCGTTTTATTCTTACGAAATTGGAATTTATTTCAAATAATTGTGAAATTTTGTCATTTTTTTTGCTATAAGCAGAATTACTCAATAATGCACCATTCGCTAGCTGTTGCACTCACAAGGACAACACTTTCCAGAAAACAAGGCACACGTTTCCCCTTAACATAATATACCTATATATGACTCAGGGATGAACAGCTATTAGACATTGGGTACCCCTACCCCCCATTGTGCGCATCAGTATAAGTAAATTGCCGTTAAAATCACTGTTTTCACAAAAGTCAGGAATCAGATAGATTCATGGAAATTGTATTATTCTAGATCAGCTATGCAAATAGACTTAAAACAGACCATTTCACAAGTTTCAAACCAGTATTTTGTATATTGCAAACACATCTCAAAATCTCAAATTTTTGATTATCACGATTTACCATTAAAACGCACAATTACCACTGTCCATACATGCACACATAGCAGTTAAGAATTTAAAAAAGTACACATCCACAAAAATAGGCATAGATGCAGACATGCCTGACAGAGAATCAAGGTAGTCTTAGATCATGTGGAGGACAAAGGAATTGCAATATTATGAAAACAGATCATCTTATATGTACAGGGATACCCTCTCTTTAGCGACCACTTCATAGGCCATTATAAATGCTTGCTGAAGACATCACTTCACTTAATATGGTCATTAATGCAGTTAGTAACTTTTAATGTGTTGTCTTATGATCACCCATCTTTAAGAACCACCATTTTGTGGTCCCAAAAGTACGTGGATTCTCTATAGACGGCTTTGTCAGTATGTATTATGTGTGTGTTTATGCATTCCTGCATGTCAGTTGCATAGGCCATATTTGAAAGACTTAATCCCGTCCACATAAATTCTCCTTTGACCCGCAGCAACAGGCCACAACACAGATTTTATCAGCTCCGTCACAAGGACAGGAATTTGTACAAAGTGGCTTGCCTTTATATTTCTTGCTGCTACAATATGATTTTGGTAACTGTTTTATGTCTGGTTTTGATGGCGTTGTCATTAATCTGCGATGTCATAGGAAATGTATGGGAATTTTCAAAATTGATCTTTGAAGTGCTACTACAGCTAGAGTCTTCAATGGATCACTACCATACCTGCTGAGGATGTTACCAATGGCCATTTGTTTTCGAAAAACTTTTTTTTTCAAAATGGCCGCAAGGACTTTGACCCACAATGCATGGAATAAACTCCCATAGGAAATGTATGGCGATTTCAAATGGATGTTTGAAGAGCTAGTACACCTAGAGTTTTGATCGGGTCACTACCATACTTTGATAGGATGTTACCACTGATGATTATTTTTGAAATTGTAAATGGCTGCCATGAAAATATTTTGAGCAAAAATACCAGTTTTCGTTTATTGCAAAGATGAACTGAGGATGAAAAATGTTGGAAAAAATTTTTGGGGGAAATATTTTTTGGGGAAAAATGGCGACCTTTTGGGGTCAAAAGACCTAACATTTTTTTGCAAAAATGAACTCGCGTCTGGAAAAAAAAAATCCAATTTTTTTTTTTTCAAAATGCCCGCTAAAATCTGTTTTGATCTGATCGACTTGGAAATTTGGTGACCTTCTTGCTCTCATATAGACTTTATTTGGTATCAAATTTAAAGTTGACCCGACCAACAGTTTTCCAGAAAATCACCTTTTGGGTGCCTGATATACCCATAGTAAACCTATGGGAGAAATATTGGAACAGTGTTATCTCCTATAGTTTTCTTCCGATTCTCTTCAAACCTAGCCAGATTCTAGAACATTGAGATATCTAAAATATTTCCAATGAATATTTTAATATCTCCCTTGGGGTCAAGATCATTACCGGGTAAAGCTTTCCACTTTTCATGTTTGGCATAAGTTACCTGCCTTTCATCATGCAACTTCAAAGATCATGTTAAAAGACACACTTTATTTTATCCATAGGGTCAAGGTGACCATTTATTTTAGACCTATGGGCATTTCCAGCATGGATCTTTGAGCTGTGACTACACATAGAGTTTGCATTAGATCATCATCAGACGTCTTCAATGGCTTGAGAAGAGGCTTTATACTATTTCTACATGGCCATACATCGCAGATTTCCAGTTACTTCAGTAAATGTTTCCTAGTTTTAATTGTTGTAAGAACCCCATCTGATAAAGACCTTCCAAATCCGTCTATTGGATCAGGTAGCCTGAGAATATGATTATGAGCATGTTTGTACATTTGTACATAGCAATTTGATAGAGAGCCTGATAGCTGTGTTGCAAAAAGGCATCTTCTGTTGGAGGAAGTGTCCGTAAATCACTTCTGAATGACGCAAACACGTGTTCTCTCAAAAGCCCCAATGATGAGAAGGTGGATTTGTTATATAACGATGCTATGATCAGTCTAACATCTCCAATCACGTCCACATATTTATCCGTACTATTTTCGCCATAGCTTGCTAATGCTTGTAGTTTATTTCCCTTCACCAAGGAAATGGCAACCTTGAATGCCTTCTTTGTTCCTTTGGAAAATATGTAGCTGACGGTGTCGCAACTTGTGATGACATAGGTGGTGAGTAAGATGGAGGAGACGTATTTGGCTGTTCGATTCACCATTGTTGTCAAACGAACCACCAAGTCGTGAATAGGAAGAAGTTTCCCCATGTGTTAAATCGAATTTCTTTCGGAATGCTCACAGTACTATGGTATACGGTCATCATTATCACGTCGGTATCATCTGAGTAAATTACTACACGATGATAGCTCAGTTTGTTCACTGAATAGTTGGCATGTACCACGAGGTGCGTATTAATATCTGCATGATCCAAGCAGAATAATTCATCAATGTCAACAGCACCATTTATGGTCACTTAGACCGCCTTGCATGAGTTCTTAGATGTTTCACCTAAAACTAGTGTAATAGCATTTAGCTTTGTCTCAACTCTGGCTTCATCCATTCTTCTGAGAGGTAGTCCAATATATTTGCCTTCGTTTTCTCATTCCCATCAGCTTGGCCCATGCAGGAAGTAATACCCCTGATACAGGAATATATTCTGCGGTTTCAACTTTAGTCCTGTTTTGTCGTTCTTCTTGTTAATCTGCGATCTATCGCAGAGTATTGATTTTTCTCAGGATCTTTATTCTTATTCTTCTTCTTCTTCTTCTTATTATTATTATTCTCAAGGATTTTCGCAAACTATCTCCTCCTACAGTTGTGATCTGATCAACTTCAAACTTGGTCAACTTGTAGGACCCATTGAGATCTAGTTTGCTATTACTTTTCTTCTCGATCGGGTGTGTGGTTTCCGAGATATCTGCATTTCCGCAGGCAAAAAGTCCCATAGGAAATGTATTGGAGCATCATTCGGACAGCGACTACTCCTAGTTTTTCCTCAATAATCTTGAAACTTCACAGACTTCTAGCATGTGTTGCCCTGCATCTCCACCGAAAATATCTTTTGGGTACACTGACCAGATTTGGAGAAAATCCGGCATAAGCCCAATCTTTTGGAATCAAGATACTTCATATTTTTAGGGCAGTCAGATGGTTGAAATGTGCCATATAGGTAGATGTATTATACTACTCTTGATGACTGAAATAAAATCGTTAGCGAACATGTTAACCATTTAGAACTCTACATTTCCATACCCCCATCTCCCTATAGAAAACGCATGAGACATATATTCGGATACTGACTGCTCCTAGAGTTTTGCCTCTATCATCTTGAAACTGGAAAATCGTCTAGCATGTCTTGACCCACATGGTGACCCAAAAATATTTTTTGGGTACGGTGACCCGTTTTTGAGAAAATCTGGCATAGACCCAATTTTTGGGAATCAAGATAATTCATATTTCTAGGTTGGTCAGATGGTTGATATTTGGCATATACGTAGATACATTATACTACTATGGATTAATAAAATAAAATCGTTAGCGAACATGTTAATCTTTCAGAACGCTGCATTTCCATTCCCAACATGTCTCATAGGGAATGTATGGGAGTAATATTCGGTCAGCGATGCTCCTAGGATTTTTTCCAGATCATCTTGAAACCTAACATATTTCTAGAATCTGTTGACCCGCAAGTTGGGCAAAAAAATCTTTTCGGTTCAGTGTCCAGTTTTTGAGAAAATGCTGAATAAAAACAATTATTTGGCATCATGAGAATTCTTACTTCTGTTCCTGTCAGAGTGTTGCCATTTTTGGCATCTCTAAATACCAGAGGCTACTAGTGCTTACTAAAATAAAATCGTTAGTGGACATATTAACATTTCTATTATTGCAAATCTGCACACTAAACAATATTTCCTTGATTTGCTGATAGATGACGGGACTAGGGTCTGATTGTTTCAGCATTTAGATCGCCTAATCCGGGGCGGAATTGCCTCTAGGACACCATTTACCGAACTCTGATATCTTCAACGGTTCATGATATATTGAAATTTGTGTATCGTAGATAAATATGTCAATATGGAATGTATTGGAAATTGATTTGATGATAACTGATTCAGTTTTGGAAATATGATATCTAAGCTTGGTACATTTCTAGTACGCACCAGGCATGTATAGATCATCTACAGAAATTGGATCTGGTGTATGGTTCCAGACAATTCCACGTTTTCTTGTCCAAAAGGTCCAATTGGAAATGTAAGGGAGTGCTATTTGGACAGCAACTCGTCCTATAGTTTCTTGTAAATCATGGAGAAACTTAACAGACCTCTAGCATATGTTAACCCGCATCTGACACCCACAGATTTTCCAGGTCCATTGAGTATTATTTGCGATTTCAAGCCTCCAAGCTTGAGACACTTTCAGTACACCTTAGGGCCCGGGATGTTTTTATTTTTATTTTGGATCCAGTGAATAATTTGTGAGGAATACGCTTATCCATGCCCAAAATGTCCCAAAGAAAATGTATGAGAGTGATTTTCTGATAGCGACTCCCCTTAAGATTTCTGCAGTTCATGTTGAAACCTAACATCCTTCCAGAGTCCGTAGTCCGACACAAAATCAAGGAAACGGTCATCAAATGTCAAATAAAGGAGAAATTCATGAATTTTGTTTGGCTCAGGTAGTCAGAAACAATCGAAATTCACCAGATTTAATTGCCTCAATCAACTCCAACAGGTAAAGGGAGGTAATTCAAAACCTAAAATTGGTCACTTTGACCACTAATTGACCTTGACCTTGGACGGGTCACTTTCAAACCATCATGAGAATCAAAATTCATCATATTGAACTGACACAATCAACTTGAACAGGTTAAGGGAGGTAATTCATGCCAAAACCAAAAATTGGTCAGTTTTTTTGTATGAATTGCCTCCCTTTACTTTTAATTCAGTAATTTCTCCTTTATTTGACATTTCATGGCATTTTCCTTGATTTTGGTAAAAAATTCCACTACAGCAAATCAGTACACATTATTTTATACTTTAGGGTCAAGGCTATCGGTTTTCAAGAAATCAGCTTTTCCATACCCTGTGTAAAACTATGGTAATTTCAACTATGGCTCTTTGAACTGTGGCAACACTTTTTATCAGATCAGCATCAGCCATGGTCAATGACCATATGAGAAGAGGGCTTATAATACTCCTTAATGCCCAGTCATCGCAGATTTACAGTTACTTCAGTAAATGTGTTCTAGTTTCAAACTCTTTGTTGTCCCAAAGTCATATCTATCTCCAATAAAATGTGTTAAATCAGGCTTCATAGCGATTATCTTGTTGAGATACGCTTCATTGAAATCTTCAAATGTTCTAGTGCCAAGGTTTTGGGATTTCTGTAGGAAACACATCGCAGCTACAAGAACTGTGATTGTCATATCACATACCAGCAGGTAAGAATGCTCATCCATTATAATAATCTGATTTACAACCTTTTTCATTTTAGAGAAGATAGGTATTCTGTCCATTCATGGCTGAATGCTTCATTTCTTACTTCTTTGCTGTGTTCATTGTACATAAAACACAAGGAACCAGTCACTGTTGATTCCTTTTGATATATTTTCTTTATCTGTGTGACTTTCCTTTTTGTCTTCGTTTCCCTTTTGTAATTGCTAGAGCCAAACTTGTGTTTCTGGCTTTTTGTCCAGTAGCAATATTTATCAAAGAACCATCTTTGTCAACACATGCAAAGGGATTTATCATCTCAAATTTCACAACGTTCGTGGGCCTTGCGACCATCTCCTTTTCTTCAATGGCCTTCCTGTTTGTAGCTAGATGTAAATCTTCTTCATTGTTTGGGTGGGTCATTACCTTAACATGTTCACCCACCTTTGTCATGAAAGGCACTGCTTCAACATACTTGTCTTGTGCGGATTCACTAAGACGGACTCCCTTGAACATAGATGTTTCCCCTCCTTGTTAAATGTCTGCTCAAGTCCTAATTCTGTCCACACGCCATTGAATGAAGCTGTTGTCTGTCTTACTGTGAAGTTGCCACAATAAAACTGATTGTACACATTATGGTGTGTATTTGGCAGTTCATTCATTTCATGAAGGTACTGTGGAAGACACACCATGTAATTATGATGCCTCATGGACACTAATAATGGTAGCATTTCCTCAGCTTCCTCTAAGTGTTTCTGCCAATTACCAGATCTTTCTGATTCAATGTAGCCTAGAACAATGGTTACCGCATCGATATATGCATCCCAGTATTTGGCTGTTGTATGGTGTCGAGGTGAACTCATCCCAATTTTCTAGCAGCTGGATATCCTCCATAAATCTGTGCAGATCATCCAAATTTTCTTCACCTGGATCCTTTTCAAACTCTGCCAATGGTGAAGATAGACCACTTGGTATTCGATATCACCGTTCTCCACCATCCACAGTTCAAATGCTTCCCATCTCAATGAAAACATTGCTTCGCTGCAAGTGAATGACACCAAAACATCTTATTATGATCTTTACAAGCCAGTACTTTATTTGAAGGCTGGAGCAGGGGTGATTGCGTCAGTGATACTTGAAAAGGCAAAAACAAAGTAAAGTATGGCATGATTCACGTTACACTTAGTATCGTCTTTTCCAGTAAATTCACTGGAATGCTTATTTATTTCATTGACGCGATTTGTCTGTCAAATAATTTCCCAGAAATGATACCGCTTATAATTCGTTTTGTTTTTTGTGTTTTTGGTCAGCGGGCGGGGGGGCGGGGGGGGGTGGGAGGTGGGGGCTGGGTGGGGGGGGGGGGGTGAGAGCTGTTGGTTTAACGTGTACACAGTCAAACCATCTTAATTAGCATTAAATAGCATTAACGGTGGCCAATAAAGCATGTGCCCATTTAATATGTTATCCATTATAGTGGGCTTGATTAACTGACGTTGTAACGTTTTTTTGTAATTTTGAAATGAGCCACCTTATAATCACATGTCTTAGAGAACTACCAGAATGTAGTTCCACAACCAGGTAACCACTTAGACCATCTGCACAAGATCACTGAATACACACGTACTTATGTTTACTGTACAAATAGTATAATGACGTAAATTTGCTACAAATATAATTGATAAAGTCACGAGCTGACAGCTCCGTTGACGTCACTATTTTAATTGGTGTGAAAAGATGGGGGTGGGGGTAATTGGGGCTCTATATCTCTGCAATGCTTTGGCAAATTACATTAAGCAATATCTTAACGGTTAGGGCATATATATATCGAATTATTTTATAGATATATGGTATTATTTTAACACATTATTTTACAGACTAATTGAAAAGAGTATTTTGGGCATATTTAATAATTACCCATGCTTACAACAAAAGAACCCGAAAAAATCTAACTTTCAAGAGTGAAAATATATTTTTCCAAGAAATAATGAACGCATCACTTCCAAAGTTTCTCAAAACAGAATGTGTCATGTAATCTTCAATATTAAATGCTGATATACTATATTCGTTAGCGTTGGCATTCAAATTTAAGCCATGGGTTCCCCAATGGCAATCTCAAACAGAAATGTGGGCGTGGCCCTTAATATATCAATATCTCAATTTTTACAATACAGATATACTTGCTAACAAGTATTTTCATAAAAGGAACACACATGAGATTTACAAAATGAATAGCTATCAACTATTCCATTCTGATAGGCAAACTCCTTAAATAATGGCTTTTTAGCATGTGGCTCCCCTACTACTATCAAGATGCATGGTGTTATAACATAAATACTAGACATGTATTCCAACATGCACATGTATATACACATGGTTCGTCCGTGCGTTTTCCTGATATTCAAATCAATGAGCTAATGGACGAATCCGAGACGATCTATCACTCAAATTATATGGCGATATCACAAAATACGTCACTTGTTAGAATGGCGTAACTCCATCATGAAAATGCCAATTGTTCATCGAAAGTTTCTGAATTTTATCAATTTACAATTTAAGAAACAGTATAATGAATACCTTGAAACTAATTTGCGAGTGGAATGTTGCTCCGATTGGCAGAAATAGAGCCTCCCACTTAAATTACTTTCAAAATATTCAAACCGCTTGCCTATATAATTCACCATGTAATTTACATTCTGGGAATTCCGGTGTTCAAGGTTTCAAAATATTTCCAAGACGCGCATACAGCGGGAGGAGCTTAGTCAGAAATCAGTGTGGCCTTAGCTGGAAATGGGCGCCTCTATTAAACTCAGAATTTGTGCACAAAATAGGGCAAACAGTAAAATATAGATGAATCGAGAGCTAGAAACTTCTCACAACCACCTTTCATATTTACACCACGATAACTATTAAATCGCGTGTTATCAACAACGGCACAGAGCAGTAAGATTTATATCGTCCTAGTAACTACAGTTTTAACGAGTCTGATAGGGTATTAACGACATTCACTGAAATGGAAAGTCTCCAGCGGCTGTCATTAAACCTAACCAGAAACTATTTTTTCGATTTAATTTACAAGAAGTTAACCAGAATTATACAAATACTACGAGACGGAGAGATCCTACTACCTTTATAGGTACAGGAAAACTTTTATTGAAATTAGATTTGGCACCATTTCATACTAATAGTTTGGCGCAAAGATTTCCCAAGCGTTTCCGAGATTTCGAGCGGGCAAATCCAATGCTTATGTCACTTAGCTTGCACACTTCTTCATATTACAACGAGAAAAATAGAATGAGTTCCACAAGGCCACGCACACATATCTTCTGGAATTTTCTTGCACAATTACGCCCACCGAAAATGATTTGCCAGTGACGTAGTAGGAACCGTTGATCAGAAGAGACAAGATCCACCCGATGAAAGAAGAGTTAATTTCCTGTATCCGGATATCAGAGATCCAGCAAGTGTTTATAGCACGAGGCAGATTGTGCTGACTATTACCAATCGGAGTACACCTAATTCTCATTCCTTTTTACACGAGAGAATTACTGTGCTAGAGATGTTTAATATCTCCTCAGGTATCGGCGGCAATCTAGACAAGACTAATATACTGTATTTTCTAAAAATGAATAGATGCTAGATTTCTATTCACATTCCTATGGCGTGTTAATTGCGGAATATTAAATACGAAATGGCTTTGTGGTTTAACAAGTTGACAACGTAATTGCAGCTATAATCAGCAATAATGAATGCCAGCTATATCACGAGATGCCAACGGCAAAGGATAATGGAATAAAGTACCGCCATCGATTATCATACACAGAGGTGTTGGCGAGGCTCATTAGATGTGGAAGCGATATTGAACCAATATCTCAACTGCATATCGAATCAACATCTCAACTGTCTATGGAGTCAACATCTCAACTATATAGGGAACCAGTATTTCAAATACCTATGAAATCAGCATCGCAACGGCGTGTGAAACAGAAATCTCAATTGCCCGTGAAATCAATCTCTCAGCTGCCTAGTGAAATGCTATCGCAACTACCTATGGAACTAACATCTTAACTGCCTATGGAACCAACTTTTCAACCGCCCATGAAACCAATATATGTCTATTGTAACCGACACCTTATCTGTCTTTCGAACCAACATCATAACTGCCTATGGACAAATGTGGCCACCCTGTCAACAGGCCATTGAGGCGTAATTCCAACTGCCTATGAGACAAACAGCTTAGCTACACATCTGCATATGGAACCAGCACACAAAGCGTTAAGATTCAAGATGTTTTATTTCCATATTATTTTTAAGATACCTGCCTAAGGAACCAATAAGGAAACCCACATTTCAACTGCATGTGGAACTAACATCTTAATAGCATATGGAACGAGAATACCAATGCACTGTAATACTAACATCTGAACGGGTCTTCAAGAGTACACATATTCCTGTCAATAGATCAGCTGTATACCATGGCAATGACCATTCACACGCTCGTCGTGATATTTCTGATGGTCAATAGCCATGTGGATGTGCTGCTGAAGAACTGTTTCATGGCAGAGACGATACGAGCATTGTTCATGAACAAAGATTTTAGTTACAACGCGGTCAGTTAGCCTGTCTGTCGGTCTATTGGTTTGTCGACCTGTCCGTATGTCTGTCGATATTTCAGTATATTAATTTTCTTTCAAAGTTGCCGATGTCGCAACTATAGGGTTCGCACCTG
>CM067369.1:210694914-210784314 GCA_034401795.1 Chaetoderma sp. LZ-2023a | reverse complement strand
CGACACGACGATGTTGCATGTGACTTATCTAAGTTACGCATCACTCAGTGTATATTTCGTCACATAAGTGATTACCCTCAAGGGTGGGTATTTTATGCCATCACCCGATGCATGCCCATCTTCTAGTTCAGAATCTAGGGTTACCAGATCCGGTTATATGGATCTATTTAGAAGACGATAATGGATGAATCCACGTTTAGCTTTGCCCCACCCATCTCTACCTAGGCTCAGCCCACGCTTTGTACGTGGCGAAATCGATCGTACGATGAAATCCATGAATCTCATCTATTAGAAGTTTGAGTGTGAGATGAAGTCCATGTGGATATGCCATTGACAGTCTTTATTTTGGAATATTTAATACGTGTAGCATAATAATTATTTTAGTAAAACTAGTTCCACCAGGGTAACTTATCATAATCCAATGAAAGGTGATGATTTAATGGCACTGCCATTATTCTTGATGTATAATTCCAGTCTGGTGCGAAGGTTGACGTTTCTGTGTTGTTATGTTCTTCCACGATTGTCTGGATTACTGATCCGCTTTTCTCCAGCAATTCTTTGACATGCAACCTTGATTTTGACATAAGTACGTTATTGATCACCAGTGTCAATAAACTTTGTTATTGAACACATCAAGACGCAATCTGCCATCACGAACCATAGTTCTTTCCAAGCTCAATCGACAGTTTCTACGGTTAAGTCAACTTTAGCATGATTAGGGATAGCTGAAATTATGCCACTGTAAGCTCTTTAAACATAATGGGGCAGCAGGTTACAGATGCAATTTTAATGTTAATATTGTGTCCATTGCCACTCCAATATAGCAATGTTATCTGGCTGATACAAATTTCTGAAGCCATTAGAGCATGTTGCTGTTGTCATCTCAGCCCACTGTTGGTGTAGCTCATGGTCTGCACCAGACCATATCCCAGGCAATCAAACCACGGATTAACCGTACATATAGTATTGGTATTAACCTTGCCTTGTTCCAAATATCGTAGAGCCGGTTTTATATCTGTCAGATAGCAGAGATTATTGGCCATCAGATGTCCTTTTGTTTTACCTGAAATCACGAGAACATGATACGCCAAATTTTCGACAGGAAACAGGGACAATATCCACTTGCTCTAGTAAAATGAAAAAGGATAATGTGCTGCACGGTCCCGAGGATGGACACTTTAATTCAAATATAAATTCTGATCATGTTGCAGAATATATCAAATCACGACACACACCTGTTGCCAATACTAACATTGGCCTGCTTCAAACAAAGCCTAGTATTTAAATTAGTCTCAATGACAGCATATTCAGCATGTTTGTTTTGGATTTTTTCACAACAGGGCAAAAATATGCATTAAAGAATATTTTTAGCAAATAAACTTTGTTCTTGCCGTTCCTTCTAGTTTTCATCATAGCTCGAGCTATCCGTATTGTCTCTCTCTCTCTCTCTCTCTCTCTCTCTCTCTTCTCTCTCTCTCTCTTCTCTCTCTCTCTCTCTCCTCTCTCTCCCTCTCTCTTCTCTCTCTCTCCTCTCTCTCTCTCTCTCCTCTCTCTCCCTCTCTCTTCTCTCTCTCTTCTCTCCCTCCCTCCCTCCCTCCCTCCCACACACACACACCCTCCCTCCATCTCTCTCTCTCTCTCTCCCTCCCTCCCTCTCTCCATCTTTCTCTCTCTCTCCCTCCCTCCCTCCTTCCCTCCCTCCCACAAACACACACACACCCTCCCTCCATCTCTCTCTCTCTCCCCCTCCCTCCCTCCCTCCCACACACACACCCTCCCTCCCTCTCTCTCTCTCTCTCTCTCGCTCTCTCTCTCTCTCTCTCTCTCTCTCTCTCTCTCTCTCCCCCCACAACCCCTCTCTTTATCGTTCCTCCTCTATGCATAGATTTGCATTTCTACAACTTCATTGTCGTATTACACAGTCTTATAAATCGATATTTGAGATAAGACGCTGTATACGGGTTTTGTAACCGCAGCCATCACATTGGATGAGATATTCGGATGCATGGTAAATCATATGTGTTCTAGGGCTTTTTTTACCGTGTGATAAGTGAACAGTTCTGGCGCGGTCTTCTATGATATAACTAGCACACGGTAATGTATGACTAGATAGTAAGATGACTTTATTCAGACTGAGCTATAACGGGCGAGAAACAGGGCTAATTAGGACAGAGCGGATACATGTGGATTATAGCGGATACTATACTAAATTCAGTGAATGCAGGTTACAAGCTACTCTAAGGCCATACAGCTATAGAATCATTGCAATCAGAGGTCTAAACTAGCTTTATCAGGCAGAAGAAATAATATGAATAATCTTGTCACTTAATCTCTATGCTATGCCATATGTGAAAGCTAGCTGAAAACCATTAAACCTGTTATTACATTGTGAGCCTACTGGCTATAAAACTGTATTGTATGTTAGCGCAGAGACATAAAGTCTCCATTTATAGAGCTATAGATGGGTGACATCTTACACAAGATATGTGGTATGTTAAGTGCATTTTAACAAGACGCTGAATATTTTTATGCACGAAATTATTTTAATGTATCCCCATGCTTCCATTCATAGAGTGATCAATGCTAAACTAGGACGCCTATGGACTTTTCCAGTTTATTCATCCATCATGTGACGTCATAATCAAATACGTGACGTGTAGGAGGACGTCATAATCAATTACAGCATGAATGACTCGATTTAGTCCGTCTTAAATGCTTAATAGTCCGATACATTGTACGAATTGCGTGTCTTTGTTATTTATAAACATGCTATTGAATATTTTGAAACTAATTTGACTGGGCGCTGTTGCTGTCATAGGCAGCTTACCTGTATAGTTTTCTGAAAATTGAGATTTAGAAATTACCGGGCTCGACTGATCCCAACACGGATATAGCATAGGTGGAACTTAGCTGGAGATGGGCGGGGCATAAAACTGGAAAGGACCGATTGTCCGCTTGTCCTTAGCTACGTCTGTGCACAGGCATATGCTGATTTTTCTATTTGTTCTGTTATTGTCAATACAAGAAGCACCAATTACATAATAATTGTACATGTGCATTATATCTGGTATGTTTCATTTCGGATTCTATTGATAATGATTTCATATGTACCAGAAATTACTTGCACAGCGCACATTTGGCGCTAAACAGTATCTTATATCGCATACGTGGTTCATGTTATCAGTAAGCGTGGACACTTGCTTATCTATACGTGATATGTAGCAAACATTGAAATAAATCAATGTAATATTCTTAGGATTATGGGTCTTACAGTTACCCTCTCACCCACTGTTTCAGCGTTTGTCACTCTCATTTGGACACAGGCACACAGCTTGAACATGCTGTTTACTATATCAAGTGAATGCACCACAATGATGCTGAGCTCATGCAGTTAAATATAATTATCTAACTTTGTTCTTTCTAGAGCATAAAGTTTGTGTTTACCTTCCATAAATTATGCACTGCTATGGCCATGACTGTAGGACCTTCATTAATACCTAAAGATGTAGATTCCTTCCGACTAATGGTCTAATAAATGTTACATTATGCATAGGACAGGTCTATGTCTTTGTTAAATCTTCATATTCACACAGGAATGTTCGAAAATTAAATTGTTAAAAGGGTACACTTTTAGAGGCTTAAGTTACGTGCAGATATGTAATGAAACGAAATACATCTTAACATATGATGATTTTGTTTTATATAAATAATTATGACTTTTTAATCTGGTAAATTGAACACGAGTCCCTAATTCAAATTCAGAACTAAAAATATTACCTTTATTTATACAGTATGAAATCATCATATATTAAGATCTATTTCGTCTTATTACATTTACCCAATTACGCAATTGATGAAAACTGGCAACGTTTTGTTTATTTGACTTGATGATCCGATTGCGTGTACATCAACGCCCCATTCCAATTGTAAAGGTCAACATACTTGACAAGCTTTGTGGGCAGAGAGCAGATTACTTCTTGGTCTAGGAGTTAGTCAATTGAATTCACTCACCGGATTTGTAACACATCTCTTAGTCTTGATCGTAGTATTCCATCTTTGTTCAATATCATGTCACGAAAATCCCGTTCCACGCCGAAGGCAGCACACATCGGAAATTGAAAAATGTGATTCACTACGATTATGGAAGCGGACACTATAAATTTGTCAGTGTGTTTATTCACTCCAGAAAGCAATATGCACGCTTTGCCATACCGACCATTTGCATGTGTTTTTCTGCGTGAGTGCATCTATGAGAGAGATTGAGTGACGGAAAGATTCATCTATTAAATGAACATGCCAAGCTTAGAGTACAGACAGTCACGTTCATCACAAACATGTTATAGATAGTTCAGTGAGGTAAGCAATGGCAGCTGGGTTCGTAATCCTGGTTATCTGTCACATGAATTATCGTTCGGGACCCCAAAAGATTGATGTTAGGCAGATGTCATGAATGGGCTTTTATTTGGCCACTTGTTGAGAAGAGCACAGTTAATATCAAACTGTACGTAGTCGCTTGAATGCATGTCTCACTAAGCTTTAGTAACTGTAAATCACAGCTAGAGAGTACAAAACACACAAATCAAGATAACACACCAATAATGGCTGGTATATGCATGACAAATGATACTGTGCTTTCCAATGCCTAGACTACAAAACCAAAATGATATAATTAAGAATATTGGAGAGAGATTTTTGTTATTGTCCGTGCAGCCTTGGGAACATGGTCACAGAATTGCATCTCTATAGGAGGAAATAATGTATTGTAATGAAACGAGGTTTCTGAAAAGGGCTAATAAAATAATAGGCAAAAGTAGGGGCCAGTAGTAAATGCCATAGCGAAGAAGCAACTATCACATGGCAGCAGATATTCTTTGAGATTAAAAGATCTACCAGAGAGTAAGTATACTTAGGACTTCAGACGAAGGTCAGAGAATGAGAAAACAAAGAGTCTTTTAAAGATTTTCAACCATTTTCTCTGAAATCCCAAGGACAATTAAGCTGATACTCTGTTAATCGATTATGTCCATGATATTCCGCAGAATTCGCCTAATCAAGCCTGATTAGTCACTGTGGATGTCAGCAACTTGAATGCTCCAGTTTTCATGAAACATCCTTCTCCACCATAACTGATAAAGGGGTGACGTTAGACAATATATTATGTGATTGTGTATCATTCACCTCTGTCCAATAGAAGTTAATGGCAAGAAAACCTAGTTGACATGGACACATCAAAATTAAGCATGTATTAGTTGTTGGAATTTGATCGCGAATATGCTTATAGTGGTATTTTGAATATGAATCTAACACATTGAACTTCATTGTCCGATCGAATCAGATTTTCATTAAGTTTTGTGCCTTTGTAAACATCTCAGAAATTATCACCAATCCAAATGAGTTTTCAACAGGTTAGACATTCTCTCTTCCCATAGGGATCGCCTAAGTCTGCTTGCGAGAGACCGGTTTGTCAAAATATATATAGCCTTCTTCAATGACCTCGCCTTTGCTCCAGAGCTCAAGAGTGGACCAAGCACAAATTTGCAAAATATCATAACTGACTTCGAGTCATTGTAATACGCTAATATGCCCCCACCCCCCTGTGTAGGAAAGATCATGACCATTAGGGATACATAAACACTGGGTATGAATTTGATATAGGAGTTTAGCCCAAAAAGGAGTAGTATACATGTGATTTAGCTTTTCAATACAAATGTAACGCATTAATTAGTGAATCAAAATGGTCGCCACCTTGGGCTTTCATTGACATTTTGCTACATTTCATGTTTATTATTCCCTAACAGCGAGCAACAGCTTAGGGATAAACTCAAGAATCCGTTGAAGGCGATATGTTAAGCGTTGCCTAGCTAATATGTCGCATGATCAAGCGGATGTTTGGCAATTTATGACATTCAAGATTGTCCTAGTGAAGATAATCTAATAAAGACTTGACCACCAGTGACTTATACAAAATGAGCATGTATTGTTTATTGGACGTCGACTGCAATACTGTTTCTGCCCATGTAAATAGGAATTTAACATGTTAAATATACATAGAGTCGATAGAATCAAGCCAGGAATATGTGGTTCATCATTCTGCAGCGTGAGTAACACGCGGACAACTATTACCATTAATTGGTCGGGATTGTCCGCATTTGTATCAAATTTTTAGTTCTGCAATTCTTCCATCGCACCTCATAAATAAAATTAATCTCTTCAATAACAATGCTGTTATCGATTCTACCAATAAACATTCACAAACACACTGATTTATATTGCATTTGACATCTGATATTCAGCTACCAACCCACCCACACTCGTTTGAATTGAAACTGATCTGATATATTGTGATGAGTGGCTGCTCGTTCATGGAATTCATTTGAAACAACAAAGCAGTTATCTGCAATTTCTCTATAGTGATTTAATTTTATTACTAATATCTAGGTCCATATCAACATGTCGCGTTTCTCATTCCCAAGATGTTCTCAAACACGTTCAATGATATCTGGAATAACAGAAATGAGCTGGCAATAAATTAATATGCACAGTAAACAACCATAAACAATCTATCAATAAATGAAGAAAAAGTACATATACGTTATTTAGCAATCACAATAAAGTACTGGCCCTGTATGTGGGGCTTAGAATACACCTTCCGTATCCTCTGCGTGTCGTAAGAGGCGACTAAAGGAGGTAAGGGTGAGGTAACCCTGACAGAAACCTCGAGTGCTGAAGACGGAGGTTCCAGGCCGCACGGCGCACTCTAATAAACCATGGATCCACGCACTTAACGCATATGATCATGTCGATAGTCACTTACAGGACTGCCGGTATGATCAGCGAACGAAAGGAAGAAGAAGACGACAATAAAGTACAATATGTAATCCTCTATCAAATTGTATTTATCGCATACTATTAATTTGGACCAAGAGCATACATCACCGAAATGAAATCCATCAGAAATAAATCATTATCATTATCGCATACACATCCCCGCCTGATAACACAAAGCTGGCACTGAGCCATAATGGCTGGGTATTGGTCCAGAACTGGCCCAGTATTCTGCATTATCAGGAAGACTGATCATTAATCTCAGCTTTTCAATATTCAGATTATTAGACATGTGCTTTTCATGAAAGAGACGATGCGTCTCAGGCCCTTTAGAAGCTCATCTAGCGGTGCGTGAAGATGTGGTGTTCTAGGTCAAATGCTAGCGTTCAAAGTGTAAAACCTGTTTCCAACACACGTACAGAATGGACAGAGTTTGGATAGAAATTGACGCGGCATAGTAGAAATGGATCCCTCTATTAGTTTCGTCCTGCTAGGACACTGACCCACAATTGACTGGGCATCCAAATATTTTAAATTGGCCAACGGGCTTAGCAGACTGGCACTATGTAACCATGTCTGATATACCATAACATTTGAAATAAATTTCTCGTGACATTTGTGTGCTACAAATAAGTTTAACCCCTTGCAAACAGACAGGTACGATGGATAGATGCATCTTTCAAGACATGGGTGCATTATTTTAATTTACCATCAAATATAATTTTGCATGAAGTAGATAGCAACAATAACTGGAACATCTGGGCAAGACAACCGTATTCATAATATTTAGAATTTAGGCATTAACAAAAACCTTCATTCACTTTGAGGAATTCATTCCAACTCCAATCTTATTAAACTCGATACGAAATGATGATTCACCTGGGATGGCTTCATTGCTATTCACATTATTAATATAATGAATAAGAAATAACTTTAATGTCTAGCTGATCTAGGAATTGATTCTACTTTAACCATTAAATGACTAAATTTGCTCAAGAAAATTAAAATATGTCCTTACTGAATGTCCATTTGCAAGAAAAGATAAATTTCCCATTGCGCTTTTACATGTAATCATTACAATAATCCAAGACGCAAGCTCTTAAACGCTCTAAGACCTCTTTCTCCATACAACCTGTCAGTGAATCTACTGCTAAACGGAGATGCTAACTTCGAAAATAACCAGAATATATTTATATTTCAAAATGTCCATGAATATATTCGTAGTACCAAAAGGTTTGATCAAAGCTAGGAAAACTTCGAGGTGTATGTTCGCACCAGGATTCTTGGAGATGGAATTGTTTGGGTGGTAATCATTTGGAGGCATGGATTGTGTGTCTAGGTGTGGTGGGGCTGGATGGGTTTTGGCATCTGATGCTTTCGTTTCAAATGAAATAATGTGGGTTTTTGGTTTTTTTTTGTTGTTGTGAAATTGAATTGGGGACTAAATTATATAGACGTATGCTTTATGAATGCGTCATAATTAGTGATCTGTTTCGTTTCATTGCACCTCGGCGCACGACTTAGGCCTCTATAAGCGCTACATTTCTTCAGTCTTGTCTTGGAGAATTTTGGTGCGAATATGCACCTTTAAGAGGAGTTTAACGTGAGCACGCACGCACGCACGCACGCACGCACGCACGCACGCACGCACGCACGCACGCACGCACGCACGCACGCACGCACGCACGCACGCACGCACGCACGCACGCACGCACGCACGCACGCACGCACGCACGCGCTGTGGAACAGATCAACAGGCAAGCACGCATGAAATTGCTTAAATTGTGTGAATATACTCACGTTACGCACGCACGCACGCCCCCGCACACGAACGAATGCAGGCACGCGCAAATACATAACACACGTGAATACTTAGTAGATACTATCACAAGTACTTTATTGTTTTAAATACGCAAACGGACTATGAAGCGTTTAAGACGGACTAAATCGAGTCATTCTTGCTGTAATTGATTATGACGTCATCAACAAGGTCACGTAGTTGATTATGACATCATATGTTGGATGGATAAACTGGAAATATTCATTCAAACGCGCGGACCAAGCGGGCGGGTCGTGGTTAGAAATGAGTAGAGCATAACTCTCTTGAAATATCACTTTCAATAGGGTATTCAGCTGTCGCAATAATTAAAATCTATAGCGTTTCTATTTCCTGTTTTCTCCCGGGATGGTTTCAGGAACATCCAGATGCATGTCAAAATGAAGAGCAATTCTAAATCGTATTTCATTACAATACATTGATTTATCGCCTGCTTCACATGAAAATCTGATATTCCATTAACAGCAGCGCAAGTAACAGATGATGAAATATATCTGTTATTGACAGGAGGTTCAATAAAATCCTTTCTGTTAGCTTCCTGACCTTCTCGATGGACGAATCCATCTGTCACCTTTACGTCATAAACAAATATGTCACTCGCTTGCTAGGTAGGTCTAATGTCACAGTCAAAAGAGGTACGTCCGTTTGGCCGGAATGTGGAAAATATTGCAAGTAAATGTCTGAATTCTATGTATTTTGTGAATTTACAATTTAATTCAGATGTTGTTGAATATCTTGAAAATATTTTGATGCCAAAGGCAGTACCAGCTATCCGTCAAATTAGTTTCAAAATCCTCAACAACGTATCTGTATTGGATTCTTGGACTTCATGGTTTATCGTGTTAAAATACGCCTACAATATTCAGGGCATAACATGGATCCGTCCATTGTCTACTGCTCAACTGCGTGTATGCGATGATTTCATTTCCTTTCTCATAGCAATCTGTTGCGCATCAATAATGCGCTTTGCTAAATACATCGTCCGTATTTATCGCGAAGCACATCTCAGATTTAACTGTCTGCCTGCTTAATCTCGGCAGACTACACGTTCCTTGGGTTTGAACTCTAGATCAGCTGAATATTTTGAAGATAATTTGACTGAAAGTTGTTAATGGCTATGTCACCAACAGCTTTCAGTCAAATTGTTTGCAAAATAGTATGCAGATTCAGAGTTATTGGCCGTTGGAATTATTGTATGGTGGCTTAATAAACATAGCATACACACGATGTGGTTATTATATGGGAATTAAAAACTACATGTTAATACGTGCATTTCTCTATCGAATCTGACACGCGACGATGAAATCTGTAATGATCATTTACCAAACTATGGATGATTAGATGTCTGCTTCAATCTACATCAAATTTTGCTGTTCATAAGCTATTCGATCACGAGCTCACAGACATAGACTTCCACACAATACTTTTCACATGCTCTTAGCTTGGTCGCTGCTTGGAGTAAACAATGATCACATATGTTAACAGCGGCCAGAATTGGCTTAGAATAGGTGTGAATTCAAGTGTACAACAAAGAGAGCCTCGATCACGTCATGGGTGGGCGTATTTGGTGCCTTATCCAAAAGTCACACCTACCGATTATGTCCACGGTATGGCCTGTATTGCCCACCTTGGTGTGTGTTGACATGATCTCGTCCTGCGCCATTGTGGACCCGCCTGGATGGCCTGACCTTTGCTCCACACTGTTGAAATGTTGTCTAACCACATATACATGTGCACCTCTATCATGGACAGTCGGTGTTGTCAAGAACGTTTGTAGCGTGAGCTACCATCAAAACGAATACTTCTAAGATGTCGTGTCCGTGAACTGCAGCTCCAGGAGGAGCAAAACCAAGGGAGATTACCTCTCTTATGGTAACGACCACCAGCGAAGACACTGGCATCGTGACGATCCTCTCACATCTCTCTTCGCAAAATCAATTATAAATTCATGCATGAATTTCTGCCGACTATTGCGATCGGATTTAACTTTGGAAACGCTGATTCTAAAAACAATTTGACTGGATGCTGTGTGGTGACTAAGCCGGTTCAGAGTTATTGCCCATTGAATTACTTTCTGATGGCTTGCAGTAATCATGCAGTTAAGTTAACCATAGATGACATGACGATTTCATGAATATATGAATATATACACACACACACAATTGGATTGGGCACACGTTCTGCCAACTTAGAGACGCCCTCTCCCTACAGAATTATTAATTGGCAGCAGAAAATAATCATATAATATATACATGTAACACATACTGTGAGAGAGAATGGAGAGAGAGAGAGAGAGAGAGAGAGAGAGAGAGCGAGTTTGCCTTTTACAATACCTATGCTTTGCCTTGTGATTGAGAGACAGCAAAGAAATAACTTATCTGTTAATAACATTTTATTTTAAAGTACTATTTCCAAATAGTAGAGGAGACTAGCACAAAGTTGTTGACAAGTGTGTTCCTCATGCAAGACAGACTGGCAGACATCAAACTCTGCCTTTCTGTCATATAAAACGGTACACACGCATCGCCAACCCTGCATTTATCTCTGTAGAATAACGTTTACTCTCATTCAAAATGGTATCTAGCGCAATACGTGGTTCAAATTCCTAGGTAGAGACCACCAAATGATGTCTTTCTTCTTCCCAATCTGGACATTCCAAGAAAAAGTGACGCGATGTCTCATGTATATGGCAATAAGAACAATTTAATTGGTCAATAAGATGGTAAATTTATAAATCAGCATTTAATTGGTGCATTTATTTCTCATTTTAGACATAATAATATTTTCTTTTCTTTTGCACAATGAATAATATGTTGGGATCTCCTGTGAGGAGGTAAGATACGATTTGGCAGGTTTCCTCTTGAAAATAGCAACGACTGTTTTTATTTCGTCATCTAGGTTATTCCACAGTTGAATAGTACTGGGAATAAATGAATTCTTAAAGGTTTCAAGTCGGTGTCTAGGCACAATGAAATTTTCATCATGTCTGAAATTATACTCTGAGACATCCCTCATCTTTTCGGCAAACATATCCATAATGTAATCCGGGCAGTCATGATGGACGATTTTGTAAAACGATATTAGTTCTTACTGCTTGCAACATTCACTTAAAGATGCTAGGCCAGCTTTTCATAGAGCGTTGTCAAACGCGTATATTTTGGCAGGCCTGTTATTATTCATATTGCATCCTTTTGAATAATTTAATATTTAATTTAATAATAAGTTTTTCGGCATCCCGACAAGAACAACCATCCCAAACATCACTGCCATATTCTAATACAGGATGCAAATATGCGATGTAAATTTTGGACAACGTTTGTCTGCTTAACGTGTATTTCATTTGGCGCATAGTTGATAATATTTTGCCGGCCTTTTTATCATTGTATCTATATGTGTTGTCCATTGTAGGTCATTTGAAATGGTTATACCAAGATACTTCGTGTGTGAAATTAACAATAATAAATTATTATCCAGAAAGAAATTTGGTTGTCGAAAGCTATTTAAATTTGAGATTGTGATATTAACGTTTTTTGTAGGATTGAAAAGTACTAGCCATTGTTTTGACGGCGCAGAAATAACAATTAAATCTTCATTTAGTTGTCCCTCTAATTCACCAGATGATGACTTTGAGCAACATAACGCAGTGTCATCAGCATATGGTCTTAGAATACTTTCAATATGCATTGAAATATCATTTATATAGATAAGGAATAGGAGAGGCCCAAGCTCCGAACCCTGGGGGACTCCAGCATCAATTTGTCTCAGAGCCATTTATTATGGTTAATTATAACACACCGCTTCCAAGAGGAGAGATAATTCCTAAACCATATGAGAACGTATCCGTCCAGGCCATGCTCGTGTAACTTAAATAGTAATCCTTTGTGCCAGACTCTGTCAAAAGCTTCTGAGATGTCACAAAATACCACTCTGCAAGATTTGCGTTCGTTAAGTGCTTTTGACAAAATGTGATATAACACAATTAGTTGATATAAAGTTGAAAAGCCTGAACGGAACCCTGATTGATACTTGTACAGAAGATTTTTGCCGATAAGATGGTTATAAACATGTTTAAAAATTATTCTTTCCATTACTTTGCCAACAGTGCTTAGCAAGGAGATGGGTCTGTAATTTTCAGGTAGTTCCTTATCCCTTTTCTAAAATAAAGTAAAGACATTGGCTGTTTTCCAAGCATTTGGAAATATGTTAGACTCAAGTGATTTATTAAAAAGCAGATACAACGGAAAAGCAATAGCATCCACAGTTTCCTTTAACATTTTCTGACTTACTTCAGAATTGGATTGAAATAGTGGACGAAATATAATTTGCTTTCAGTTCAAGCATTGGTAACTGTGCACACCGATCATCTACATTCGAGATGGATGAAAAGTAATTATTTAAATATGTTGCTTTCGCCAGATCTATAGTGGCAACATTCACATTTCCGCTATCATTATTTATCAAAGGTGGTATATTTGTCATTGAGTTTCCAAGTATAAGCTTTTTTAGCATGTTTCCAGTAGGGACGCGGGTTATTAATTGATAGATCGTCTAGCAAAGTATCAGCTGATTAGATAAAGTCTTGTTTTGCTTTCCTCTTCATATTGTTTACTTTATTTCGTTGGGTCTTGTATTTATGCCAGTGGTCTTGTTTTTGGGTTCTTCCTGCCTGTTTTCAAAGTAGCTCTCTTAATCGAATTTCCCGTCTCAGAGAGCTTTCGATCCATGGTTTATCATTTGGTCGAATAGTTACTATTCTGTTTGGAATACATTCTCTAGCCACATCTAGAAAAAGAGTGTTAAACAAAATGCACATTTCATGTCATCACAAGTAAGAAATAAGGCTGCATAAGGGGCATCATAATTTTTCTTGTTCATTTTTGCAAAATAGGCTTTTCTGTAATCCTAGACCTTTCGCTTAAATGTCCTTTCGATATTTACAGGTATTTTTATCGCAGCATATATTCCTGCCTGGTCACCATATTCCGTATATTCATGTAATACACATGACCCTACTGCATCGACATTTCCATGGATTAATATGGGATCGAGAAGTTTACAGTCCGATGTGTGATGTGTGTTGGCTGATTTAATACTACTTTCATATTATAATAACTAATTATATCTTTGAGATGGTGATGGTCTGAATCAAGTAAATCTCCATTTAGGTCTCCTGTTATTATTAATGGTAAAGGGATATAAAGAGCCCTTCCAAATGCACTGGATACGTTTGTCCAAGAAAGCCGGAGAGCACTTGGTGGTCGATAGAAAACTCCTATTATAAATATAAAATGACCATAATTACGTTCAACAAAAATATGTTCTATATCATCGGTTTCAAGGTCTGTACGTCTTTTATAATTTAGAATGATTGGTTCATGGTAGTCTTCTAATTTAAGGTATTCGTCTGATACTGAATTATCTATCTTGGTTTCTGTAAAGCAGACTACATCATATTTGCAAATATAGTCTTCAATTTCTCGGAGTTTATGCCTCAAACCATTTATATTTAAATGAAATGAAACACACTTAAAGCAGACTCATTTTCTGGTCCGGCATTACATTCAACGTCTCCACAGATTAACAAATTAATTAAATAACGATTCTTTTGAGATAGAAGGGTGTGTGCGTGCACGCGTGCGTGCGAGCGCGCGTGCGTGCGTGCGTGCGTGCGTGCGTGCGTGCGTGCGTTCGTGCCTGCGTGCGTACGTGCGTGCGTGCGTGCGTGCGTGCGGTCAATATATCAATACAGTTAATAAGGCTAAAGATATTATTTGCCTATAACTGAGGTTCCTCTTAAAAATGCTGTCAAGATAATTATAATATATTATTATAGTTGACATCTACACTATGCATAGCATGGGCTGCAAGTATATAAGGTGTACTTATTCCACTATCACTGACCCAAGTTGTCTGATCCAAAGCCGCTACAAATTCTCGAGCATAATTATAGCCATGTGCTTAATGCCTTTCAAAGGACATCCAATATATGATTATACTGAGTGGCATAGGTCAATGTGAGATTGATTATGAAAGCGAGAGACACATATGCTGATTGTTATGATCTGATGAACGACCTAGCACTCAGTTACTGGCTAGACAAATACTAAACCGACTTTCAATCATTTATCAGGACACACACGGAGGTTCAAATACTGGTTAGTGCATCGATTATCCACTGATTGATATGTGGTTTTGGACAGCTTAAGCACATATAGCGAGTACAAGACAAACAAATGAAGAAAACAAGACACTAATGTCTGCTGTATGCGTGACTAATGACATTGTGTTTTCAATGTCCAGACTGTAAATCCCAAAAGATGTAATTAAGAGAATTTGACACAACCGAGAGACTTTTGTTAATGGCAGAACGACGTTGTTAACGTGCTCAAACTATTTCGTTTAGAAACATAGATGCAATGCATTGATTGTAAAATAGCGGTGGCTGAAAAAATGTTAATTAAAATAAGTGTCAAACGTGACAACAGTTACAGCAGAGGGATACCTATCGCATGGCAGAAAATAGGCCATGTACTTATAAGAACTATTAGAGCATAAGTTAATTCTCGCGCCAGATGGAGTCGGAAAATAAGAAGACTAAGAGATCAGTTGTGATGTTTTAAAAAAAATATTTTGAAACATCTCTGAAATGGACAGGCAGATTAAGCTGAAACTCAAGAAATCGATTTGGGACATATAGCTTAGAATATTGTTCTCAAGGGAACTTGATTGGTTAATCTGGCTGTTGGAAAAGTTAGATGGTCTAGTTTTCACGAAACATTCTTCCTTTCCATAACTGTTAGATGGACTGTCAAGTTGAAGTTGAAAAATATTAATGGATTTAGGACTAACTACATCTTTCAAAATATGGCATAATGGCTAGAAAACCTGGCCGACATTGACTAATCAAAATTAAACATGTATTATATGTTGGATTTTGATCGCGAAAATGGCTAGATACCTTATGTGGTTTGTGACATTCTGAATATGAATTTGACACACTGAACGTGATTGGTCGCTTGAAGCAGATGTTCAGAGATTTGTCTCTCTTTTAAAACCTTTCCCCAGAAACTATCAACTCAATGGAGGAATCCAGTTTTAGCCATGCCACGCCCATCTATAACTAGGCTCCATCCACGCCATACCCATGTTGGGATCGATTGATCTCAACTTTCTCTCTTTCACCAACAGTGCCCAGTCAAATTAGTTTCAAAACATTCAACAGCACGTTTATTAAGTAGTAAAGATATACAATTCGTCCAACTTGATTGACTATTCTTGGTTAAAGATGGACTATTTCTGGCCATTATGATTGTAGTTTGTGATGCTCGCTTGTGACGGCAACCACGTCAACCTATATGCGACGTAGTTGATTATGATACCTTATGATTGATCGATAAACTTCATTAATTGAGCTAAAACTCACAAGATATCCTTTAGTCATATGGACAAACCTAAACCAGTTTACGAGAGCATAGTTTGCCAAATTGTACGGTGGCTATCTTGGAAATCTATATTTTCTCAAGGGTCTATGAATGGATAAAGCCAAAATCTGTGAAATATTATGTTTAAATTAAGTGCTAAATGGCCGTCAATGCGCAATAAAGACCATGGCCTACAGGGATCAATCACCATTTAGTATGTATTATTTATTCAAGCTTAGCCTGGAAAATGGCAATATACTATACGAAGGTAACACACTAAATGTAATTGGTCAAACTGAATGGTAGCCATGTTGGATTTTCCATGTTTTTTGTGGTTTTCAATTAGTATTAATATCTAAAATCTAGAAAGAGATTAAGGTTAACCTCAGGAACCTCTGTTCCTCACCCAATTCTAACCAAGCCATGTCCACCTTTTAAGCGTGTTGGCATCAACATATACCTTTAATCCTGAAATCCCAGAATCCCAAATTCAAGGTAACTATATTGGTAAGCTGTTGAATGTTACTGGGTACTGTTGCTGCCTATGGCATATGGCATATGGCATATAGTTATATATGTCTATAAAATAGGAAATCCATCAAATACATACATTTCTTACACATGGCAGACTTTTCAACGTTTATGACGGAGATTGATATGTCACTCTGTATTGGGACATCAGCCTGCATGTGACATAATTGATTATGACGTCATATACTTGAGTGACAAATATCCAGCATGGTGTGTGCCATAAACGCATCATATTGGTCCAGGATATCAACTGCCATCTTCTTTCCTGTCTAAACGCATTCTACCTATATGGGTATGCCAACAACACCACCTTGTATTTCTCAATCTTTGACATGACAACAATGCACACAAGCAATAAATAGATATTCAAGGTATGCGTAAACAGAAATATATAAATTATCATTAGATGTAGATAAACGCAATTCTAAGTTAGTTAGCAATTACAAGTGTTTACTATTTAAAGTATATTTAAACATGTAAAATATATAAACAAAAAAGAGGATATTTCCTTGGACAAGCACATCGTCTGTGAAATATAGACTGAGATGAGTATTATCATGAGAATTAGTGAGAAACACGGGTATCGTACGCTGCCTAATACGACTATAAACACCAGATGATAAAGTGCTAATTTAGGCCAAGTGCCCAATGATTCTCTTAAATCATGTTTACTGCAACAGCTTAATTTGGAACAAACTAACATATCACGGAAATGAAATCCATAAGAACTAAGTCATTATAATTATTGCGCGGACAAACACAACCTACAGATTGATAGGAAATATAAGAATTTCGGTACTTAGATTCTATAGTCACCTATCTGGAGTTCCTGGATGTATGATGTTTCAGATAATGATATCCAGCTCCCAAACAGAAGATCCATACCTGTCCTTTATGAAGCAAATTGTAAATAAAACCAGCCTGTTTGTTGTTCTCCATATGAATCTCCTTCCACTGCCTCATAATACTGACTTTGATGATAGTTTTCATTTTACTGTATATAACATCTTCAATCCGGTATAGGTGCCCATTGTCGGATTGTTCATCTGCAGTTTCGTCTTTTGGGACATGACAGTAGCCTGCAATCCAGTGTTGCATGAGTTTATTAGTTGTCTGACAGCATGCGAATTTATATGACTCAGTGCTCTGGGCCGACAGGGCCATACCGATATTCTGAAGTCCAGGCATGTTTCAATTTCTGCAATGCACGTGGTGTTCATTACTCCAGCAATTATTATCATATTTAGATTTTGTAATTTCTACACTTTCCGAACGATATGCTTTGCTGCAGTCTACATCCTGACCTGCAAGACTCAAAGGTTTGTTTAGCATTCCCAACATATCGTCTGATATCAGTGGAGGCTAGGCACCTAAAGCATGCGACTAATCATTTGGATTCATTCAAATGAGTAAATTTGTAATGCTAGGCTTTCTAAGCAGTTCATCTTGGCGGTAGGTTCTTTCTGATTTAATCGATATATTAAATATGATTGTTTCAAGAGTTAGTCCACTCCTCAGAGAACACATACTTGAGAAACATGGCTGGGTTCCAATGATTTCTATGACGTGTGAAAAAACGTAACGTCCATCCCAGTATGAACAGTGAAATTATTTGACATTACATTGATGTCAGTAGTGAATAGTATCTACAATTTCTAACGTAATAATGTAGGGCAAAGTGTGAAAAATGAGTTAGAAACTTTGAAAAACTTTGAGAAAGCGGGCTCTATTTAGTACTCGTCAGATGTATATATATCCTGCGGGTATGGACAACCAAGTCAGCTATGTAATCGCCTCAGTCTCATGCGAGCTAATCGCCTTATCGAATTAGCCGAACGATCACAGAGATTCTGAACAACATATAATTCTGACTGACTGACACTCAATCGCATGTTTTAGCCAAACACGGATGGAAGCGACTGTGTCTTCTATAATTAGCAAAAGACAACCTAGATGAGAATCAAGTTATGTGATGTTTCTCGAAAATTAGAGACCAACTTACTCCTCAGCCGATATTTTCCCGTGATATATAAATTCTACATTGACAATAAACCAAGGCTGCACGCACGTTGAGTAAAGGCCGATCATATTCGTATGAACAATTATGTAGGTTAACATCGCCTGGCACGAACCACTTATCTTTCCAGCTCTCTAACCCCATTCTTTTAGTTTCTATTTTCTCACCTTTGGCATTGTTCATAAATGAATACTTTTCTTATTGTATAATAGTCTATTATTATTTACACAAGTAAATCGTGGAATCATTTCAGACTATACAGCATAGGGTTGGGAACGTATGGACGATGCAATTTCCAAACCATAGTCATGTATGAAGGTCGTTTAATTAGTCATGTGTGGAAACATTTAGAACTTTTTCATGCAAGTTTATGGCCACATAAATATTACAATTCCAACCTCTGTGAATTGGGAATACAATGTCTTATTCCTAGTGTAATGTAGTAATATATACACGAGCGACATGAATTCGAAACTCTAAGAGAGCAGTTTCCATTTAGCACCATTGAGATGTCTCTATAATCAGTAACTCTGGATGAACTAGTCAGCCATATAACAACATCCATCTAGCTTCTGCGGCTGTGGGCGAGTGAGTTAGATATATAGTCCCATAGGTCTAACTCCTGCGGATGTGAACAAATGAGTCAGCTTTATTTTCTCATCAGTCTAGCTCATGCGGCTGAGGAGGAAAGAGTCACCTGTATATTATCACCAGTCAAGTACCTGCAGCTGTGGACAAGTGAGTCAGCTATATAATATCATCAGTCTGGCACCTGCGGCTTTGAATGAACTACTCAGCCATTTAATCCCAGTCTAACTCCTGTGGCTGTGGACATCGAATTAGTCAATTGTACAATCACAGTTTTGCTCCTGTGATTGTGGATGAACTACTCAGCTATACAATCTCCATCTAATTCCTGCTGTAATACATGAGTGAGTCAGCTATACAATCTCATCAGTCTAGTTCTTGCGAATGTTGGTGAATGTGTTAGCTATATAATGTCATCTGTCTAGCTCCTACAGCTGTGGAGAAATGAGTCAGTCTGGCTCATGTGGCTGTGGACATATGAGACATCTATATATTCTAATATCGCTAGGTCCTTTGGTTGTGGACGTATGAGACAGTCATATAAACTCGTCAATCTTGCTCCTCTAATTGAGGAAGAATGAGTCAGCTATATAATCTCACCAGTATTGCGCCTGCTGAGATGACGTAATCAGAGGGACAATCTATTTAGTCTGATACAAACTAAACTGAGCATGGATTAAACAACTGATCATAGAGATTCTGAACAGTACATCTTCTCATTAACTAGCATCTATTTGCATAGGTGTGCATATTGTCGTGAACAGAAATGTGCTTTCAATAATTGGCAATATGTAACCAAAATGGAAATTAAGCTAAATGATGGTTGCATTTACGATAACACGAAATATTCTTAGTGAAAATGAGAGAAGAATTAATTTATAATAACAAGGTATAGTATGTGTAATTA
Organism: Chaetoderma sp. LZ-2023a; assembly: GCA_034401795.1. Classification (NCBI taxonomy): domain Eukaryota; kingdom Metazoa; phylum Mollusca; class Caudofoveata; order Chaetodermatida; family Chaetodermatidae; genus Chaetoderma; species Chaetoderma sp. LZ-2023a. The sequence continues at coordinate 210,764,188 of CM067369.1, read as the reverse complement.
CTGTATTCTGCGATGGTAGTAGTAGAAATAACTTAATACTGCAATGAGTCCTTCTTTGCCTTTCACCATTGTGTCTTGTACTCAGCCAAATTCTTTAGTTTCGCCTGGGCCATTCTTGGTTTGAGTGTATCGAATCCTATTCTCTCGAGGTCACGTCGCAGCATGCTTAACATATTTTATGCAATGATGTTCACTCCCGACTTTATAACGACTCGCTACAAGTAGGGCGAATTCCAAGGCTCTCTGCGTGTGCGTGTCTTCTGCCATCCTTGTTACATGGCCAAACATGGCCCATCTTTGCTAAATGACTTTTACGAAGAGTGGTGATGTAGTTGACATATTACATAATGAATTGTTGGGAAATATTATGTCTGTCTAGCCATCGGTGTACAATGATGGTGCGGTGTTTGGTGTGGTATGCATCGAGTTTGAGTACAGCAGCTGTCTGTGGAGCTGCCCAGCTGCTACCGTTGTTCAGCATCAAGCATACGCAGGTTGCATTGCACAAACGTAGTCCTTTTGTCAAGTGAATCTTTGATCTACACATCCACAGTTTCTAGAATGTTTGGAAGACTATGACACCGAGTGCAGCACCAGTCCAGGATTTTGCTTTTCCTCCATGTTTCGCCACCACGATGTGGGTCATCGTGTTCTTTAGCTTCATCTTCATGTCCTGTGGATATGTATTTGTGGATGCAGTCTGTCTTGGATTTTTCTTAATTTGCTTGCAGTTATTGGGAGTAGTTTGCTAAGGGGTTTCTTTTCCTTGTCTTTGAAGTCCACATCGTTTGCATATTCCATCTCTAGCCGCATATCCAGTATCGACACTGGGGTGTTTGATCTTGTGGCATTCGCAAGCACATATTTCAATGCTGTAGCAAGATTGCAGGTGAAAATCACATGGATAGGTCATCTCCGTATGGGGGAGCCGATTGCTCTCTCAGCCCCTACAGACTTGACTCGTACTCTCACATTGACATTTGCAAGTAGTAGTCTTACTAGTCTAGAGGTTATATTCATTGCAACTGGCCTGGTGTAGTACATCTAGGGTCTTTGATAGATTACTTGTGTCGAAGGCTCATGCTATGTAACTGCTCCTTTTAGGGGAAATCCTGGTATTTGCACATGGCCATTCAGGGAAATATAGTGAAAGTCAAAGTAAATAATTATTTCAAGCTATGTATTATATTCAGAATATACATCAGAAGCAGGCCCCATGATGTGATGGCCACATTGCAGGAACGAAATACATTATTGAACAGAAATGACAGATACAATATAAAAACTAGAACACATTTACGGAAGTAACTGTAAACCTCTATCCGACCATTAAGGAATAGCATAAGGGCTCTTCTTATATACCCATTGGGCATGTTCGTTGCTGATCTGCGAAAAGCTCTAGTTGTAGTCCCAGTTCAAAGATCCATATTTAAAATTCCCATAGGTTTTAATTGAGCATGGAAAAGATGATTTCTTATAAAATAGTGTGTGAGGGCAAAGAAACTTGATTCCAAAACCATCTTTTCCTTACAGAGCGAAGGTAATAATATTATGTATTAAGTATGCATCGGTGAAGTATGGTAGCAGACGCTTCTTTCTGCCTGTTATCTGTCAGCGTTATCTACACAATGCCACATTTCCGTCAAGTGAATATCCTATCATATAATCATGATTGGTAAACACTGATTTATTATGTTTTACGCAATAGCGTTCTTTAACAAACGTGTCATGCTGCAATTGTGACCTATTCTTTCGTTTCTAGAGAATATGTGACAGTCTGACAAACGGAAAAGACTGGCATACAGACGGGTAAACCTGCTTGTACTAGTAACAAATAGCACACTTTGATCTGTGGCATGTATTTGATGCTATTCCTACTCTTGCTCAGATCTAGACATTCGGCATCCGCTATCCGTATCCACACCATTAGAAGCATTATCATTCCCTAAAGCGAGGTTAATGCCCAGTTTCGTCACACCCGGTTAACATAACGAAGCCATCCATTCATATCATTCTGTTCGATGTTGTGTATTCTATTAGCCCAAGATATATTTGCAGCAAAGCGCTAAGGTGTGCATACATGTATATATGATCAGGGAATTTAACACGTTTTCTCCGATAGTTATTTCCAAATTTGATCGGTCTGATTTTGAGATAACATTTTAAAGTTAAACTGAACCTGCTCATTGCTAGGCCTGTTCAGTTATATCTATGAAGAAATGCTAAGGTATTAGCATCAGTTAAGTTATGCATTCCCCTCGGAGATAATAGTAATACTATTCGAATGAGTATGATTTTCTTTATTGCAGCAGTGATGGTTGTCTATCATTGTGACATGTGACTTATCTATGTTACTCACCACTCTGTGTATATTTCGTCATGTAAGTGATTGCCCACTAGGGTGAGAGCTTCATGTCATCACGATGTATGACTATCTTCTAGTTCAGAAACAAGTGTTACCAGAGCCAGCTATATGGATCTATCTGGAAGACGCTAATGCGTGTATACACTTTTTGTTATGCCTTGCCCCACCCATCTCTACCTAGGCTCAGTCCACGATTTGCACGTTCGATCGAACAATGAACTCCCTGAATTATGGCTATTAGAAGTTTGAGGTTTGGATTAAAGCTCTGTGGACATACCATTGACAGGTCCTTATTTTGGAAAATATAATACTTGTAACATAAAAAGTTATTTCCGTAAAACGAATCTCACTAGAGTAACTTATCAGAATTCAATGAAAGATGATAATTTAATGGCACTGTCATTATTTTTTATGTACATATAATTCCAATCACTGCTTATTTTGATGTTTCTGCATTGTTTGGTTCATTCACGTTTGCATGGATAACTGATCTGTTTTTTCTCTATTAATTTTTAACATCCAGCCGTGACTCTGACCTGCTCAATCAGCAGTTTCTATGGCTTAGTCCACTTTAGCATTTTAGAGACAGCTGAAATTATGTCATTGTAAGCTCTTTGAACATAATGTGGCAACAGAAGCAATTGTAATGTTAATATAATGTCCATTGCCACTGCGATATAGCAATGTAATCTGGCTGATGCTAATTGCTGAATACACTAGAGCATGTGATTGTTGTCATCTCAGCCCATGGTAGCTTTAGCTCAAGGTCTGCAGCAGACTATAGCACATACAATCAAGCCACAGCTTTGCCATCGAAGCAGCATTGGTATTAAACGTTGTCTTATTCTGAATATCGTAGAGCCTGTTTATTGTCTGTCAGATAGCAGAGAATATTGGCCATCTGATGTCAATTTGTTTTCCATGGGATCACGAGAGCATGATATGTCATATTTTCGACATGAACATGGGACAATATCGCTTGCCCTAATAAAATAAAAGGACAATTTGCTGAACGGTCCTGAGGATGGATACTTTAATTGAAATGTAAATTCTGATCATGTTGCAGAATATATCAAATGCTCTCTCTCCCTCCCTCCCTCCCCCTCCCCTCCCCCTCTCTCTCACACTCACACTCTCTCTCCCTCTCTCTCTCTCTCTCGCTCTCTCGCTCTCTCTCTCGCTCTCTCTCTCTCTCTCTCTCTCTCTCTCTCTCTCTCTCTCTCTCTCTCTCTCTCTCTCTCTCTCTCTCTCTCTCTCTCTCTCTCTCTCTCTCTCTCTTCCCTCATCTCGCTCCTCTCGGGACCTCTTCCTACCCCTCTCATAATTCTCTGCTTAGATTTGCTTTTCAACAACTTCTTTGTCTCATTACATGGTCTTATAATTGGATGTATGTGATAAGACGCTGTATACGTGTTTAAAAAAACCATATAGTCATCTCACTGCTTTGTATATTCGGATGCAGGGTAGATCCTATGTGTTCTAGGGCTTCTTTCTAAACTAGCTTAACAGTCCGACACGTTGTACGAATTGTATGTCTTTGTTATTTAATAAACACTCTATTGAATATTGCCATGGGCAGTAACAGCACCTAGTCAAATTGGTTTCAAAATATGCAACATCTTACCTATATAGTTTGCTGGAAATTGAGATTCAGATAGCGCCATTATCGATTGATCCCAACATGGGCAAAGCGTGGGTGGAGCTTAGCTGGAGATGGGCGGGGCATAAAACTGGACCGGATAAATTGTCTGCTTGTCCTTCTCTACGTCTATGCGCAGGCATATGCTGATTCCTCTATTAGTTCTGTTATCGTCAATATAAGAAGCACTAATTACATAATAATTGTATCCTTACATTATATCGGGTACGTTTCATTCCTGATTCTATTGATAGGTATTTCATATGTACTAGAAATTACTTGCACAGCACACATTAGGCTCTATATAATATCTTATATCGCATACGCGGTTTTTCATGTTATCAGTAAACATGGACACTTGCTTACCGATATGAGATATGCAAACATTGAGATTAACCAATATAACATTCTTATGATTATGAGTCTGTCAGTTAGCAGCTCACCCACTGTTCAGCGGTTATCACTCTCATTTGGACATAGCTTGGACATGCGGTTTACTACATCAGTAGAATAAACCACAATGACGGTGAGCTCATGCAGGTAAAAATAATTATCTAACTTTGTTCTTTCTAGATTATAAAGTTTGTGTTTACACACCATAAAATATGCACAGTTATGGCTATGGTTGTAGGAAATCCATTAATCTCTAACTATATAGATTTCTTGGGGTCATTTCGACTAATGGTCTAATAGATGTGATATTATGCAAAGCACAGATCTATGTATTTATTAATGGTAAATATTGACACAGGAATGCTAGAAAATTAATTTGATAACATTTTACACATTTAGAGGCTTAAGTTATGTGCCCATGTGCAAGTAAATGATATAACATATGATGATTTTATTCCTTATACATTATTATAATATTTTAAGCTAGGAAATTGAATTAGAGACACGAGTCCCTAATTCAAATTCACAACTAAAATATTATATACACCTGTGCAAAAGTTAAGCACCAGCAAAAGCAATAAACGTAGAAACATGATGGTACAACTAGGCTGCCATACTTTTTGTCCCCGCGTTAGCTGACATAATTCCAAATACGAAATGCACATGCATGCATGACTTCACGCCGCTTGATGTCCGTGCGTGGCGGGAAACAGCACACGTGTTCAGTTATGTAAAAGTCCAGTTTGAGGTGTAGAACATTACATACAGATTTAGGCGACAAGATTAGGAATTTTGTGTTCATGACCGTGGTTTATTTGTACAGAAAGAATTAGCTCTTGATTGTGAACCGCTATGGCAAGACGAAGGTTAAGTGATCGTGTGAAATGGCAAATCATAGGCATGCATACCACTGGTATGTCATGCAGAGAGATTGGCAGACAGCTGAACATTAACCATACTGTAATCAGTCGTTTGATTGCAAAACATGGGCAAACTAACGAGGTGAAGGACAGGCCTAGATCTGGAAGACCGAAGAAGACTACTGCCCGTGATGATGGAGCCCTAGTACGCCTTGTTAGGAGATCTCCATTCACCAACAGCAGAGTGCTCACCCAGCAATGGGAAACGCCCAATAGAGTGTCAATGTCTACCGTCAAAAGGAGACTGTATGCTGCTGGCATGAAAGCTAGGAGACCTGTCAGACGTCCTCTTCTCACTGCACACCACAAAGAGGAGCGTCTGAGGTGGTGCAACGAAAGAAGACACTGGAACATGAGATCCTGGAGACGGGTACACTGGTCCGATGAAAGTCGGTTCCTGCTTCATGCCACAGATGGTCGAACTCGTGCATGGAGGTCCAGACGCACGGCGTACGACCAACGTAACATCATTTGGTGGAGGTTCCGTTATGATATGGGGTGCATCTCATTTGATTGTAAGCTGGATCTGTTGACTGTACCTGGAACACTAAATGGACAAAGATATCAAGATTCCATACTGGATAGAGTTGTGGTCCCTCATTTTGTAAATCATGCACCTGGAACCCACCCTATATTCATGGATGACAACGCCCGACCACATCGTGCTAGAGCTGTGCATGAATACCTCCGCCAGAATGCCATCGAAACCCTACCATGGCCAGCAAGGAGCCCTGACATGAACCCTATTGAGCATATCTGGGACATTCTGGGAAACATGGTGAGAAGGAGGGATCCTCCTGTGCAGAACCTACAGGAATTAACAGACGCACTCCATCTTGAATGGCAACGAATAACGAATAACACAATGACGTATCAGTCGGTTGGTGACCAGCATGAGACGTCGTGTCCAGGCCGTCATCCAGGCACAAGGTGGATATACCCGGTATTAATAATGACAGTCTCAAACTCGTGCACAGATGTTAAACTTCGTTTTCAGACACCATTAATGACAATCTAGCCACGTGTGTCAACTGTAGGGCAATAGTTGTCAGTTGTGTCAACGTAACCATATTCAGGCCTCGTTTTCAAGTTCAAACAAAAACATACAGTGTTTCCCCACCATCATAATCAGCATTCCTCTAGTTGCATTATTACCTCTTGCACTAAGATGGATGGGTACATAAATGTTTATGCTATTGCTTTCTTCATAGCACATGAATATACCCTCGCATGTGCGTAAAAATAGGGTGGTGCTTAACTTTTGCACAGGTGTATATTTATTTATATGGTATGAAATCATCATATGGTAAGGTTTATTTCGTCTCAATACATCTAGTCATGCAATTGATAAAAACTGGCAACATTTTATTTATTTGACATGGTGATCTGATTGCGTGTATATCAACGCCCCATCCCAATTGTAAAGGTCAACATAATTGACAAGCTTAGTGGGCGGAGATCAGATTAGTTCTTAGTCTCTGAGTTAGACAATTGAATTCACTCAGCGGATGCGTAACACAAATTGCAGGAATTGGTAAATCTTGCTTAAACATTTCTTATTCCTGATCGTAGTATTACATATCCGTTCAATATCATGTCACGAACACGATTCCACGCCACAGGCAGCACACATAAGAAATGTGATTCGCATTGATTATGGAGGCGGATAAATTTGGCAATGTGTTTATTCAATACAAGAAGCAATATATACACTTTGCCATATCGACTCCTTGAAGAGAGAGAGAGAGAGAGAGAGAGAGAGAGAGAGGGGGAGGGAGGGGGAGGGAGGGAGGCTGGAGGGATCACTGAACTCAAATAGTTCAATTCAATGCGTATATACATTCATTTGCCTCAATAGTGGTGGTGCTTTGGCTCGGTTGGCAAAACCGTTCTACCGCACATGCTTGCAATTCCAATCCAAACAAAGCTAGGTTCGATCCTGCGTTCAGGCTTGTGGTCAATGTGTAAAAACCGGCACCAACCCATACCTAATTCACATGACACGTCCTTCGGAGGGGATGTACAGCTGTCGGTCCCGTCTTGTGAGGTGTCTGTGCCGTGGGGGAGGGGATGGGGGATGTGAAAGAACTCAATCTGAGTGTCAGGTCCTGTATTGGGAGCTCAGTTGTGAATATGCTCTGATAGTGTAAATAGTACTGTAAATAAGTTAAAATACTGTACTGTATCTACGTCTCTGTCAACAGCTCAAGCAACCAGTGGCTTCATTTCTGATCTTGTAAATAGCACACTGTATAGCACAGAAAGGACCACACTGAGCGGCTAGGATGTCGGCCTAGATGGTGCTCCTATCAAAAGAAGGAATATCCAAATACAACAACAACAACAACAACAACAACAACAACAACAACAACAACATCAACAACAACTAGTGGCATGTGTCATCTTTCTCAATCTTTTCAAATGATAGCGCATACAAGAATATACCAGCACTATATAGGTCAATATGCGATTGGTTATTGCAGACGGACTATTTGTTGCTTGGTATAATCTGATGAATGGATTAGCGTTCTGTTACATTTGAACCAAGTTTTACTCATCCATCTGGGAAACCATAGACATTCAAATATTGCTTATTGTACATATTAGTCATTGATTGGTATGAGGCCCTGGAAACTGTAAATCACAGCTAGAGAGTACAAGACACACAAATCAAGAGAACACAACTTTAATGGCTTGTATATGCGTGACAAATGATACTGTGCTTTCCAATGTCTAGACTACAAAACCCAAATGATATAATTAAAGATATTGGAGAGAGAGAGAGAGAGAGAGAGAGAGAGAGAGAGAGAGATCTTTGTTATTGAACATGGTCAAACAATTGCATCTCTATGCGAAGAAGTAATGTACCTTAATGAAACGAGGTTTCTGAAAAGGGCTGATAAAATAATAGGCAAAAGGGTGGTCCAGAGTAAATACTATAGGGAAGAGGCAACTATCACATAGCAGTAAATATTTCTTGAGATTAAAAGATCTACCAGAGAGTAAGTGTACTTAGGACTTCAGATGAAGGTCGGAGAATGAGAAAACTAAGAGTCTTTGTAAGATTTTCAACCATTTTCTCTGAAATCTCAAGGACAATTTAGCTGATACTCAGTAAATCGATTATGTCCATGATATTCCACAGAATTCGCCTAATCAAGCCTGATTAGTCAATATGGATGTCAGCACCTTGAATGCCCCAGTTTTCATGAAACATTCTTCTCCACCATAACTGATAAAGGGGATGACGTTAGGCAATACATTATGTGATTGTGTATCATCCACCTCTGTCAAATGGAAGTTAATGGCAAGAAAATCTCGTTGACATGAACAAATCAGAATTAAGCATGTATTAGTTGTTGGAATATGATCGCGAATATGCTTATAGTGGCATTTTGAATATGAATTTAACACTTTGAACTTCATTGTCCGATCGAATCAGATTTTCATTAAGTTTTGTGCCTTTGTAAACATTTCAGAAATTATCACCAATCCAAATGAGCTTTCAACACATTAGACATTCTTTCTTGCCATAGGGATCACCTAGGTCTGTTTACCAGAGACGTGTTTGCCAATGTAGATATAGCCTTCTTCAACGACCTCGCTTTCTCTCCAGAGCCAAAGAATGGATCAAGCCCAAATTTGCAATATATCATAACAGACTCCGGATCATTCTAATGCGCCAATAGGTCGCCTGTGCAGGAAAGAACATGACCTAATAAATAAACACTGCGTATGAATTAGATATCGGAGTTTAGCCCAAAAAGGAGTGTATATGTGTAATTTAGCTTTCTCCTTCAACCAATACTTACCATTACAGTACTCATTGATAATACAGCTATCCTCATAGCTGGCTCTAGGAATCTAGATTTAGAAAGCTTTATCGGTTCCTGAAACTGGGTACCCGTTTCTCGTTTCTGGATTACTGGATTTACTATGGAAGGTACCTCTGAATCTCAAGTCGTATTATTTCATGCTATTTCTTTAGTTATATGGAGACATATGTCTCTGAAATTTCGTGTGCGTTGCATGTCCCATTTTCTGACCCCGGAACTGGGACGTGTGGTTACAACGAAATATGCCAGATAAGATCGCCTCCTTTAATCCCAACGCCGATCGGGCAGTAATATGAAACTAGGCGTTGGCTTACGTTTTTTTAACACTAAAATCGGCTTACGTCGTTCAACCGTATGGTCCGAGCGGGTGACGCCACACCCTTTTATTTCTTGGATTATTTTGTGAAGGAAATGTTTCATTAATTCGCGCATCTTATTCTTGGTGCTGCGTGAGTTTTGTAACCAGAAGCCTTTGAATTATGTCAAGTTTTGCGTGTGATCGCGGTCTGTTTGCACTGATCAATGATTTCAAAATTCTTAATTAAGATGTGTGTTCTGCGGTTTTACCGTATCCTACAGCAGTAATGTTAATTCATTTTGTTGTTCCTTCACGTATCGTTTGTCTTTCGTTTGACTAGTATAATTTTTGAAATTAATTCTTAAATATACCGTGAATGCTTCCGATATGGTTCCTTGTTCCGTGTTTATACATCCTGCAGGATCATTTTATGGGTGTATTATTGGCCCTCTCGTTCTTGTCGCCAGCTTATGCGATCTTGGTTGTAACGTTGTGAGTGTGTGGTGCCGGAGGGTTAACTTTTAATTTATTGTCAAAATATTTGAAAATTATTTGTCTGCCTTCCATTCCTGTTTCAAACCGCTTGCTTATTTAGGTTTTCTGCTTGTTTTCATGCCAAGCCTACCCCGCCATCATGTACTGAGTGTCATAAATTCGTGAAGGTCGCATTCAAGGATCATGTCTGTTATCGGTGTTCGAAATGTAATGTTGGCAATAGGTGTAATGTCTGTGCCATGTGGCCCATCGAGTTTTTAGTCGAGTTCCTTGCCCAGAAGGACTGGGTCTGACGCGGGGTCAGGCGTCTCGAAAAGAAATCAAGGCGCGTCCGTTTTGGCACATGGGGCACTCCTCATCTGCAGTTGGAGGGCTCAGAGATGACACCCCCGGCGTCGTTTGGGCCTGCCATGCAAGGCTTCTTGCACAGCGTCCTGCCCACACTGGTGTCGTCTCTGATACCGAAGACTATGATGCAACTTCTCTCCGTGTCCGGTACGGACAATGTCCTTGGATAGGGCTCTGGACTGGTTACCAGGGGTACCATCTTGTCTGGCTCCCTGGTGATCACGTCGGGCTCCGGCCTGGCGGGTACTGCTTCTCTGCGGCCACCTCCCGGTGGTCCAGTAGCGGTAGCTTGTCGGTCGGGCATGAGAGCCATTCGCTAGGATGGCTCCATTGTCTCTTCAACCAGTGACGACTCTTCGGGGTCTGAGGATGAGGAGGCCAGGGAGGAAAGTCTGTTGCGGCCTGGGATACTGCGGGTGGAGTGCATGGCGGTTGATTCCATCCTGGATGGAACCGCCCTCCATCTGTCTGGCTTGGCGCAAGCCATGTCAGTTACTCTGCCCATGGTTGAGGCCACACCGGTATCGGTCACCCGTCCAGTGCTGGATGGTTTGCCACCAACCAACAAGGTGACGGGTGTGGCTGGCCAGGCTTGGTACTCACCTATCTTGCCTGGTCCAGCGGTCACACACGAGGTGCCGTTGGCTCCCGTGTATGGCCATGGTTCCGTAACCGCTATAGGTCAGCAAGGTCTTCCGTGCGAGCCTACTCCATGGAACAGTTTGTTTCATGGGTGGCGGCGGAACCGCGCGGTACCAGTGTTCCTGGCTTTCCAGCAGGGAGGCCGCTGCTGGTAGACCCGTGAACACATCAATGGGTGATGTGTTCATGGGCGTGTCTTCCTCGGAGGTGGACTGGTCCGATGCTCTGGCTCAGCCACGACCGAGGAAGACATGCTCCGTCCATCGGTTGCATCGTAGTAGTGGCCCTGATCGCCCAAGAGGCGGGAAGGGCAAGGGAAAAGGTAAGTCCTGCATGGGCGGAAAGAAGGGAGCAGATCGTACCTGAGGGTATGGTAGCTCCCTTCGTATCCGTCTGGACCGCGCCTGTGCAACAGGAACAGTGGTGCTGGTTAGACCAGCCAAGCCAAGACCAAAATGGTTCTTTCTCGCCCTCGTTAAGAGGGGGGGGGGGGGGTTGGGGGGCGGATCGCGAGCCAAACACCTGCATTAGGTGTCAATGCGCCTATAGTGGGTGGAAGGCTCATGCGTTTCGTCGAGGCTTGATGAGGTGTGACGTCAAACAGTCTGGTCCTGGGATGGATATCCCAGTGGTACATGCCAGAGTGGTGTGATTTCCCGCCACAAAATCTGTCTTTGGCACCTGTCTGGACTCCCGTTCCAATGAAGACAGACAAATTAGAAGCCATTCAAAACGAAGTGTCAGGTTTGCTTCTGAAGGGAGGAATAAAACCAGCAAACCAGGCTTCTATTCAAACACGTTCCTTTTCCCCAAGATCACAGGGTGGTGGAGACCCATACTCAATCTCAGGCCATTGAATTGGTTTATCCATACGCCTCGGTTTCAGATGGAAACTCCAAAATTGGTAATGGCAGGGATGAGGAAAGGAATGTGGTGTGTGTCAATCGATCTGAAAGATGCATATTTGCACATTCCAATGAACAGGGGTTGTCACAGGTTTCTGAGATTCCCGTTCCAGAATCAGGTATGGGAGTTTGTAGTCCTCCCATTCGGCCTGTCGACAGCTCCAAGGGTTTTCACCAGAGTGGTCCAAGTGGTGACAGCGTTTCTCAGAAGAGAGAACGGGGCGCTTCACACCTACATAGACGAATGGATTATCAGGGCGGACACGCCAGCCAGGTTAGGAGTGGATACTGCTCTGACTATGAAATTGCTTTCAGATATGGGCTGGATAGTCAACAGGGAGAAATCCGAGTTGACGCCCACTCAACACTTCGTTTATTTGGGGATGCGATTCAATCTCGAGGAAGGCAGGGTTTATTCATCAGAGCCCAGAGTGGTGTCTCCGTTAGCCATCCTCAAGAGTTTTCGATTGGGAAACCACATTCAGGCGAGGAGGTTTCTTCAGATGTTGGGCATGGTGGTTTTCATGGTGCAGGTAATCCCGTACGCTGCTCTAATGCGAATACCTATCCAGTTGTATCTAATGTCTCTGTGAAATCAGAGAACAGAACCCCTGTCAAAGCTGGTACCAGTTTTGGAGCCAATAATATCGCATCTTGTATGGTGGAAGGAGCGTCAGAATCTCCTAATAGGAGTTTCGCTTCACCTACCCCACCCCAGCTGTCCATGTGCACGGATGCATCGCTGGAGGGGTGGGGGGCCTGGCATGGAGAACACCAGGTTTCGGGCACATGGACGCTCCAAGAGAGCCAGCTGCATATCAATCAGTTGGAAATGATGGCAGTGGAAATGGCATTGGAAATGTTTCGTCCATGTCAGTGGCAAGGTGATATTGATATGGTCGGACAATTCGACAGTAGTGTCATACATAAATCGCCAAGGAGGGACCAGGTCACCCGCACTGTGTATGAATATGTGGCACTAGATTCAATGGTGCAGGAATTACTCAGTTGTTTTGAAAGCAGCTCTGGCGGATGCTTTGTCTCGCAGACAAAGGATTCTGCCAACAGAATGGTCTCTCAACCCTCCAGTTTTACGAAGGATCTTCGAGCATTGGGGCAAACTAAACATGGACTTGTTCGCCACAAAGGAAAATGCTCAAATCATGACTTATATCTCGGCGATTCCAGATCCAAATGCCGTCGACACAGATGCTCTGGCAATAGGCTGGAGAGGGTTGCACGCTTACGTGTATCCGCCCACCATTCTTCTACCGAAGATTTTGGTGAAGATCAGGGAGGAGCCGTGCCTGGTCCTGCTAATAGCGCCGTTTTGGCCCAGCAGGGCATGATTCACGGATCTCCTGGATCTGCTGGTGGACAACCCAGTGCAGCTGCCCAAGATTCCAAACATAATATCCCAGGCCAAGGGCCGCTTCCTACACGAGCGACACGAGATGTTCTAGTTGATTGCGCGGATGTTATCAAACAACGTTCCACGTTGGAAGGCTTTTCTCAACAGGCTGCGAGTTTCATCGCAGCTGCGAGAAGGAGGTCAATTTTCAAGTCATATAACCACAAGGTTAACAAATTTACGTGGTGGTGTGAAGGAAAGGGTATTGATCACTTTCAATCCACTATTCAGCAAATAGCAGACTTTCTCTGTGAGCTGTTCTTTACAGGACTGGCTCCTGTCACAATTGCTAGATACAAGTCAGCTTTGGCATCAATCAGTTATCACTTGTTTAGCCAGTATGGATAGTCCAGAGGTGGCCCAGTTGAATGTGGTGGTGAAGGGAATGAGCAATCTCCGACCGAGACAACCGGTAGTCATTCCAGCCTGGAGTCTATCTTTGGTGCTTAATATACTGGCCAAGCACCCTTGTGAACCTTTGGATTCGGCTAGTCTAAAGCATCTGACTCTAAAGGCGGTTTTTCTATTGGCAGCTTCCTCGGTAAGAAGGCGCAGTGAGATTCATGCACTTTCAGCAGAGAGAGTCCGATTTATTATCTCCCAAGTGGGTCTGCGTTTGCAGCCAAGAGCAGAGTTTATGTCAAAGAATCAATCTTTGAAATATCCCGGCAAATCGATCATACCGAAGCTAACTAGGTTTGATCATGATGCCAGTGTCTGGTGCCCAGTCCGTGCTTTGACCAAGTACAAAAAACGGATGGACTCTCTATGGTCAAATGATAGACATCTATGGATCTGCCATAAGAAGCTATATGGTGCCACATCCATGGATACTATCTTTCGTTGGGTAGTCAAATGCATTCAGACTACCCACGAGATTACGACTGGGCACCGAGTGCAATGTGCTAGGGTTCACAATGTTAGAGGAATAGCCGCCTCGACTGCCCTGTGCACTGGCACTGTGTGTCCTCTTTCACGGATTATTATATGAGGGACATGTCAGACTCCGCCAATCCACCCGTTTTAGCTGTTTTGAAACGGTAGTCTAGTGACCACACTGCTCATCTTCTTTTGATAATGTTGAAAAGCAAAAGGAATATGAACAGACATGGTCCAGCGAGAGGAATTCAACCGTATGGGACACGTTTCGTCGAAGATGTGTTGGTTGATGCTCCACGTCTGGAATCCATAATTCATGAGGTAATTCAAGTTTGACAGTTTTTTGTATCATGTTTATGTATCATGATGATTTCATTTCATTTCAGATCATGATTCTTTCATCTTATATATTCATGCTCATTCCCAGGCTTATATGTGTTAAGCTGTTAACCCTCTTCACACATTTATGTTTTCAGGGGGGATGCATGTTCGTGGTGAGTTCTCCCTTTTTTGGAGAAAGGGGGGTGGGGTGGGTTGGTAGCTGTGATGCGAATGTGATTCGGTCCCAAAGCTTGTCGGTCCTATTAGGTTTCCGTATGTCAAGTTTAGGTCTAAGTTCTTTCTCCAGGGGCAAAAGAGGCTTTGTATGGCTTGCCCCTTCCCACCAGATTACCGACTAAATATGGTGTTATCAATGAGTAATGTAATGGTAAGTATTGATCGAAGGAGAATGAAGGAAATTTCAATTTCCCTTTCTACAAGATTAACAATACCTACCATTACATTACGGACCCTGCCTCCCAGCCCCACGGAGGCAAGCCATGGGTTATTCTCTTGTTTCGTAGCTATGCAAACAATATGAGTGTCTCTGGCAGGCGGGTATCCGGTTGTTGGGAACCGGGTATCCGGTTCCAGGACCCGGTAAAGCTTTCTAAATCTAGATTCCTAGAGCCAGCTATCAGGATAGCTGTATTATCAATGAATAATGTAATGGTAAGTATTGTTAGATCTCTGAGAAAGGGAAATTTAAATTTCCTTCATTTCAATACAAATATAACGCATTAATTAGTGAATCAAAATGGTGGCCACCTTGGGTTTTCATCGACGTTTTACAACAGTTCATATTTATTAGTCTCTAACACCGACAAACAGGTTAGGGATAAACTCAAGAATCTGTCGACGGTGATAGTCTAAGCCCTGTCACGTTGAAACTTGCAAATATGTCGCATGATCAAGCGGATGTTTGGCAATTTATGACATTCAAGATTGTCCTAGTGAAGATAATATAATAAAGACTTGACCACCAGTGACTTATACAAATTGAGCATGTATTGTTTATTGGACGTTGAATGCAATGCTGTTTCTGCCCATCTAATTAGGAATTTAACATGTTAAATATGAATGGTCGAGGTTATTATTATTATTATTATTATTATTATTATTATTATTATTATTATTGTTATTATATAGTTGATAGAATGAAGCTAGGAATGTGTAGTTCATTATTCTGCATCGTGAGTAACACGCGGTCGACCATTACCATTAATTGGTCGGGATTGTCCGCATTTTTATCACATTTTTAGTTTTGCGATTCTTTTATCGCACCTCATAAATAAAATTAATCTCTTCAATAACAATGCTCTTATCGATTCTGCCAATAAACATTCATTATCACACTGATTTAAATGACATTTGACATCTGATATTCGGCTACCAACCCACCCACATACGTTTTGAATTCAAACGGATCTGATATTGTGATGAGCAGCTGATCGCTCATGGAATTCATTTAAAACAACAAAGCAGTTACCTAACATTTCTCTATAGTGATTTAATTTTACTACTAATATCTAGGTCCATATCAACATGTAGCGTTTCTCATTTCCAGGACTTTCAATGATATTTGGAATGACAGAAATGAGCTCTCAATAAATTAATCTGCACAGTAAACAACCATAAACAATCTATCAATAAATGAAGAAAAAGTATATTATTTAGCAATCACAATAAAGTACAATATTTAATCCTCTATCAAATTGTATTTATCGCATAATATTAATTTGGACCAGGGGCATACATCATCGAAATAAACACCACCGCAAATAAATCATTATCATTATCGCATACACATCCACCCCTGTTAACACTCGGCTGGCACTGAGCCATATTGGCTGGGTGTTGGTCCAGTACTGGCCCAGTATCCTGCATTATCAGGGAGACTGACCATTAATCTCAGCTTCTCAATATTCAGATTATTAGACTTGTGTTCTTCACGAAGGAGACGACGCTCTTCAGGTCGTTTAAAGGCTCATCTAGCGGTGCGTGAAGATGTGGTGTTCTAGATCAAATGCTAGCGTTTAAAGTATAAAACCTGTTTCCAACACACGTACAGAATGGACAGAGTTTGGATAGAAATTGGCGGGGCATAGCTAGAAATGGATCCCTCTATTAGTTTTGTCCTGCTAGGATACTGACCCACAACTGACCGTGTATCCAAATAGTATAAATTGGTCAAGGGTCTTAGCATACTGGGACTATGTAACCATGTCCGATCTACCATAGCATTTGAAATAAATTTCTCGTGACATTTGTGTGCTACAAATAAAGTTTAACCCCTTGCAAACAGACAGGTACGATGGATAGTTGCATCTTTCATGACATGGGTACATTATTTTAATTTACCATCAAATATGATTTTGCATGAAGTAGATCTGGACATGACAACCGTATTCATAATATTCACATGGGATGGCTTCATTACTATTCCCATTATTAATATATCCCTGAATAAGAAATAACCTTAATGTCTAGCTGATCTAGGAATTGATTCTACTTTAACCATTGAATGACTAAATTTGCTCAAGAAAATCAAAATATGTCCTTACTGAATGTCCATTTGCAAGACAAGATAAATCTTTTTGAACATTTACCACGGGAATGGCGGGCGCGGTCATTGAGACAACCATTCTAGTAGTAAGGTTAAAAAATAGTCTCCTCTTGGCCTGTAAATAGCCATTCATGAAGACCACTGCAGAGGCCGAACCATGGACCAGTTTCTAATAGCATATTAGTCATTCTTAGAATGAGGAGTTAACTCTGCCGATGTACCAACAACACACCCGATTGATTATAGTTGAATCACGTTCAATCTAAATACGATATCTGATTGGTTCATCCATAGATAATCATAATGGGGTGTTTGGGGTCGCAATGTTCTAATTTTTCATTCTGAAGCAAATTTACCGTTTACCATACGCCAACCACTTGAATGTAGACATTATCGTAGATGCGCCCCTTCTTTTTAATATGAGAAATCAGTCTAACGGCTAATTCAAGCTAACTGTAGACGTTTTCAAATTCATCGGTCAAGCACAGTACCGCACCAAAATACATGAGAATTAGCCGTACTCAGTCACCTTTATAAGCGTAGTCTAGTTGTTCTTCCTGTATTCTTGATCTCCCAGTGTGCCGAGTCCTGTTTTCTTGAGGTAACTTCCTAGCCATTATATTCTGTATCAACTCACAATGACATAGAGGAAGAACAGTATGATTTAAAAAGCTTCGAGTGAGACGAACAACTTATTTTGCATAAAGGCCATGTGGTTTGCTTATCCTCTAGTGCAATGTCAGCAATGCACGTGCTGAAGATGAATTTGAGACTTTGTTGATGGTACCAAAGACTACAAAATCCGAGACAATGTTACGAAATCATTGATGCAGATGAAATAATTTAAGAAATCTATATCTAAATAATTATTGTAAGACATAGTTGGCCTACAAGCGCTTAGGTGCCGAATTTCTAGACATCCTTGGTCGTAGAGGTTTGGTATGCATGTGTACGGAAATTACCCGGCTCATGTTCTTGATGGACATCAGGTATCACTTTCTGGCAACAGTGGGTGGGAATGAATTTAAGGTTTGCCCAGATCTCGTTATCTCACGTGACAATCACATGATGCATTCCCGTCAGAAAAGTCACACACATCTGAAACTAAGCATCTGAATTGTATGTCACTGGTGAATTAACAATCTGTTACATTTTTTCAAACTAATTTGAGTAGGAGCTGTTGCTTCCATAGGCAGCAATACCCTCCAGTCGAATAAGTTTCAAAATATTCAACATCTTACCTATATAGTTACCTTGAAACTGGGATTCCACGAATTAATGGTTCAAATCATTAAAATCAATGGACCTTTCCAGTTTTAGCTATGGCCAGCCTATCTATAGCTAAGCTCCACCCACGCATTTCGCGTGTTGGGATCAATCGATCCCTGCACTCTCTGAATCTCAATTTCCAGAAAACTTTAAAGCTTAGCTCTTGACTGGTTGCTGTTACTGCCTATGGCAAAATATTCTACATAATGTTTATTAAATACTAAATACATACAAATCGTACAACGTGTCGGAGTATTAAGCGTTTAAGACGGATTAAATCGAGTCATTCATGCTGTAATTGATTATGACGTCATCATCAACGTCATGTAGTTGATTATGACATCATATGTTGGATGGATAAACTGAAAATATCCATTCAAACGCGCGAACAAATCGGGCGGGACTTGGTTAGAAATGAATAGGGCATAACTCTCTTGAGCTATCACCTTCAATATCGTATTCAGCTGTCGCAATAATTAAAATCTATAGCTTATCCGTTTCCTGTTTTCTCCCGGGATGGTTTCAGGAACATCCAGATGCATGTCAAAATGAAGACAAATTCAAATTCGTATTTCATGACAATATACTGATTTATCGCCTGCTTCACATGAAAATCTGACATTGATTAGCGTGAGTAACGGATGATGAAATATATCTGTTATTGACAGGAGGTTCAATAACATCCGTTCTATTAGCTTCCTGACCTTCTCAATGGACGAATCCGACTGCCACATTTACGTCATAAATGTGTCACTTGCTTGCTAGGTTGGTCTGATGTCACAGTCAAATGAGGTACGTCCGTTTGGCCGGAATGTAGCAAATATTGCACAGTAAATGTCTGAATTCTATGTATTTTGCGAATTTACAATTCAATACACATTTTGTTGAATATGTTGAAACTAGTTTGACTTGGAAATGTTGATGCCAAAGGCAGTGTCAGCTCTCAGTCAAATTAGTTTTAAAATCCTCAAAAACGTACCTGTATTGGATTCTTGGAATTCATGGTTTAATGAGTTAAAATACGCCTACAATGTCCAGGGCATAACATGGATCCGTCCATTGTCTACTACTTATCTGCGTGTATGAGATGATTTCATTTCCTTTCTCATAGCACTCTGTTAATGCGCTTTGCTAAATACATTGCCCATATTTATCGTGAAGCACATCTCAGATTTAACTGTCTACCTGCTTAATTCCGGCAGACTACACATTCCATGGGTCTGAACTCTGGCTCAGCTGAATATTTTGAAGACAATTTGACTGAAAGTTGTCGGTGCGTATGCCACCAACATCTTTCAGCCAAATTTTTTCCGAAGTATTCAGCGGATTCAGATTAACTGCCCGTTGGAATTATTGTATGGTGGCTTAATAAACATAGCAAACACACAGATATTATAAGAGAATTAAAAACCACACGTTCATACGTACATTTCTCTCTCGAGCCTGACACGAGACGATGAAATCTATAATGATCATTTACCAAACTATATATGATTAGATGTCCGAACAATCATCATCAAATTTTGCTGTTCATAAGTTATTCGATCACGAGCTCACAGACATAGATTTCCACACAATACTTTTCACATGCTCTTATCTAGTTCGATGCTTAGAGTAAACAATGATCACATATGTTAACAGCGGCCAGAATTGTCTTGGAATAGGTGCGAATTCAAGTGTACAACAAAGAGAGCCTCGATCATATCACGGGCGGGCGTGTTTTGTGCCTTATCCAATGTCACACCTACCGATTTATGCCCACTGTATGGCGTGGATTCCCCATCTGTGTGTGTGTTGAAACGATCCCGTCCTGCGCGACTGTGGACCTGCATGAATGGCCTAACATTTTCTCCACGCGGTTGAAATGTTGTCTTAACACGTATGCGCACCTCTATCTCGGACAGTCGGTGGTGTCAAGAACATTTGCAGCGTGAGCTGCAAGCAGAATGAATACTTCTAAGATGTCGTTTCCGTGAGCCGCAGCTCCAGGAGGAGCAAAACAAAGGGAGATTACCTCTCTTAGAGTAACGCCCATTAACGATGGCACTGGCATCGCGACGATCCTCTCACTTCTCTCTTCACAAAATCAACTATGGATTCAAGGACCGTACGGTAAAACAGTAATTTGGTGGGGGTGGGTGGGCAGAGAGATACCCAGTCAGATGATTTGCCTTTCACAATACCTAAGCTTTGCCTTGTGATTGAGAGACATAGAGATAAAAACAATGACATGAATAAAATGAACAGTAATAATAATTAAAACATCCAATTTTGACAGCAATTACATAACTTGTTTATTAATAACATTTTTATTTTAAAGTACTGTTTCCAAATATTGGAAGAGACTAGCAGACAGTTGTTGACAAGTGTGTTCTTCATGCAAGACAGACTGACAGACATAAAAATCTGCCCATCTGTCGTATAAAACGGTGCACACGCATCGCCAACTCTGCATCTATGTCTGCAGAATCATTTTTACTCTCATTCAAAATGATATCTAGCGCAATACATGGCTCAAATTCCTTGATAGAGTCCACCAAGTGACGTCTTTCTTCTTCCCAATTTGGGCATTTCAAGAAAAAGTGACTCGATGTCTCATGTATATGGCAATAAGAACAGTTCAAGCGTTGGTAATTGCACACCCTGATCATCTACATTCGAGATCGATGAAAAGTAATTATTTAGACATGTTGCTTTCTCCAGATCTATAGTGGCAAAATTCACATTTCCGCTATCATTATTTATCAAAGGTGGTATATTTGTCATTGAGTTTCCATGTATAAGCTGTTTAGCAAGTTTCCAGTAGGGACGCGGGTTATTAATTGATAGCTCGTCTAGCAAATTATCAGCTGATTCGATAAAGTCTTGTTTTGCTTTCCTCTTCATACTGTTTACTTTATTTCGCTGGGTCTTGTATTTATACTAGTGGTCTTGTTTTTGAGTTCTTCGTGCCTGTTTTCTAAGTCGGCCTCTTAATCGAATTTCCCGTTTTAGAGAGCTGTCAAACCATGGCTCATCATTTGGTCGAATAGTTACTATTCTGTTTGGAATACATTCTCTCGCCATATCTAGAAAACGAGTATTAAACAAATAGCACATTTCATTTATATCATCACAAGTAAGAAATAAGGCTGCCCAAGGTGCATCATAAATTTTCTTGTTCATTTTTGTAAAACGGACTTTTCTGTAATCTTAGACTTTTCGCTTAAAGGTCCTTTCGATATTTACAGATGTGTTTATCACAGCATATATTCCTGCGTGGTCACTGTATTTCATATATTCATGTAACACACCTGCATCGAATCGATATTTCCATGGATTAGTATTGGATTAGTATGGGATCGAGAAGTTTTGCAGTCCGCTGTCTGATGCGTGTTGACTGATTTATTACTACTGTCATATTATAATAACTAATTAAATCTTTGAGATGGTGATGGTTTGAATCAAGTAAATCTTCATAAATTTAGGTTCCCTGTTATTAGTAATGGTGAAGGGACATAACGAGCCCTTCCAAATTCACTTGATAAGTTTGTCCAAGAAAGTCGGAGAGCACTTGGTGGTCGATAGAAAACTTCTATAATAATTCTAAAATGACCATAATTACTTTCAACAAAAATATGTTCTATACACCTGTGCAAAAGTTAAGCACCACCCTATTTTTACGCACATGCGAGGGTATATTCATGTGCTATGAAGAAAGCAATAGCATAAACATTTATGTACCCATCCATCTTAGTGCAAGAGGTAATAATGCAACTAGAGGAATGCTGATTATGATGGTGGGGAAACACTGTATGTTTTTGTTTGAACTTGAAAACGAGGCCTGAATATGGTTACGTTGACACAACTGACAACTATTGCCCTACAGTTGACACACGTGGCTAGATTGTCATTAATGGTGTCTGAAAACGAAGTTTAACATCTGTGCACGAGTTTGAGACTGTCATTATTAATACCGGGTATATCCACTTTGTGCCTGGATGACGGCCTGGACACGACGTCTCATGCTGGTCACCAACCGACTGATACGCCATTGTGGTATTCGTTGCCATTCAAGATGGAGTGCGTCTGTTAATTCCTGTAGGTTCTGCACAGGAGGATCCCTCCTTCTCACCATGTTTCCCAGAATGTCCCAGATATGCTCAATAGGGTTCATGTCAGGGCTCCTTGCTGGCCATGGTAGGGTTTCGATGGCATTCTGGCGGAGGTATTCATGCACAGCTCTAGCACGATGTGGTCGGGCGTTGTCATCCATGAATATAGGGTGGGTTCCAGGTGCATGATTTACAAAATGAGGGACCACAACTCTATCCAGTATGGAATCTTGATATCTTTGTCCATTTAGTGTTCCAGGTACAGTCAACAGATCCAGCTTACAATCAAATGAGATGCACCCCCATATCATAACGGAACCTCCACCAAATGGAACGTCTTCCATGATGTTACGTTGGTCGTACGCCGTGCGTCTGGACCTCCATACACGAGTTCGACCATCTGTGGCATGAAGCAGGAACCGACTTTCATCGGACCAGTGTACCCGTCTCCAGGATCTCATGTTCCAGTGTCTTCTTTCGTTGCACCACCTCAGACGCTCCTCTTTGAGGTGTGCAGTGAGGAGAGGACGTCTGACAGGTCTCCTAGCTTTCATGCCAGCAGCATACAGTCTCCTTTTGACGGTAGACATTGACACTCTATTGCGCGTTTCCCATTGCTGGCTGAGCACTCTGCTGTTGGTGAATTGAGATCTCCTAACAAGGCGTACTAGGGCTCGATCATCACGGGCAGTAGTCTTCTTCGGTCTTCCAGATCTAGGCCTGTCCTTGACCTCGTTAGTTTGCCCATGTTTTGCAATCAAACGACTGATTACAGTATGGTTAATGTTCAGCTGTCTGCCAATCTCTCTGCATGACATACCAGTGGTATGCATGCCTATGATTTGCCATTTATCACGATCACTTAACCTTCGTCTTGCCATAGCGGTTCACAATCAAGAGCTAATTCTCTCTGTACAAATAAACCACGGTCATGAACACAACATTCCTAATCTTGTTGCCTAAATCTGTATGTAATGTTCTACACCTCAAACTGGACTTTTACATAACTGAACACGTGTGCTGTTTCCCGCCACGCACGGACATCAAGCAGCGTGAAGTCATGCATGCATGTGCATTTCGTACTTGGAATTATGTCAGCTAACGCGGGGACAAAAAGTATGGCAGCCTAGTTGTACCATCATGTTTCTACGTTCTATTGTTTTTGCTGGTGCTTAACTTTTGCACAGGTGTATATATCACCAGTTTCCATGTCTGTACGTCTTTTATAATTTAGGATATTTAAGACATAGACTAAGACAGCCCCACCATTCGCTCTGGGTGCTCGGCCCTTTCTGATTGGTTTGTGGTAGTCTTTTAATTTAAGGTGTTCGACTGATACCGAATTATCTAGTTGGGTTTCAGTAAAGCAGACTATATCATAATCGCAAATAAAGTCTTCAATTTTTCGGAGTTTATGCCTCAACCCATTTATATTTAAATGAAATACACTTAATGCTGACTCATTTTCTGGACCATGATTACATTCAACGGGATTACATTCAACGTCTCCACAAATTAACAAATTAATTAAATAAGGATTCATTTGAGCTATGCATTCGGTGGGGCGGGGTGGGGGTGGGTGGATGGATGGGGTGTGTAAATCTACCAATATGGTTAATAATTAAGGATTTTATTTGCTTATAACTGACGTTTTCCTTCAAAAAGCTGTCAAGATAATTATAATATACTATTATAGTTGACATCTACACTATGCATAGCATGGGCTGCAAGTATATAACTTATACTTATTCCACTATCACTGACCCACGTTCTCTGATCCAAAGCGGCTACAAATTCTCGAGTATAATTATAACCTTGTGCTCAATGCCTTTCAAAGGACACCAAAATACATGATTATTCTGAGTGGCATAGGTCAATGTGAGATTGATTATGAAAGCGACAGACATATATGCTGATTGCTATGATCTAATGAACGACTTAGCACTCCGTTACTGGCTACACAAACACTAAATCGACTTTCATCCATCGATCATGACACACACGGAGGTTCAAATACTGGTTAGCGAACAGATTATCCATTGATTGATATGCGGTTTTGGACAGCTTAAGCACATATAGCAAGTACAGGGTAAACAAATGAAGGAAACAAGACACTAATGTCTGCTGTATGCGTAACTAATGACACAGCGTTTTCAATGTCTAAACTGTAAATCTAAAAAACATTCAATTAAGAGAATTTGACACAACTGAGAGATTTTTTGTTAATGACAGAACGACGTTGTGAACATGCTCACACTATTTCGCCTAGAAACACTGTGTTGCATAATAATAAAAATGATATCACCAGTTAGCGTCCTGATGATACTTTCCCGGAATATATAGAATCTACATTGACAATAAACAATGGCTGCAAGTACAAGGAGTAAAAGCTGATCATATTCGTATAAACGATCATCTGTTTTAACATCGCCTGATATGAACCACTTATCTTTCCAGCTCTCTTCCCCTTTCTTTAGTTTCTATTTTCATGCCTTGCCATTGTTCGGTAAATGAATAATTGTGTTGTTGTATAATTATCTATTATTATTTACACACGTAGAAATCATTTCAGACTGCACTTCATAAGGTTTGAAACGCATAAGCGATTTCACATCCAAATCATGGACAGACGCTCGTTTAATTAGTCATGTGTAGAAAAACATAGAACTATGTCATGCAAGTGTACGGCTACATAAATATACACAATTCCAAATCCTACGCGATCTGGTAATACAATATCTTATTTATAGTGTAATGTGGTAATAAATACACGAGAGATATGATTATATGTAGCACCATTCAGATGTCTTTATGATCCATGACTGTGGTTTAACTAGTCCTCCATGTAACATCATCCCTCTATCTTGTGCAGCTGAGGAAGGTGCGGGTCAGCTAAATATAATCTCACTAGTCTATCACATGCGGCTTTCTGTTATGTAATCTCAGTCTTACTCCTGTGGCTGTGGACGTGGATGAACTAGTTAACCATAGAGATCGCAGTTTTGCTCCTGTGATTGTGGACGAACTACTCAACTATAAAATCTCTGTCTAGTTCCTGCGGTAGTACTTGATTAAGTCAGCTATACAATCTCATCAGTCTATGTCTCAAGACTGTTGGCGAGTTCGTTAACTACATACTATCATCCGTTTAGCTCATACAACTGTGGGCGATTGAGTCAACTGTATAATCTCACCAGTCTGGATCATGTGGCTATGGACGTATGGGACAGCTCTATATTCTAACCAGTCTAGCTCCTGTAGCTGTGGATGAACGAGACAGCTATATAACATCACCAGTCTTGCCCATGCAAATGTGGAAGAAGTAGTCAGCTATGTAATCTCACCAGTCCTGCTCCTACATATGTGCGGGAATTAAAGGGATAATGTAATTGTTCCCATGCAAACGATTCTGAGTATGGCATTAGCCAACCGATCAATTGGGTAGGCTTATAAATAAATAACTATAATTAAAAAAAAAATATTGAATGAAGGAATAAACAAACAAACAAGTAGTTGATTAATAATTTGAATAATTAATTATTAATTTACTTACCTTTATTATATTTATATATTTTATATCTTATTTTTGATGTTTTATTTTATTTAATATAATTTTTATAATTTTATTCAGTAGTTAATCTATGTACAGCTGATGGCAAAGAAATCCTACAGCCTGCTTTGACCCTGTCCATCAACAGTTTTTTCTTAAGCCATTAAATCCAGCAAATACACGGAATCCGCCTTTCATAGTTACCTGCTCTTCAAAAATGTCGGTGTTGACAAATGTTCGTCGCTTCAAATTTTAATATGCCATACCATAGGTAACCATAAGTTGGTACTGGACGCAGGATGTCCAGATCTTCATACTCTTCATCAGTGTCTGCAATTACTTGCCTCGAAGTATCGATTTGAACCTTATAGTTGTAGAGGATGCCTTGGTGTTGCCAATGCTTGTCTAGCCACTTCTCGAAAGTTTTTACAGTTGATCACATTCTCTGGCGGCTGTTCCATGGTTCGGCTATTCTGATGGCAAAGCTTTGTTGCCACAGTCTCGTCTTCACTCTTTTCTTGAACACCTTTAGACTGTGCCCTCTTGTTGCCGAGTCTCTTAGTAGGATATCTGAGCTCACTTCAGGGTCATATTTATCAGTGGGATATCTGAGCTCACTTCAGGGTCATATTTATCATGGAGAATCTTGTACATCTCTATCATGTCACCTCGCAATCTACGATAGGCCAGTGTTGGTAACTTCAGGGTCCTCAGGCGGTCTTCATACTCTAAATCTGTTCAGCCCTGGAACCAGTTTTGTTGCTCTTCTGTGCACATTTTCTATCATGGTTACGCCTTTTTCCCGGAACGGATGCCACACGGTGCTTGCATATTCTAGACGGTGTCTTACTAATGCTTTATAAAGCCATTTGACGGTTTCATGGTCAATGTATATACAAGATCTGCGGATAATCCTCATCAGCTGTGTCGCCTTGTTTACTTTCTCCGTTATGCGCTCATCGAATGATAGTTTGGGGTCAATGGTAAAACCGAGATCTTTTTCTTTGTTGACCTTCATCAACTCGTGCTGTGGTTCTTCATCCGTCTTACCCGTCATAAACTAATGCGTTCTCGGATGGTCTTCCCACTGTCATCAGTGATGATCAAAATAGACAAAATTAAGCAAAGGTTTAATGAAAACTCAACGCCGGAAGGTGTGTATAAGTGCATTACACTTGCTTATAACAGGGAATAGAGCAGACTCTGCATAAATTGCTATCGGACCCATAGTTCCCCAGTAAATTTCACCGGGGATTTGCGCCATTGATAAGATATGGACGATCTCGTACTGAGAAAGCGTAGCGACCTTCATAAATTGCACTATTTCTCAGCAAAATTGGACAATTTTGTCAAATACCTTTTGTTTGAATAACCATCAATCAGGACAAAATACGTCCACGGAATAGCGTGATTATCGTTTAAAATAGGACTAATTTACTACACAAATAGCAGCGAAAAAGTGTAAGTTTTATTCAGCCGAGCACCAACTTACAAACGGCGTGTCATCGCCTACGTCACGAGCCGCTTTCTGATTGGTCGAAACTCCCCATTCCTTTCTGAAGGACAGGAAAATGGCCACAATGCCGGAAATCTTCAAAATGTGTAATTTGCAATGGGTAAAAGTCCAATATGATCGCGTTGTCATGTTTTGTCCAGGATTCACTCCGCAAACGCTTTACTAGTATATAAGATGTCTGCTTAATGGCTTCTATAGTCCCCCCCCCCCCCTCATTTCCTTTGACACACGTGCCATGCTATAATTGTGACATATTCCTTCCTTTCTAGAAAATATGTGACAGTCCGAGAGATGGAAAAGATTGACAGTCAGACTGACACACCTGCTTGTACTAGTCACAACTAACACACTTTGATCTCCTAGACATTCAGCATCCGTGTGTGTGTGTGTGTGTGTGTGTGTGTGTGTGTGTGTGTGTGTGTGTGTGTGTGTGTGTGTGTGTGTGTGTGTGTGTGTGTGTGTGTGTGTGTGTGTGTGTGTGTGTGTGTGTGTGTGTGTGTGTGTGTGTGTGTGTGTGTGTGTGTGTGTGTGTGTGTGTGTGTGTGTGTGTGTGTGTGTGTGTGTGTGTGTGTGTGTGTGTGTGTGTGTGTGTGTGTGTGTGTGTGTGTGTGTGTGTGTGTGTGTGTGTGTGTGTGTGTGTGTGTGTGTGTGTGTGTGTGTGTGTGTGTGTGTGTGTGTGTGTGTGTGTGTGTGTGTGTGTGTGTGTGTGTGTGTGTGTGTGTGTGTGTGTGTGTGTGTGTGTGTGTGTGTGTGTGTGTGTGTGTGTGTGTGTGTGTGTGTGTGTGTGTGTGTGTGTGTGTGTGTGTGTGTGTGTGTGTGTGTGTGTGTGTGTGTGTGTGTGTGTGTGTGTGTGTGTGTGTGTGTGTGTGTGTGTGTGTGTGTGTGTGTGTGTGTGTGTGTGTGTGTGTGTGTGTGTGTGTGTGTGTGTGTGTGTGTGTGTGTGTGTGTGTGTGTGTGTGTGTGTGTGTGTGTGTGTGTGTGTGTGTGTGTGTGTGTGTGTGTGTGTGTGTGTGTGTGTGTGTGTGTGTGTGTGTGTGTGTGTGTGTGTGTGTGTGTGTGTGTGTGTGTGTGTGTGTGTGTGTGTGTGTGTGTGTGTGTGTGTGTGTGTGTGTGTGTGTGTGTGTGTGTGTGTGTGTGTGTGTGTGTGTGTGTGTGTGTGTGTGTGTGTGTGTGTGTGTGTGTGTGTGTGTGTGTGTGTGTGTGTGTGTGTGTGTGTGTGTGTGTGTGTGTGTGTGTGTGTGTGTGTGTGTGTGTGTGTGTGTGTGTGTGTGTGTGTGTGTGTGTGTGTGTGTGTGTGTGTGTGTGTGTGTGTGTGTGTGTGTGTGTGTGTGTGTGTGTGTGTGTGTGTGTGTGTGTGTGTGTGTGTGTGTGTGTGTGTGTGTGTGTGTGTGTGTGTGTGTGTGTGTGTGTGTGTGTGTGTGTGTGTGTGTGTGTGTGTGTGTGTGTGTGTGTGTGTGTGTGTGTGTGTGTGTGTGTGTGTGTGTGTGTGTGTGTGTGTGTGTGTGTGTGTGTGTGTGTGTGTGTGTGTGTGTGTGTGTGTGTGTGTGTGTGTGTGTGTGTGTGTGTGTGTGTGTGTGTGTGTGTGTGTGTGTGTGTGTGTGTGTGTGTGTGTGTGTGTGTGTGTGTGTGTGTGTTGTAATATTTAAGGCGTTTATATGCTAGTTCCCAATGCTAGGGTCTAGACTCACGCCTGGCCTTTATGGTTTTTGTTGAATTCTTGTGAATTCTTGTGACGTCGGTTTGTGCATTAGCGTGCGTGCGTGCGTGCGTGCGTGCGTGCGTGCGTGCGTGCGTGCGTGCGTGCGTGCGTGCGTGCGTGCGTGCGTGCGTGCGTGTGTTGATCGTTGTCTCTCGATTTTGTCTCATGTTGCTGTTCTTGTCCATGGCTTTTCTGTTGCTCCTCATGCTTGGGCGTGGGTGATGGGGATGGCCTAACCTGGACCTAACGGGGGTGGGGAAGGGATGGGGTAGGTGCTGGGTCGGGGGGGGGGGAGGAGTAGGTGCGTACGGTCCTATGCCATGTTTTTCCCAAGTGGGGGGGGGCTTTATGTCAGAGACCTCCCGGCCCCTTTGGGGGGAGTGGGGAGGTTGGGGTGTGGGGTCTTTCGGGTCCTGGGACCCATTTGCTCTTCTGGCCATCATCCGAGCAGGCACCAGCGCGCACTTGTTCAGCATCCACTATCCTTAGCCACACCATTGGAAGGAGTATCATTCCCTAGAGCGATTAACATAACGAATATATCCACTCATGTCATCCTGTTCGATGTCGTGTATTCCATTATCTCAAGATATATTTGTAGCAAAGTGTTAAGGTGCGTACATGCATTAAAGATCGGAAAATTTGCCGCGGTTTCTCCCGTAGTTATTCCCAAATTTGATCAGTCTGCTATTTAGATGCTATTTGTCAGGTCAAACTTAACCTGCTCATTGCTAGGCCTGTTCAGTTATAGTTATGAAGAAGTGCTAATATATATTTCGAACGCGGAACGTGCCTGCATTTCTTTATTGCAGCAGTGTTGTTTGTCTATCATTGTGATATGCGACTTATCTGTGTTACTCATCACTCAGTGTATATTTCGTCACATAAGTGATTGCCCACAAGGGTGGGTATTTTATTCCATCACCCGATGTATGCCTATCTTGAGGTTCAGAATCCAGAGTTACCAGTGCCGGCTATATGGATTTATTTAGACGACAATAATGGGTGAATCCACTTTTGGCCATGACACCCCCTCCCCCAACCATATCTAGCTAGGCTCAGCCCACGCTTTGCACGTGGTGAAATCGATCGGACAATTAACTCCCTAAATGTCAGCTATTAGAAGTTTGAGCGTTAGATTAAGTCTATGTCGATATACTTTATTTTGGCATATGTAATACGTGTAACATAATAATTATTTCAGCAAAACGAAACCCACCAGAGTAACTCATCATAATCCAATGAAAGGTGATGGTTTAATTGAGCTGCCATTATTCTTTATGTATAATTCCAATCTGGTGCTTAGTTTGATGTTTCTGCATTGTTTGGTTCATTTACGTTTGCATGGATAACTGATCTGGTTTTTTCTCCAGCATTTTAAACATCCAGCGGTGACTTTGAGTACCTGATTGATCACCGGCGTCAGTAACCTTTGTTATTGAACACATCAAGATGCAATCTGCCATCCTAAGCAATAGATAGGCCTTGTTAAAGTCAATCTGCTGTGTCTATGGTTTAGTCCGCTTTAGCATGATCAGAGATAACTGAAATTATGCCACTGTAAGCTCGTTAAACATAAAGCGGCAGCAGGTTACAGAAATAATTATAATGTTAGTATTGTATCCATTGCCACTCTAATATAGCAATGTTATCTGGCTAATGCTAATTGCTGAATACATTAGAGCATCCGACTGTTGTCATCTCAGGCCGCTGCAGCTGCAGCTCATGGTCTGTGACAGACTATGGCACAGGCATGCGAGTCACAACTTAACCGTACAGGTAGCATTGATATTAATTTTGTCTTGTTCCGGATATCGTTGAGCATGTTTTATCATGTCAGATAGCAGAGATTATTGCCCATCAGATATCAAATTGTTTTCCATGAGATCACGAGAACATGATATGTTAAATTTTTGACATGGACCTGGGACAATATCCGCTTGCCAAAATAAAATGAAAGGGTAATTGAACGTCCCTGGTGATAGATAATTCAAATATAAATTCTGATCATGTTGCGGAATATAACAAATGCATGATTTCAATGGTGGCAGAGATCGGTTGCCAATACTAACATTAGTCTGCTTCAAACATAACCCTAGTATTTTAATTAGTTCCGATGAGAGCATATTCAGCATTGTTTGTTTTGGATTTTCTCACAATGTGGACAAATTTGTTGCATCTCTCTGCAGTCAGGTAATATGACATCGCGAAGTACGGCTGAGAAATACATAGCGCCAGCTTGAGGGGCAGGGCAGAAATATGCATTAAAGAATATTTTGTTATCAAACTGCTTTGTTCTTCCTGCTCTTTATAGTTTTTACCATAGCTTGAGATATCCATACTCATGTAGGATAACAATGAGACACATAGAGAGAGAGAGAGAGAGAGAGAGAGAGAGAGAGAGAGAGAGAGAGAGAGAGAGAGAGAGAGAGATAGAGAGAGAGAGACAGAGAGAGAGAGAGAGAGAGAGAGAGAGAGAGAGACAGAGAAGTTGGCTGCTTGATTGGAGTCATAGCAGATGAGTGGCAAGAATTCGTACGTTTAATCATGTTTAATGAAATATGTGATGTTGTGGTGGTCATGCATAATTCTTAAGTTTGTTCCAACACCTCAAAATGAGACTGGCATATGTGTACTGTACGCCCTTGGATGGCGTGACACAGGTCAGGATGAAATGATGACTGTTCAGCAGAAACACCTTAATGGGTTGCATCATGACAGGAAATGTTGATTGCTAGATAATGATATTCTAATGCAAACTAGTGAAGTATTCATCATATTATTATTATATGATGTCGGATTGAGAATGGAGGAATCCACTTTTAGCTGTATCTATATAGGTATACTGAGGAATATTTTTGAAAGTAATTTGACGGGGAGCTGTTGCTTCCATAGGCAGCACGAGCTCCCAGTCAAATAGTTTTAAAATCGTTAAAATAAGGGTTATTCAATGATAAAGATAATACAATTCGTACAACATACTGACTATTCAAGGTTCATGACAGACTTTAATTACGTCATTCATCACACAGTTTCATTGTGACATCAATCTACATATGATGAAAGTTATAATGCCTAACAAATCGGATTCATCTATTAAATGAGTATGACAAGCTTAGAGTACAAACAGTCATGTTCATCACAATGTTATAGATAATTCAGTGATGTAAGTAATGCCAGCTGGGTTAGAAATCCTTGTCACTTGTCATGTGAATTATCGTATGGGACCTCAAAAGATTGATGTTAGCCAAATGCCATGGATGGTCTTTTGTTGGACCACCTGTTGAAATGTACACCATTGTTCATAGCAAACTGCATGTGATCGCTATAGAAGTGCTTGAATGCATTATGCCTCACCTGAAACTTATTTCCAAATGAGAACTACGTTGACTCATTGATTTAATCATCATTCACGATGGCACATGGTTCAAGAACAGCATGAACATAAGATGTACATAACACGTACATAACAGGAGACACGCCGCTCTATATGACATGTAGAGATGCAAAGATCACTGGGCCCAAATAGTTCAATTCAATCCGCAAATACATTCGTTTGCCTCAGTAGCAGCATGTGTCATCTTTTCAAATGACAGCACATACACGAATACACTATGGTACCAAGTTTCACTCATCCATCCGGGAAATTCTGGACATTCAAATATTGCTTATTGTACATATTAGTCACTGATTGGTATGAGGCCCTGGAAACTGTAAATCACAGCTAGAGAGTACAAGACACACAAGCCAAGAAACCAAGACACTAATGAACACAACATAGTATGACTGATTGACACTCAATAGACCTTTCCACTGTATCATGTTGTAGATATGGGATTGTCTTGTGGGAAGTCATGACCCCACTGGGTATCTTATATTTACGAGTAAGTCCTAAATGAAATTCATATTTGAAAGTACCAGGTGAGTTAATGGACCGAGTAACTCTATAAGCATTATTATTTAGTTATGTATTATAGCACTGGTTGACATCGGCTGATGATGTACCGTTTCAGTTTCGGCGAAACTGAGTCGAAACTGATAAGGATTGATGGATGATATTTAGCATCCAAGTTTAAATAATTGAATTGAATAGAATAGGACCTCCGGTTCTGAGTTGATGTGTATCTGGAAATAGTTGAGATAAAAGTTGTTGCTGCGGAATCAGCACATCCTTTTATAATATTCAGCAGTCGTTTGGATCAGTAGTTTAGGAAATAATCAACGGATAAGAATCGATGGAATCGAACGTGACAAACTGACTATAGTTGATGACGATAGGCATTCGGATTCTCATACGAGAATAGAACAACACCAGCTGGCAATGAGATCATACAGCTCATGTTCCTATTAACGATCGTATCCTACAGGCTTATTCACGATAGGCAATGGACAGGACATAGGCATTGTAGCGTCCTGTAGGAATTAATAACACAATCGAAATTGTATATCAACTATGTGTCAATCATTCAATGGCATGCTACAACAACACATTCCATAATGTTGTTAGTTAGCTGACAGATCGCATCAAATCAGAACAAGCCAACACCGCTTTGACTATGTGCAGCAGTAGCTCCGTAGAAGAATAGCCCAGAGTTTGATTGGTAAGAATGACGTCATGATCAATGAGCGTCGATCAAACTCTGCGGCAGAGAATTAGAAAGAACAAGTTTCAAAGTAAGAATCGAAATGTAGTTGATCATGGATTGGTCAGGACGACCAACAGTAAATAGATAGAAGCTTCTAGGAGGAAATAAGCAGACGTTGATTGGCGGACTGATTATCCAGACCAGTCAAGCTGTGCTTATAACCTACCTAGAAGAATCATGAGAACGAAGAATAAATATTACGATATGTATATAACTATATATCGTAATATGTATAGAACTTCAGAGTTGCCGAAGAGTATACATAAGGCACTATTGCCGATTTATAAAATCGATCAATCCAACATCAGGGTTCCGTAGTCATCATCGATGCTGCGTTAGCTAAGGTGTAGATCACACTAGATAGTATACCGTCGAAATTATCAAAGTCTTTTATCAGTAAATTATCAAAGTCTTTTTATCTTAAAATGTACAGTTAGAGTAGACAGTAATAAATATTTCATCTTGCAAAAGCAAGACAAGAGTTTGGTTGTGTTTGGGTAAGGACTCCAGAGTGAAGAGCAATACTTCACCGAAGCCGGGAACCTTCCAATCAGTCAGATAGGCCCGATCGTCATTGATAAATATCGTTGCAAGTCATCTAGTAACGAGGCGAGCCGACGATCATCGTTCTACTGCTTCTTTGGTAAGAGGTTGTCGCAGTAACCTATCACATCATAATCTTACCATCGACGTAGTAGGAAATATCACCACCCGGAGATCCGAAATCTTCAATGTGTAGAATGACATCATAATGAATGACGTCATGAATTATGTCGATAAGTACGTCACGAACGCATATTTGAAGACGGACTATGCGTTGTTGTACGAATTGTATGTCTTTACTATTTAATAAATATTCTGTTGGATATTTTGAAACTAATTTGACTGGGCACCAAGTCAAATTAGTTACAAAATATTCAACAGCTTACCCGTATAATTTTCAGGAAATTGATAGTTAGGGCATTCGGTGATCAATCACTCCCAACAATCACTGTGGGTGGAGCTTAGATAGATATGGGCGGGGCATAGCTAAAACTGGAAACGTCTATCGCAAACACCGACGGAAGGGACTGTGTCTTCGAGAATTAGCAATAGATATGTTAGACGAGAATCAAGTTAAGCGTTGATTGCATTAAACGTAACACAAAACTCATTTATAGAATATGAGCGAAAGAATTACACTAACGCCAAGTAACAATAAAATACCAACACCACTACAATCATGGTGATATTTATCCATGCACCGATACTGGGAAACATAGATCATACATTGGAATATGCAATGGCTGCAAATCAGATTCGCATGGGCAATCGTGTGATTTAGCCTCGTTTGCAACGAAATTCGCGATTTTGACCTTTTGCAAGCCATTATTATTGGAATCTGAAAGCGATTCATAAACAGGGACAGATCCAGGAATTTCAGCCAGGGGCAGTAAATGAGTTTGAGATGGGAGGTTTATGTCACTAGCGGAGAGTGGGTTGGTGGTGGTGGGGGCAGGGCGTGGGGTGGGGGAGGGCCAGATCATCTACTGGGTAATCTTGAAAATTAGGCGCTATGAAAAGCCTTCTATTTTATATTCTGGTTTACAATAATTCTTTTATTTTTCTCTAGACAATGTATTAACATCATGGACGAACCTAGAAAATTTTGAAGGCGTGGCCCAAGAGTGTGATCTCTGTGTCATCTCTCCAGAGAATTAGGAAATCTGGATGCTCACAGAATTCATCTGCTACATTTCTGTGGGTAAAATCGAGCCTATCTATGAGCAGTTAGCTAGGGGAGTATTACTTTATCCGTTTTCATATGAACTGCACCCGCCCCCCTCCCCCATTTACATGACATTATTATATGTGAGATATATCGATACGTACCCGGACGGCATGCACCGTGGCCCTCACCACATACCCACCGACGCCAAATATCTGGAATAATTAACTTAAATTATAATCTTTTGTCCATGAACTTATTTAGCGTCACCAAAATAATTTTTGTCCGTTGGAGGGGAAAGGGAGCCTAAGTAAAATAGTTAAACAAGTAGTCGTGACATTACAGTATTTTGGAATTAACAGGGAATTGAACCCACAAACGGCGTAGGCCTATACACGCTTCCACCGCTCCAACGCTGCAAGACAAAGTCGAAAAGACAAAAATGATGTGGGTTTCTGATGCACAGTGGAATTCTGTGGTAGCTGATTTTGACTGTAATTATTGTAACTGGCTAGTCAGTTAGTGATTTATGTGCTCCATGGGTCACACATCATACCGCGCATTTCATAGCCATTATACTTAGTTATACAAGAAGTCGTGGCATTATGGTATTTTTGCATTGACAGGGAATCGAACCCACAACTAGCGAAAGCACCAATTATCAGATCCCACACATGCGCCCATCACACCAGCGTAGCAAGGAAAAGTTTTACTTTGCCGGTGAGGCTTTCACAATGTGGGTTTCTGATACACAGTGTATTTCTGTAAAATAGCAATGCTACAAAAATAGATCTCAGATCTCTATCATTTGCTGGTATTCCTCTCTCGTCATCGGGTAACGGACATAGAAATAGAACACAGAAATCGTGATCACTCAGTACTTTGAGGTATATTAAGTTCATTTCTTCATGAAAGTACATGCTCTTTCTAACCATATCATTTTTTTTTCTTTCAGAAAAATATCCATCACACAGGCTCAAGCCAGAACATTTTTAGAACACAACAAATATGTATGTATTTTAATGGGCTTTCAATGTTCTTAATTGGTACCCGACCACATCTCTCAGTTATAAAATTCTCCTCCAAAATGATAGGAGGACGGATAGTTAGCTAAGATTTGGCCACGTTGACGTTGTAACACATAGATCAATTGTGTGAATTTTACTGTACTAAGAACCGATTTACGCGATCCTGAGTGGTAAAAGAATATACTTCGTTTGCTTCCATGCAAGTTAGAGTTTATTGTAAGAGAGTTGGGTGTTTTGTAGACTTTGACAATTTATGGAGTCGGTGGGTGGCGTTGGAGTGGGTGCCTCACGGCGGGTCCGCACCCTTCCTTGTATCCGCGACTGATAAAGAAGTAAACATGGATAGGTTGGAAAGAACAGAGTTTTGAAGCAGCAAAAATAATGTGTATATTTTTAGTTCAAGATGAATTCTTGTGTAGGGATTTACTCGTCCCCACTCATATCAACGTGTCTATTGTGTGAAATAAAGTCACACTAATCTCGCACAGTTCACACTAAATTACGTCGATTTTTTGTTCAACTAAAACGACTGATTAGTTTATCTTTTCTCAACCCCAGCATAGTTCAATGAATGAATAATGTTGCTGCTGCGCAATCATCTATTATTATTTACACAAGTCAACCGGGGAATCATTTTTGAACACACTGCATGCAGGCTTTTAGGAACATATTAACGATGCCACTGCCAAACCCTGGTGACTAACTAAAGTTGGTTAATTATGCATGTGTAATACGTCTAGCACTATGCCACATATACGTTGCTGGACATATATACATGTATACAATGACCAATAATCCGACATTCGGTAATCTTCTCATCATGTTTATCTTTCTCATGACAGTAATCTTAGACTGTTTTCCTTATTTGGTGCATGAAATCTGCAGTGGTCATCTACCTGTCTCTGTCTCCTCTGATCTTCCCGTCAAAAGATACTTCAATAGGTGAGACGCTTATCCTCGCCTGTTCATACCACTGACAGTGCTACAAGAGATGTTCTGCTGTTTCTTCTGCCTGGTGACACTCGCAAAGTGCAGAATATGTAATCTTGAAGCGGTGAAGATGTGCATTGAGACGGTAATCAAATCTATTATTTCTAAGTTAATGTGTCAATGAATACACGCGAGACATTAATTAGAAGCTCTCAGGAAGCAATTTCCAGCTAGCCCCATTCAGATATCATTATAATCCATGCCTGTGGATGAACTGGTCACCCAAATGTCCTCAGCGATCTAGCTCCTGCGGTATTAGATGAACTAGTCAACTATATAACCTCATCCATCTAGCTCTTGCGGCTTTAGCTGAATGAGTCAGCTATGTAAACTCAGCCACCTAGCTTTTGCGGCTGTTATTGGACTAGTCAGATACATAACCTCAGCCATCTAGCTCCTGAGACTTTAAATGAACTAGTAAGCTATATAGTCTCAGACATTTAGCTCATGCGACTGTTGCTGAACTAGTCAGATATATAACCTTAGCCATCTAGCTCCTGCGACTGTTAAGGGACTAGTCAGCTATATAACCTTAGGCAACTAGCTCTTGCGTCTTTAGATGAACTAGTCAGCTATATAACCTTAACCAACTAGCTCTTGCGTCTTTAGATGAACTAGTCAGCTATATAACCGTAGCCAACTAACTCTTGCGTCTTTAGATGAACTAGTCAGCTATATAACCTAAGCCAACTAGCTCTTGCGTCTTTAGATGAAATAGTCAGCTATATAACCTCAGCCACCTAGCTCTTGCGTCTGTAGATGAACTAGTCAGCTATATAACCTTAGCCAACTAGCTCTTGCGTCTTTAGATGAACTAGTCAGCTATATAACCTCAGCCACCTAGCTCTTGCGTCTTTAGATGAACTAGTCAGCTATATAACCTTATCCACGTAGCTCTTGCGTCTTTAGATGAACTAGTCAGCTATATAACCGTAGCCAACTAGCTCTTGCGTCTTTAGATGAACTAGTCAGCTATATAACCTTAGCCAACTAGCTCTTGCGTCTTTAGATGAACTAGTCAGCTATATAACCTTAGCCAACTAGCTCTTGCGTATTTAGATGAACTAGTCAGCTATATAGCCTCAGCCACCTAGCTCCTGTGACTATTATTGGACTAGTCAGCTATATAACCTTAGCCATCTAGCTCATGTGGCTTTAGACGAACTAGTCAGCTATATAACCTCAGTAATCTAGCTCATGTGGCTTTAGATGAACTAGTCAGCTATATAACCTCAGTAATCTAGCTCATGTGGCTTTAGATGAACTAGTCAGCTATATAACCACAGCCACCTAGCTCCTGTGGCTGTTGATGAACTACTCGGCTATATAACCTGAACCATCTAGCTTCCGAGGCTTGAGATGAACTAGTCAGCTATATAAACTTAGCCATCTAGCTCCAGCGGATTTAGATGAACTAGTCAGCTATATAACCGCATCCATCTAGGTCCTGCGGCTTTAGATGAACTAGTCAGCTATATAATCCCAGCCATCTAGCTCCTGCAGTTGTGGACAAGGGAGACAGTTATATAATCTGATTAGTCTTGCTCATGCGAATGTGGACGCGCCAGTCGCATAATTCTTTCTTTCTTATGCAAGCTAATGAGTACGGAATTGGACAACCGATCATAGAGATTCTGAACAGCATATCTTCTCATTAACTGACATCCAATTGCCTGTTTGTCTGGACATTGCGGTGTGCAGAAGTGTGCTTTCAATAATTGGCAATAGATAATCCAGATCAGAATCAAGTTAAGTGACGGTTTGCATTCAAAGTAATACGACATATTCTTAGTGAACATGAGAGAAGAATTTATATTAACGAGCAGGGCGACAATCTCCCTGGATTTATCCGAAATACGCGGATATTTAACAAGCCTACGGGTTTCAGGGCATCCTATCAAATATCTTAATTTTTTTCTTTTCATCCACATAAAAAAAAATATTTCAGCAACATTTTGAGTACACACGGTTAGGCTAGTTACCAGCACGGTGATGAATGATGAATGGCACTCGATACTACTCAATAATGTTAACACAATTCTAAGTGATGATGTTTTCTATTGGTCATTCGTATTCATCATAACCTAATATTAAACATAGCATGTTAACATAACCTAATTACGTGTAAAATGATTTTGTTCTTTAATTCTTGTACACATGATGGACACTTGTCCGCCATGTGATGGACGAGTCTCATATGCCGTGTAATCATTCATCTCAATTCGTAAAATCGCATGTATGATAATAACATATTACTAAGGCTGTTGAAATCATCGGCTAGTTTAAACAGTTGGACAAATCGCGAGTGATCTTAAATTGCCTCAACGAAGATATAAAACAAACATGTTTAGGCTATAGCTGTTTTATTTTTGCAAGCGTGAGTTATTAGAACAAAGCTATGTAACGCACCCCATACTTAGACACGTCTTTCAAGATAAGATCACAAGTTAACGACGACCTTGACCGGTGAGGTCAGTTTGTGTTACATAATAGGCTTAGTTTGATATGAGTACATGCTCCAACCACGCACGTACACTGTTATCAAAGCACCCCACGCCCCCCAACCCACAAATGAGCAATATCGTATCCAATGCAAACGATACTGCTCAATGAGCGTGTGTCATCAGAATTTTCAGACGAGGCTAATTGATTGAAACTTGTTGCTGTCCTTGGCAGCAACGGTTTTCGCCAAACAGTTACAAAATTAATCGCAGACTATTTACCTGGTTAACAAAGGTATATATCCAGTGGTTCGACACACAGTGAATAAACAAACGATGAATCTGATGATTGAACAATTAATAAATCAATTACTTTACTTACACACATACATTAGAGTTAGTCTAATGTTGATGGAACACAT
The DNA here is from genome assembly GCA_034401795.1 of Chaetoderma sp. LZ-2023a. Classification (NCBI taxonomy): domain Eukaryota; kingdom Metazoa; phylum Mollusca; class Caudofoveata; order Chaetodermatida; family Chaetodermatidae; genus Chaetoderma; species Chaetoderma sp. LZ-2023a. The sequence goes on along the minus strand of CM067369.1, from coordinate 210,723,807 downwards.
ATTACTGGTAGTCAGTAAGCATCTCGATTTTAACAATTATTACTGGGGTAATCAGAGATGAAAGTTATATAGGCCTATCTTATCGATGATGCATATAAAGAAATTAAAAGTCGCGAGCGTGTATTTTCGATCAAACGTTCCTGAAAACACATGCATACTTGCTACACACTTTTCGGAAAAAATACTACATACAATAATTGTACCTACACATCCAACACAATTACACAGCTAGAGACGTGGGGGGGGGGGGGCCATTACTTATACATAGATCGCTAGCTATGCCCCGCCCACCTCTAGCTAGGATCCACCCTCACCTTGACCGTGTTTGGATTGATCCCTGGGCCCGTATTCATGGCGCGTACTTAGTGCCTAAGAAGACGTTCTTAGCGCTAAGAATGACGTCTAAAATCGATATTCATGGCGTGTTCTTAGGCCTAAGAACGTTCTTAAAGCTTTCTTAATTTACGACAGTCTTCTCGGATGGGACTTTAAATTGAGGTCCCTTCATACAGTGCTCATCACTGTGTGAACGTGAGCTAGGGTTAGGTAGGCAAGAAATTTCGGCATAATCAAAGTAAACCGGATGCTGAATGGATTCGTCCTCGGATGGAACCACGCAACATACGGATTACAAAATCAAAACAAAATTGCTAGAATTAGAATCTTTCGGACTTTTCGAAGGGACTATGGAGGGATGCAACCCGGATGACTGATCGAGTTCGTCCTCGGACGGACGCAGTCACCATACGGGCTGCCTAATCAATCAAAATCAAACAAGTGCGCGCTGGTGCCTGCTCGGATGATGGCCAGAAGTGCAAATGGGTCCCAGGACCCGAAAGAACCCACACCCCAACCTCCCCACTCCCCCCAAAGGGGCCGGGAGGTCTCTGACCTCAAGCCCCCCCCCCCCCCCCCCCTTGGGTACATCAGGTCATAAGACCGCACGCACCTACTCCCCCCCCCCCCCCCCCCGACCCAGCACCTACCCCATCCCTTCCCCACCCCCGTTCGGTCCAGGATAGGCCCTCCCCATCCCCCACGCCCAAGCATGAGGAGCAACAGAAAAGCCATGGACAAGAACAGCAACATGAGACAAAATCGAGAGACAACGATCAACACACACCCAGAGAGACACAAGCTAATGCACAAACCGACGTCACAAGAATTCACAAGAATTCAACAGAAACCATAAAGGCCAGGCGTGAGTCTAGACCCTAGCATTGGGAACTAGCATATAAACGCCTTAAATATTACAACACACACACACACACACACACACACACACACACACACACACACACACACACACACACATTTACGACAGGTACCCACATGGCATAAATCCACTAAGAAAGTTCTTAGTGAAAATTTCTTCTTGTTTTGTGTATGTTCAGCTACGTTACGCTACCCATACTAATTATATTTATATTTCCAATTATTTGAAACAAAATATGTACACGTATTAGGCCTATATATACTTGCAGCAAAATGCTTTTGTTTTTTCTCACAATTATGACGTTAAATTGTGGCGTCATACGGCGGCGACAAGCCACACGCACAGTGCGACCCAGAATTAATTTAGTGTTGAAATATTGAAGACTAGTTATGACGCCAGACACTTCTTTAATTTGTTTGTTGGGCAAAGCGCGCAGAATTATGCTTTCGTAAAATTTAAATAAAATAACATATATTGTTTACATATCTTCGAATACTTTACTATTAAATTTCGCCACGGAAAGTAATTTTTTCAATTTCTCATGAGAATCACGGAAAGAAGTCATCGTGTGAATCATGATCGTTGAGGTATGATGTCATCATCGCATGAATAATATTTTGTTGTCGATGATTCAACAGCTCATACACACCATCATATCAATGAGATACAATTTAGAGGAGTATTATAGAGGCTGTTAAACTGTAGAAATACGTGCGAGCTAGCGCATGTGCGTGCGTGAGTGCATGCGTATCTGCGCGTACGTGGACATGAAGATGTAGGCCACGTGTATCGCTTTAAATGTTTATAGGCTATATGTTTGCCTACAGTACAGCTCATAAATTTATAGATACAAAACACGTAGTTGTTAGTAAGAATATTTTGAACATAATGCAGCAATGCGGTCTTATCCAATTATGTTCAAGACAGATTTAACATTAGGCCTCCATCTTATTTTGTTTTGGGAACATGGTAAGTTATTTCTGAGCTGTACTGTGCATGTGTAATATGCACGTGTAAGTAGTTCCCAATCCATATGGATACTTGTATGTGCCTATGTACGCATATACGCACACCTACGCGCATACGCGCTAGACTGCACGCACGCACGCATGCACGCACGCACGCACGCACACACCTACACGCACGCGCGGAGGCACACAGGACGACACAACCCTCAATTTCTTTCGAAAAACATGGCGGTATTAAAATTGTTTGTCTTATTTGCGTCAAGTCAACTAAATACGTAAATCCGTCGCCTTCGTCATTTAGTTTGGTTTTTTTTTAATAGAATTTATGTTGCACTAGGTTTGATCTGCTTCAGTAATATGACGTCATAATGTGATTGACATCATAATGGTACATATTCTTTAAGAACACGCACATATTTGACTGCCTCAGTGCATAATATATGCTTGCTGGTGGAGGCCTACGAGCAGATTAAAGCAAAATATGAAAATATTTAACACATAGGGGGGCCTACACCACTCGTGCGCACGCATGCGACGTAGTTGTAGCATTAGGAAATTCCCAACTTCCGGTTCTTAGGGCGTTCTTAACTAAGAAGTAGACTAAGAACGCTCCATGAATTCCAACTTGCTTAGCTCTAAGAACTTTATTAACTAAGAACTGTCTTAGCGCTAAGAACGTTCTTAGTGGCTAAGAACCTTCTTAGGCTAAGAAAGCGCCATGAATATGGGCCCTGCACTCCCTGACAATCAATTTTATAGAAAACTATACAGGTAAGCAGTTGAAAATTTTGAAACTAATTTGACTGGATGCCGTTGCAGTGTTGCTGCCTATGCAACAGCGCTCAGTCAAATTAGTTATAAAATATTCATATCATGCTTATTAAATAGTAAAGCCATACAATTCGTACAACAACGCCTATTCCGTCAAAAATTAAGCGTTGTTGACGACCTTAGCTACGTCATTCATTATGACGCCATCCGAAACGGCACGCACTTGAGTATGACGTCATATGATTGATGGAAGAAACTGGAAAGTTCCATTTTAAATCACAAGGTTGAGAAATGGGATTAAAAGCAAGTCATGTGATTTAGTCTCATCTGACACAAACCGATATAAGAGCGGACTTTGTGATGATACCCGGGATTTGGATTATGACTGTCCATTAGCAAGCTATGTGCATTGTGATCATAAACGCATTCACATCGAAATAAGGCTGCTAAACATAAATGGAACACGGTTATGTTACGTCAATAATGGCACGTGTGCGCCTAGCCTCTGCCCCCCCCCTCCTTCCCTCCCCTCTCTCTCTCTCTCTCTCTCTCTCTCTCTCTCTCTCTCTCTCTCTCTCTCTCTCTCTCTCTCTCTCTCTACCTGTGCTTCAACGCGTGAGCGTGCATGCGTGAATACGTGCGTGTGTGTGTATGCGTGCGTGTGTGCGTGAGTGCATGTGTCCCCCCCTCTCTCTCTCTCTCTCTCTCTCTCTCTCTCTCTCTTCCTACCTCGCCCTCCCTGTGTCACCCGCCCCTATCCACGCCTGCCCTTTCGACACCCTCTACTTGTTCATGACTTATACCTATATTACAATCTCAATGAATAGATGTCGAGAGAAATGTCCTATAGATTTATCTTTATATCAATGATTATTCTTCTGTATATATTCCTCTTTCTAATGGACACTTTCCAGTTTATCCATCCATCATATGACGTAATATGACGTCATAATCAACTACGTGGCACGTACAATGACGTCATAATAATGACGTCATGAATGACTCGATAAAGTCCGTCGCTAACTCTTAATAGTTCGACACGTTGTACGAAATGTATGCCTTTACTATTTAATAAACATTCTGTTGAATATTTTAGGCAGCAACAGCGCCCAGTCAAATTAGTTTCAAAATAATTAACAGCGTACCTGTATAGTTTTCTAGAAATTCATATCAATCGATCTGAACATGAGCGTGGCATGGGTGGAGCTTAGCTAATGATGGGTGGGGCATAGCTAAAACTTGAAAGGTCCATTGCACAGTGATACTGCCATCCGATAACCATACATATATATCTCCTGTATTCATACTGGGGCAGGGGGGGGGGCTGGGTGTGGATGTGGGAGGGGGGGGGGGGTTGTTGTGGTGTCTTGTGGAATTTTCCCGCACATATTTCAATGCAGCACTAAGGTAACACGTAAACAGCGCAGGGGATAGACCATTTTACTATGGGGAGCCAATTGACGTCTTAAACTCAACTTCATTACAATTGGCCTGGCGTAGTACATCTATGATTTTTTAGCGTTTAATGGTGTCGAAGGCTCGTGACATGTCAATGCCCATTTTGTCGAAATCCCAGTGTTCGGACATGACTACTGACGCAAGCATACGTTGAGCTCATACAATCTCTGCGCAGCTGCGTCTACGTTTGAATGCACTTTGACATGCTCCGGTGAAGTAATCCACCTTGTCCCCGATGCGACATAGAGTAACATTCGATAGGATTTTCCGTATGCTGTTGAGGAGCAGGTTGGTTGGGTTGGTTGGGGTGGGGGTAGGTGGCTTCTTCCACTTTGGTACTGCGATAATGGTGCCTTGGCCTACAGTGTTGATAGGAAGGAGGTGCATAATAGCTGAATTGATTAGGTTTGTGATCAGTTTTGAGATAATGTCACTTGCATATTTGAATGGTTCATTGCGCATGCCATCAGGTCCAGATGCACGTCCATTTTTCAGGGCTTGAAGTGCCTTCCCAACTTCTGCTGTTTTAATTGGTGTTAGTAATAGCCTGGGCTCTCCCGAGAACGGATACAAGAGCCCATCATCGTGGTCAGTACACTGCTCCTTTGCCGTGTCCCGATAAAGTGTCCTTCAGTGTTGTGTACAGTGAGTGGTTGTGTGTAGTTAGTAACTCTCAGGGCTCGGGCTGCCCGAAACATGTTGTGACAGTCATTCATGACAGTGATTTCATCTGCTAACTAGTCTGCTTGTTGAATAGCAAGATCCTTCAAGCGTTCGCTAATGTGGAGCAGAATGTTATTGCGTTCCTGGCGTAGTTTGGTGCGGCCTTCACTTTGGCCACTTTGATAGATGCGCAGCCTTTCCGCTCTGCTGACAGTTTTACTACTAGATGATCGTCAGTATACCTAGTTCGGTTGTTTTCTAGAACACATATGGTGCTGGTAACTGATGCTTTCATAGATTTCAGTTTTTTGGTTAGGGCTTCGCTTGGATCGGAGCTGCGTCGATGTTAGCTATCTGCTCGCCGAGGGACTTTTTGTATGACATTTGAGCGTCAATGTCGCTGATGATGTGTCCCATATGCTTACGAAGCATACACCCCGGTATGTGGTCTGTAAAGCTGATCGGGTGTTTCCGCCTGTGTGAACAAGTGTGCGTGTGTGTATTATAACATTACATTATTTACATGTTGTTACTATCTACACAATGTCACATACCCGTCAAGTGAATATCTTATCATGTAACCATGATTGGTAAACGCTGATGTGTTATGTTTAAGCAATGTCGTTCTTTAACACACGTGACATGCTACTATTGCGATATATGTTACTTTCTTTCCTTTCTACAGAATATATGGCAGGCCCACATATGGAACTAACAACAGACAGACAGACAGACAAACCAATAAGTATTAGTCGCAAATGAAACACTTTTTTCCAATGACCTGCATTTGCTGCTATGCCTACACATGCACATATCTCCTACATAGTCAGCATCCGCTATCCTGCGTTGACAGCGTTATCATTCCATAGAGCGAGGTTAATGCCCAATTTCTTCACACCCGGTTAACATAACGAAGCTATCTCCATCCATTCGTGTCATCCCGTTCGATTTTATTTTATTATACCAAAGTATCTTTCCGGCTAAGCACAAGTGATCGGACAATTGTGCGCTGTTCCTTCATTACATGACTCCAAATGTGATCAGACTGATTTTCAGACAACATGTTTCAGGTCAAACTGAACCTACTTATGGCTAGTGATGTTCATTAAAGGTAAGGTAGATGTTGAAAAATATCCAGATTGTGTAAATTGAAGGATTGTTATTTTCTTTCCAGAATCGCGGTTTGTCTATTTATGTGGCATGCGTGTTAACCCTTTTACAACGAAGCCGGTCAAAACGGTTTCTGTGGTGGTCTTGAGGAATGCCCATTTGCAGGTCAAGAGAAGACAATTTTTGAAGATTTACTACTGGAATGACTGGCTCGATAATCGTGGTAAATTTTCAAAAATAGTCTTCTCTTGGCCTGCAAATGGACATTCGGTAATCAAATACTTTAATTTTTTGACCAAATTCAGTCATTGAAGAGTTAAAGCAGTTACCCATCACGCAGCTTGATATTCCATTTAAACGATTGCCCTCTGCATTGGGTAATTCATGTCATATCCAGCTAGCTGACAGGCCAGAATCTAGGCTTAGCTGAGCCAACTACATGAAACCACCAAGAAGACGATGCTTGTTGTGGTCGCCATTACAGATTGTGACATGGCGTAGCTATGCATGATTAGGTATGCAGGGGACATAGTTGATTTTCTGTGATGGTTGACGGAGTTTTTCTGCATCACACATCGAAATCAATCCATGTCATAAGATAAATTAAGGAGCACAGAATGAGTTCCAATACTTTATGATATACGCGTGTGAGGTAAACATGCATGCAGAAAAACATCGCATCTTTCAATTAGACGTTTATATTGATTGCAATGTCATTTCTTTTACCTTTGTACAATGTCTTTGTATCGAAACTTTGTGGGTAAATATTGCTCAATGAGGACATTGATTTAGCTTTGGGTAATGAGGAGATTTGAGATTTGCTTGACTTTTCATTCTTTGTTTGGAATAGGCAATATGTTTAAAATAATTATTATTTCCGCAATATGAACATCACCAGAGTTTGGAATCGATAAACCATGAATAATGATGGCATAATGGCACTGTCATAACTCATAAGAATTTATATATTGTAAGAAAACGAGGAGCGTAGTTGACATTCCTGCAGTATTTGGTTCATCCACTTTCGGCTCTATAACTGATCTGATTTCGCCAGCAATTTCTAGCATTCAGCTGTGATTTTGACTAGATTACTCTGATTGATTAGCAGCGACATGAACTTTTCTTATTGAACACATCAAGCTGCAATCTGCCATTCAGATCTCTAGTCCATGCCAAGCTGTATTGACAGCGTGTATGAGTTAGTCCACATTACAGATAAAGATTACTGAAATAGACCTTTCCAAGTTTATCCATCCAGCATATGGCGTCATTAGACCTCATAATAAACTACGTGACGTGTAAGATGACGTCATAATCATGACGTCGTGTATGACTTGATATAGTCCGTCTTTAACGCTTAATAGACCGAAACGAACGAACGTGTGTCTTTACAATTTAATAAATATTCTGTTGAATATTTTGAAACCAATCTGACTGGATGCTGTTGCCGCCATAGGCAGCATCAGCGTCCAGTCAAATTAGTTTTAAAATATTTAACAGCCTACTTGCATAGTTTTCTGGAAATTAATAGTCAGAGAGTTCAGAGATGAATCTATCCCAACACGACGAGGTGTGGGTGGAGCTTAGATCAAGATGGGTGGGGCATAGCTAAAACTGGAAAAGTCCATCATGTCCCTGTAAGCTGTTTACACATAGAGTAGTAACAGTTTCCAGAAACTATTTTATTGCTCAGGCATATTGATTGCATCACTCCTATATTACCAAGCTAGATTGTTGATGTCAATGGATGAATACACTTATAGCCATGCCCCGCCTATCTCTAGCTACGCTCCGCCCACGATCTGCGCCTGTTGGGATCGATCTATATACGTTGCATCCTGCATTCACAGAAACTCAATTTCATCGTAACTGTACAACTAAGTCTATGGCATCAATAGCGTCCAGTCAAATTCGTATCAAAATATCCAACATAATGTTTATTAAACAGGAAAGTCATACAATTCGTAAACTTGACGGACTGTTAAGCGTTCGTTCGTGACGGAATTAGATACATAATTTATAACGTATTTTGATTATGACGTCAGTCTACATGTGACGCTTTGGAATTGATAAATCACTGAATTCCCTGACTATCCAAAAAAATTATACAGGTAAGCTGCTGAATATTTTGAAACTAATTTGACTGGGGTAAACAGTTAAATGAGACATACAGTTAAATTACTTTCAAAATATTCAACATCATGTCTTTAAATAGTAAAGACATACAATTCGTACAACAGCGATTACTCTGTCACCAATTATCCATTCTTGACGAACTTATCTACGCCATTTATGACGTTATAATCGATGGCGTCATCCTACACGTCACGTGGTTGATTATGCCGTCAGATGATGGATGGATAAACTGGAAAGATGCATTACTACTAACAAACTACTAAATATTATCCATGTTGAATCTTAAAATTATATGTTAACCCTTTCAACTACAAATCCCTGAAAACGTAAATTTGCTACAATGCATTTTTGGCATATTCTGTTGCATATTTTGAAATTAATATGACTGGAAGCCGTTCCTGTATATCGATTGTAGTCGAACTAAATAACGTCTGTTGTCAATTTGTGCTAAGCACATCCCCTTATATTCTTTCATGTATGACGTATTCATATATAGCCTACACCTGTGCAAAAGTTAAGCACCAGCAAAAACAATAGAACGTAGAAACATGATGGTACAACTAGGCTGCCATTTGTCCCCGCGTTAGCTGACATAATTCCAAGTACGAAATGCACATGCATGCATGACTTCACGCCGCTTGATGTCCGTGCGTGGCGGGAACCAGCACACGTGTTCAGTTATGTAAAAGTCCAGTTTGAGGTGTAGAACATTACATACAGATTTAGGCGACAAGATTAGGAATTTTGTGTTCATGACCGTGGTTTATTTGTACAGAGAGAATTAGCTCTTGATTGTGAACGGCTATGGCAAGACGAAGGTTAAGTGATCGTGTGAAATGGCAAATCATAGGCATGCATACCACTGGTATGTCATGCAGAGAGATTGGCAGACAGCTGAACATTAACCATACTGTAATCAGTCGTTTGATTGCAAAACATGGGCAAACTAACGAGGTGAAGGACAGGCCTAGATCTGGAAGACCGAAGACGACTACTGCCCGTGATGATCGAGCCCTAGTACGCCTTGTTAGGAGATCTCCATTCACCAACAGCAGAGTGCTCAGCCAGCAATGGGAAACGCGCAATAGAGTGTCAATGTCTACCGTCAAAAGGAGACTGTATGCTGCTGGCATGAAAGCTAGGAGACCTGTTAGACGTCCTCTCTTCACTGCACACCACAAAGAGGAGCGTCTGAGGTGGTGCAACGAAAGAAGACACTGGAACATGAGATCCTGGAGACGGGTACACTGGTCCGATGAAAGTCGGTTCCTGCTTCATGCCACAGATGGTCGAACTCGTGTATGGAGATCCAGACACACGGCGTACGACCAACGTAACATCATGGAAGAAGTTCCATTTGGTGGAGGTTCCGTTATGATATGGGGGTGCATCTCATTTGATTGTAAGCTGGATCTGTTGACTGTACCTGGAACACTAAATGGACAAAGATATCAAGATTCCATACTGGATAGAGTTATGGTCCCTCATTTTGTAAATCATGCACCTGGAACCCACCCTATATTCATGGATGACAACGCCCGACCACATCGTGCTTGAGCTGTGCATGAATACCTCCACCAGAATGCCATCGAAACCCTACCATGACCAGCAAGGAGCCCTGACATGAACCATATTGAGCATATCTGGGACATTCTGGGAAACATGGTGAGAAGGAGGGATCCTCCTGTGCAGAACCTACAGGAATTAACAGACGCACTCCATCTTGAATGGCAACGAATACCACAATGGCGTATCAGTCGGTTGGTGACCAGCATGAGACGTCGTGTCCAGGCCGTCATCCAGGCACAAGGTGGATATACCCGGTATTAATAATGACAGTCTCAAACTCGTGCACAGATGTTAAACTTCGTTTTCAGACACCATTAATGACAATCTAGCCACGTGTGTCAACTGTAGGGCAATAGTTGTCAGTTGAGTCAACGTAACCATATTCAGGCCTCGTTTTCAAGTTCCAACAAAAACATACAGTGTTTCCCCACCATCATAATCAGCATTCCTCTAGTTGCATTATTACCTCTTGCACTAAGATGGATGGGTACATAAATGTTTATGCTATTGCTTTCTTCATAGCACATGAATATACCCTCGCATGTGCGTAAAAATAGGGTGGTGCTTAACTTTTGCACAGGTGTATATATATATATATACATATATATATATATATATATATATATATATATATATATATATATATATATATATATATATATATATATATATATATATATATATATATATATATATATATATATATATATATATATATATATATATATATATATATATATATACATATATATATATGCATGGTTTGAGTATACATTGTTAGAATTTTATATGTCAATTGCATTGTCCATGTGTATGGATTATAGCAATAAATAATCTCGAGTCTCTTGAATCTTGAATCGTGTCATACTCGTAGCAACACATTAATGCCTTTCATCCAAGTTGTTGGCAGCAATGAACCGTTCCATTTTTAGCTATGCCCCGCCCATCTCTAGCTAAACTCCACCCACACCTCTTGTTGGGATCGATTGATCTCTGAACTCTGACTATCAATTTTGAGAAAACTATACAGGTAAGCTGTTGAATATTTTGAAACTAATTTGACTGGGCGCTGTTGCTTCCTATAGCAGCAACAGCGCCTAGTCAAATTAGTTTCAAAATATTCAACAGCATGTCTATTAAATAGTAGAAACATACAATTCGTACAACGTGTAGGACCATTAAGAGTTAAAGACGGGCCATATAGAATCATTTATGACGTAATGATTATGACGTCATCCTACACGTCCCATAGCTGAGTATGACGTCATATTACGTCAGAAGGATAGATGGATACTCTGGAAAGGTGACCAATTCTCAATGTCTCGCAATGAGGCGTATCACCAATTCAATACCAGCAGATACAACAAAGGGACAATGAGATAATTATGTCCAGCTAATGACTTGCACCTATACATAAGTGTTATTCCCTGTGCTATATAGTAGAATCCAACGACTATTTGCAATGGACAATTTAACACTTTACATGCCATTCTCCAAACAGGAAATGTGTAGTAGACACACAATAATAATACTGAGTTTATTCCATCTTGAATCATAGCCAATTAGTCATGAAAAATTAAATTTTGAAGACAAAATCCCAACAAGCATAACGCTTGCGACAAAGAGGCTTAAATGGGCATCAACATTGCAGTCAGATAAAGAAGAACACCAACAAGACGTAGATTATGACTGAACGAAAAGGGTAAAATAAAGTAAATTATCAACAATACTATATGTACAGATATTATACAACTAATTACAGAATAGGCAATATGTGATTGGGTGTGTGCCAGCGGTATATGCCAATAATTAAATTTCTATCAATTATGCAAATCATGCATACAATGAGATAAAAACAAAGAGACGTATTAACCACATTTAGTTCTCTATACATTTCTAAAACAGGGTCTTAGTAACAGTCGCGACTAGTATACGTCTGCCTGTCTGTCTGTCCGTTGGTCAAATTTGGCGCCTATGTCGCATCTACAGCACAGTGATTTTCATTCACAGACACGGCCCACTTGGCACTATAGGCCTACATGTGCCTGGCACACAAGCAAGAAAAAACAAAACAAACATACATTATAAATCACGCGAAATATACTACAAGACAACCTGTAATGCCATCACAATAAGATTTTAGCTTCTACCCATAATTAAGATGAACATTATATATAGCAGGCTGTGTCAGTAGAAGAGCTACACAATGGGCGGCTTTCCTGATTGGCTAATACAGTGATTCCGGTAACGTAATTTGCATATTAGACCCCGCACACATGCCGATATATGATTTTTTAAATGGGGGCAAGCCCCATGACCATATATAGGCATGTGGGCGTGTCCCAATATGTAAATTAGATGGCATAATCACTGTATTCAGCAATTAGGAAAGCCGCCCATACCGTGCCGACCTTTTGGTATATGTATCCTTTGATGTGCCGATCATTGACAGTTATAATGAGGGCATGAAGATGCTAGGGGCGTGGCCATGGTCACGTGACCCCTCGTGACCAATCAGGATGGCCGCCCCAACAATTGCCAGGAAACGCCTTATATACAGTTGCCAGGAAAGCCGGCCATAGAGTCGCCAACATTTTGGATGTAGATCCTAGTTGTTTGACATCTAGAGAAGAATCTATGTTCATGCGTTTATGGTCTAGCTAGCACCTGTGGTTAAAATAGGTATAGTTGTGTTGCATGCACGCATACATGCACACACGCACGCACGCATACAGGCACGCACGCACAGACGCATAGACACCCCCCCCCCTATAATTTTATGTGTAATAGCTTGAATAACTCTGACTGTGTGTGTACATAGTTTGTATACCAGCAAACTGCGCACATAGATTTGAGTTAATTTAATTACTTTGCTAAAGTTTTCCTCAATAAACTTGTCCTAGAGTATAGAGCTTGAAAAATCTTGTTACTAGACTGATGGTTAGATCTATCTTAATTGTCATTGCCCATGCAGAGCAATTATCGAGACACACACCCTCTGAAGTTCACAAAAACATAAAACTGTTATTAGGATATATGTAACCCTTGTTAAAGCGCTTCCTTGAGACACGAGCCGATGCTCTCTCGGATGATAGAGATGTCGTTCAGGAGGTTGCAGTGATGATTGTCATGCAGCCGCTGTCGGACGAGGAGCAAACATTCTCAGATCAGTGTGGAAAGCTGTGGAGTTTCTCAAGAGAGAAGCAGCAGCGATAGTAACTCCGGTGATTGTAGTTATAGTGGTGGTAATTGCTGTGGTAGTGTTCATGGTGACGGCGCTGTCCGTGGCCGTGGCTCTGGTGATGGTAGCTGTAATGGCGGTAACTGCCACGGTAGTGGTCGGGGTGATGGTGATATCCATGGCGGTGGTGACTGAGTTGGTGACAACTGGCTTACTCAGGTCCTGGGTCACACATGGTGAAAAGAAGGAAAAGAACAGCTGAAGGAAAGACAACATCAAATGGTGAATCAGAAGTAAGAAGAGCTGGCTGAGATGGGGACGATTCCGATGAAGAGGAGCAATCGCTGGTGACGGGATAAATGTCATCAAAACAGAAACGCAGAAAGAGGTGGCGAGCATAGAATCGTGACAGAAGTGTATTTTACTTGCATCTACAATCATTGTTGTCATTTAGGAACTTCAGTAGCTATATAGAATAAAATTCTACTAAAAGTTCAAGGGAATTAGTGGCCGACATCAGCACAGACAAACATCGCTTTTGCTAAAATTGTGTTGCTTACATACTACATTTCCTTATCTATGTTTGAGATCTTATTCAAGTAAACGAATCTGAAATCTTTACCATATATGCATGCTAGTGTTTTTCACTGAAATTCCAGCTCAATCCACCAAATATTTACAACTAAAATCAAAATAAATTGAAATTAGCGTTGTTGCCTACAAACACATTGCCTACATACACATCAACCACCCCAATACTCTGTGTAGTGACTCAATCTTTGGGAGTTTGTACTACACAAAGTTGAATGAAACATCAGCAGCATGTTTGTGAAACGCATATAAGCAACTTTGCCTATTCCTAACGTGTAATTTACCTACAAAGCGCTGACAATATTCGATAACTAGTTTGGTTATGTAAGCAAGATCCATTTGAAGTGAAATACATCAATACATAATTCTAGGAAATCACGATATAATGGACGCAAAAACATAATACTCTTATGTCATGGGGGATAACTAGGTTAAATCAGAAAATCTATGTTGTCATGGTTGCAACATGTGTGTAATTCGTAGGCAACGTGATATGTAAGCAACATAACTGAAACAAAAGTTGGGGAATATTCCTCTTAAAAGAGTATCAAGATCTTTCTTCAAAGACCAGACAATAATTTGATGCAGCTCGATAAGAAGAATGCCTTAATGGGTGGTCGAATGAACCGGTCAGAGACATACAACAATCTTGAGGGGAAATTCTTTTCTCCCAGGCCAGATTAGGGTATGACGCTCTTCGCTTTATGAAAGATTTGGCCAAGCAGGTCCAAGTTGGTGTGGTGGACCGATTACTGCAAAATGTATGCATGATTCGGCAACATGTTTCACTTAGACTAAAAAAGCTGTCAAAGGATTCATTACTTCGCCAACGCAGTTCTCTGCTAATAACAGAGATGCAGGTATATTGTCAACAAGTCTGTCATTTGGCAGAGATTCGGGAATCCTGATCAAATGCAAGCTGTTTTAAAATATGTTCAACTGTCGAACATGTGCATGTTGAAGATGGGCCAATATTATCTACCCATGCCATTAAACTATTGGAAGCTGATGACATTCCATGGCCATATACATGTGTGGGAGAAACAACCCTATTGCCGATACTCAAGGTACATCTGTTTTGGTACTTCCGGGGTCATCTCAACACTTCCCACGATATGAAGCCAAGGGGTGTATTTGCCTGATCCTAGATTTAGACGCAATTGAAACTGATCTCAATGTTTCATTCATGAAGCATTCCCGAGGCAGATTGAAATGGTGACAATGAGACTATTTGTCGGTTCTTCCAAATAATAACAGCAAAGATGACAAGTAAAAGCATTTAAATCAGCAGCCCTTCGTATATTGCTCATGTGGTAAAGTAAAGTAAAAGAAATTAAGTTGTAGTCAAGTGTCAAAAGGAGGAAAACATTTTACAATTAAGGAAACCAAGAATATATTTATGAATAATGCAACATAAAGATGCAACGAATTATGTTACCTACACAATATTTGTTGCTGATATATGATCAAAATAATGTTAATCCTTTTTATGAATTAATAGTTTGCACATTGGTAATTAGGATGTAAATGTTTTTAAAAATTAGTAATTGGCAAGTGGTTTCCCCTTTGACTATTCTCATATAGATATATTAATGTCAGTTTATATCATGAACACAATTCCTTTTAGTATTGCTATACGAATAGACTTTGAGGCCCAGAAACCACAAAGAGTTAACATAATTACACACAGTTGTTGTACTACAAATATGGCATGTTCTAAAACCATTATGGAATGTTGAGCTAATGGTTAGATTTTGCACACAGTTACAATGTTACCTACCAACTACATGTTGCCTACAAGCTAACTATATGTTAAAATATGCATACACCGTGTAGTATATGTGGAGTAGATATGTGTTACTGAAGATATTAAGACATGTTATCTCAGTGTGATTTCATTTTCAATTTGAAAGTAATTTGTGTATTTCTGAATCAAGATTATGTTTTATGTTTAATTCCATTTTAATACAAGCTGACTGCTATCATATTTCAAAGCTTACTAGAGTGTGTAACACTACTTGTAGGGTGGCAATTATTGACTTGAATACCACTAATAAATTATGATGGGTAATAAACCATTTGGATTATATTTGATATTTTTCTGAATAATTGTGTTCAGTGTCGGATTCTTCTACAGTGATTTGCCTACAAACTACATTTTATATCTTTAAATAACACTTTTGAAATACAATCTCAGGTCTCTATATAACATAATTTAGAATCTACATATATTCTTGATGCGAGTTTATAAAAACATTTCCTTATACAGTCTGGCGAAAATGACAGTGTGTCAGATACTAAAAATTGAACTTTCTAAAAATCATCTGGGGAATTACTCACAGAAAAAATTGAAAAGTATACACTTAGATCATTATTTGTTCTTTGCAAATCCAACACATATCCTTGAGCAGTAACGATGAATTAAACATTTATTTTTGTTTGACAGTCTCCTCTACAATACATTATTTACAGCATTGTGGTTTTATATGTAGGAAAACATACAATGAATGAATTGTATAAATGAATACAATTTGAACTTCACCAGCCATCTAATGGAGTCCGATTTGAAAGTATAATGTGGCCACATGAGGTTCCAATACACCAACGTGTCCAGAAAAGGTTCCAACATATAATCAGGATTATATTTATATCTTATATGTATATCCCATATGTGTAGGACTTGCAAAGAACAAATATATATATATATATATATATATTTATATATACTAATAATGCTATCCGTTCCAATCACCCAAAATGTGAGCTGTTCGTGGTCATTTTTAACAATTTCTTAAATATTTGATGATTTAAAAAAAACTTGCATTCAATGGATGCGTTTCAACTTTGCGAAGCTTAATCAGAAAAATTTTAATCTTTCATATTGAAATTATAATTTTATTTCAAACACACAAGATTTGTTTCAGATTTCATGCCCCCAAAGTCACAAACAACTACGGTCATGCTAAATTGGCGCTATATGGTACCATACCTATGCCCACCAACAGTGCAGGTTTGAGGACATAAACGCTCAAGAGTTTAAGCATTATGCAATGCCAGCCATCTGCAGTGAAGTACCGGTGTCCACTTAAACTTAAGGAGGCATCACGTAGATTGCGCAGCATGCGCTAATTACCTCGACGGAGTTATACTGGAACGGAGAAAGTGGTTTATTTTCCGACTTTAGATATCACGTGTGCTCTCATATGCAGCTCTCAAATCCGGAAACAAAGCAGAATATAAATAGTGTACAGTAATCTTATATGCAGATTTTTGTCCCACCCTTATCATGTAATAATAAGCACATTTATATAGCGCAAAACTCCATGCAATAGCGTTCTCTAAGCGATTGAAGATCTAAGGAATAGAAATGTTTTGAGACTTGATTTTCAAGACTGTAGAGTATGACATGTTTTGATATCTAAAGGGAGATTATTCCATTCAGAAGCAGCGGTGAAGGAGAAAGTCTTCTGTCCATATGTTACCAGTTTTACTTTCGGAACGTTAAGATTTCTGTTGTTTTGTGATCAATGAATGCGACCTGGGGCATAGGGTTGTATGAGATCCGACAGGTAAGTCAACGCCGTGTTGCTCACAGATTGGTAGGTCAAGCAAAGAATCTTTTAACGGATTTTCTGCTCTATTGGCAACCAATGCAAGTCACGAGGCACTGGAGAGATGTGTTCGTATTTACCGGAGAGTGAGATAATTCTAGCCGTGGTATTCTGTACAGACTGGAGCTTATGAATGAGCACCTTACTTTGTAGAGTGGCAGCAGGCAAACTATTACAGTAGTCCACTCTTGATAGCACCAACGAACAAACGACTGTAGTAGTTGCTTGTTTATTCAAGTATTTTCTGATATTGCTGATGTTCCTCAACTGAAAGAAACAAGTATTGCAAAGATGTCTAACTTGCTTCTCAAGCCTTAGATCACTATCCAACACAATACCAAGGTCCTTTACGCTGCTCGACAGTTCAATGGGGCTAGCACCGATTGCGATATTATTGAGGTCGGTTTTAGCCAGCCTAGCCCATGGGTACACTAACAATAGTTCAGTCTTATCATCGTTTAATTTAAGCATGTTTGATAACATCATTGCTTTGATGTGTCGACAGCAGGTTGTTATATGATTGATTGCTTCATCGGCTGTGGGCACTGATGGCTGGAAGCTATGTATAAGTTGAGTATCGTCCACATAGAAATGGTGATCAAGGCTATGGTTCTTAATAACAGATCCCAACGATTTCGTGTAAAGTGTAAAAAGTACTGGGCCGAGTATGGATCCCTGTGTCACGCCACATACGAGCTCTATTGGGTGGGAACATACGCCGTTTGCATAAACCGATTGAAATCTATCAGACAGATATGATTGAAACCCGTCCCAAGCAAGACCTGTAACTCCGAAGTCGTTTATCAAGCGTGTCAGGAGATTCTGGTGGTCAATTGTGTCGAAAGTGGCACTAAGATCAAGCAAGAGTAAGAGAGCTACGTTTCCCTTGTCAACAGCCCAGCGAATGTCATTAAGGACTCTGAGGAGTGTAGTCTCTGTACTATGAGGCCCTGATGATAGGCTGACTGGAATGGCTCGAGAAGGTTGTGGATAGACAAATGATCTGACAATCGCTTAAGCACTGCTCGTTCAACAACTTTGAATAAGAAGGGCAGATTAGACACGGGTCTATAGTTCTTGAGAGTATCTTGGTCAAGATCGGATTTCTTCAGCAGAGGATTGATGAGAACACGCTGGTATATCTTCGTCATGATACCTGCTTCCAAACTCGAATTAACTATTAAGGTGATGACGGGCAGTAAAATGTCAATATGCCCGTAAATAATTTTTGTAAGAATTGGGTCGAGAGAGCAAGACGTTGGTTTAGAAGCTTTTAGGAGCAACACGACCGCTTTCTCGGAAAAAGGTTGAAAGCTTACAAGGCATTCGTCGCTGAAGGTTGCAGGATCGGGAGAAAAGTCACTGAGAGGGCTTGCACACAGCAGCTGATTACGAATGACCTCGATTTTGCCGTGAAAGAAATCAGAAAACGATTGTTGCGATCTGTGTAGTCACTGCTATTTGAGAACACAGACTCCTTTTGCCTATAAGTGGAAACATTAGTTTAAACAACGCCTTGGGATCAGATGTGGTTTCAAGAATTCTGGAACTCAATGAAGTGCGTTTGGACCTTGAAATAATTTTAGATACAGCGTTTCTTGCGCCTACATATATTTGAAGATGAATTTCCAGTCGGCGATTTCCGCCATTTGCGCTCTGCTTTCCGCCGTTCGGAATTAGGTTTAGTAACCTCGGGGTTAAAAACCACGTCGATTCCTGCCTACATAGCAATTTCCTCGCCTTCTCTGGAGCGTGTTTATCTATCAGTGCAGACAATTCGCTGTTATAGAGAGATGCTAAGTCTTCACAGTTTAGTGGAGGATACCGTACCAGATTTGATTGCTGGAGATCGTGACGAAATGCTAATTTATCGATTTTAGCCATGTTTCTGCAGATTATTGTCTCAACTGGTGTGGACGGTCGACGGATATCTAGGTACAGTGATCGTGATCGGACATTTGAAGATCGCTTACTAGGACGTCTTTAACGCTAATCGTAGATTCGGGCGTAATAACCCAGTTTAGAATGTGGCCGTTGCGGTGTGTTGGTACATTGACATGTTGAAAGTAATTATGACTTGACAGAATGTCCAGCATTTGTTTTTGTATCACTGTGATCCTTCTTGTCGAAGTGAATATTGATGTCACCCAGTAAAACAAATCTACTGCTTTTGATGCATATGTGGTCCAATAGACATGGAAACTGACCGTGGAACATAGTCGTGGTCAATTTATTTCGCTTAGATGGAGGTGGACGATAAACACAGGAAGTGAGTGGATGTCTTAGCATGTGTCAAGACAAATTCGAATGAATCAAATGATTTATACCGTGGAGCAACATTGGACAAAACGTTAATTAATACATAATGTCTACAAATAACCGCGATGCCACCTCCACGAGATGATCTCGGGTGGTGCTTGATGATATATCCAGCATGTGTCATAGACGCTATTTTGGACTCATCGCCGCGCTGCTGTAACCATGTTTCTGTTGAAATTAATACGTCGATTTTCTCATCCACACTCATTTCAGCGATGTCGCTGCATTTATTCCTGCTTGACTGAGCGTTCCATAGACATATCTTCATATCACATGGGGAGTGTCGTGTGTGACCGTATATCGAATTATCACGTGATTTTACAGGAGAGTGCAGGTAGGAGACGTTTGGCGCAGTATTGTGATTACCCTGAGAGCCGTCGAACCGGCTGGAGTGACCGATTTGCCTATGATAACGTGCCGAATCTGGTGTATAGATTGGTCGCTGCTTGGACTGTCCAGCGCGACGGCCGCATTTAAACGAACATATTCCATGTTTGCGGAGCTGGCGGGATGCCACACTGTCGAGCCGGCGAAGTGAGCTGTCACTCTTCACTCGTTGCTGAATGGTGATTGGGTCAGCGACTGAATACGTAATCATAGTTGGAATAGCGCTTTGTGCTCTGAGGAAACCGTTAAGTGAATAGTCCTCAAACCGCCAAATATTGACATTAATTGGACAGTTCTCAAGCAGCCGATACTTTAGTAATGGCGAGCTACTATCAGGTCGAGAGAGTGAGAGAGAGAGAGAGAGAGAGAGAGAGAGAGGGCGGACAGGTGCGCGGACACGTCGAGGCCAGCGGATGGGCAGACAATGTTGTCCACCCCTTATTCAGAGAGTACGCGACAATCTATGCTGTACAACTGCTGGTGGGCGGGTTGACGGGCGGATGAACGGACGGATAGACTAACGGATAATAAATAAATAAATATATTTTAATAGAAATTTGAGGAGTGGAGGAAGGGAGATATACGCAGATAAATAGAGGGTGGATGAGAGGGAGAGTGAGGGAACGTAGGGGTGGGGTGGGGGTGCGCGGGGAGGGGAGAGGGAGGAATGGGGCAGGGCGAGAGATCTCTATACATTAAATACAATTTATAAAAAAATGCGTAGCAGTAAGAATAACAACAACGTCATCATTTAACATGATTATGACCAATGACATTCAGTAGTGTGAGCGAAGCCTTTTTTATGTACATCAATACCACTTAGGATTTTCGACAGTACTTGTGGTAATTGTCGTAATAAAACAATTAGTAGCAACCGGCCAAATTAATGTGACGCTCAGCCGGAACAGCTTTATTTGAACAAATATTGGCATTTTAAAAACTAAGCAAAATCGGAAGTATACACTCTAGTGTTTTCCCGATTTGGTTAAAATTGGCTAAACAGATTTTCTAATAGATGTTCAGAATGCAACCATTATAGAGTCATCTCGTTATGTTTGACCAAAATCATTCCCGAGTATGATGGAAAATTTAAAATGATCACCAATAACTGACAAATCAAATATATGTAGGGCCTATGTAATGTTATTTCTGACGACACCACCCTATTGTATGCATGGAGGCGGTAGCTTGGTGTCGTGGATATCACTCATGATTACTTAACCGGAGAACCCTGTTTGTGCCTGGGTTGCGCGCTATTTCGCTGTCGTTGGAATATCCTATTGAAGTCACTATTAAAGTAAAAGTGTTAAGTTTTTGGCCTCCATCGTGATGGGTAGCGAAAACAAAATCTCTAAACTGTATAACTACATGTATAAACTCTACACGGAAGAAGGCGTTCACTATACGTGGATTAAAACTATTGAAACTATTTTAAATAACACAGGATTCGGTTACGTATGGACAGCACAAGAAATTACAAATAAACTGAACATTATTAAACAAATAAAGCAAAGATTAATAGACCAATATATATAAAAAAAATGGGCTGGAGAGCTGATAGAAACAGGTAGCTGGAGTGATATACAAAGAATAGAAAGAAAATGCCTACTCCGCGATCTGAACGACGTCTGATACAAATACCGCTATCTTTTCTTATGCACCTTTTTCTCCGAGGATCGGAAAACACACCTTCCAAAGTACTATAGAACCAGACCGAATGGTCAGAAGTTTATACATATTACAGAAATTATGCCTCTACACTAGAAAAGTTCTTAAATACCTCGCCAAATAATAAGCACTGCGACTGCTGCTGACAATATTGCTACCACCGCCGCTACTACTACTACTACTACTACTGCTACTGCTACTGCTACTACTACTACTACTACTACTACTACTACTACTACTACTACTACTACTGCTGCTGCTGCTGCTGCTGCTGCTGCTGCTGCTGCTGCTGCTGCTACTACTACTACTACTACTACTACTACTACTACTACTACTACTACTACTACTACTACCTACCACCACCACCACCACCAGCACCACCACCAGCACCACCCCCACCACCACCACCACCACCAGCAACAACAACAACAACAACAACAACAACAACACCAAACAACAACAACAACAACAACGATGATAATGATAAGCGTAATGATGCTGAAATGAATAATGATGAAGGTGATCACGAAGACATTGATTATACTAACAATAATAATAATAATGGTAATAATAATAATAATAATAATAATAATAATAATAATAATAATAATAATAATAATAATAATAATAATAATCATGATGAAGGGGTGGGGGGGGGCAAGTGGATGGGGGTGGGGGGGGGGTTGGGGTGGGGCTTTGTTGGGTGTATTATAAATGACATCATATGTTGATGTTATTTATGTGATCCAAACTACGCAGTGCGTGCGTGCGTGCGTGCGTGCGTGCGTGCGTGCGTGCGTGCGTGCGTGAGTGGGTGAGTGAGTGAGTGCGTGCGTTCGTTCGTTCGTGCGTGCGTGCGTGCATAGGTGTGCGTCTGTGTGGATGTGCATGTGTGCACGCGTGCGCGCGTGCATGCGTGTGTTCGTTCGTTCGTTCGTTCGTTCGTTCGTTCGTTCGTTCGTTCGTGCGTGCGTGCGTGCATAGGTGTGCGTAGGTGTGGGGTGCATGTGTGCGTGCGCGCGCGCGTGCGTGCGAGCGAGCGCGGGAGTGGGTGGGCGGGTGGGCTGGTGCGTGCTTGCGTCCGTGCGTGCGGTTGTACATGCGTGCCCGTACGTGTGAGTGCGCGCATGCGTGCGTGCGTGGGCGCGTGCGTACGTGCATGCGTGCGAGAGAGAGAGAGAGAGAGAGGTCTTACACACAAATCTAATCCTTCTGCTGGCAGCATGACAATCCAGAAGGCTCATTCAAAATTCAAATTTTAATTCGAAAATCAAAACTCGACTTTAAAATCTCTACTTCGAAATTCAAATCTCATAGCAGCCAATTAGATTTTACGTATGTAAGTCTTAAACAGTCATGACCGATGAAACGCATACTTTGCCCGGACTGAAATCCTGGAAATAGATCACACGTAAGTAAAGCTGATCCTATTTGCTGATGTGTATATGGCCACTATCATAGAAAACTAATAAGCGTAGAATGGTTATCACGCTCTCAAATGCGGAAATTCAGTTCAGTATTTTATCTTAGTCTCCAAACTAATAGGTCTTTGTTACTAATTCGATTGTATTATTACTGTATTCTGCGGCTGTAGTAGTAGAACATGCTTCGCTTTTGGCCATTGTGTCTTGTCCTCAACCAACATCCTTAGCTTCCTCAGGTTCATTCTTGATTTGAGTGTAACGAGTTCGGCTTTCTTGAGGTCACATCGTAGCACCCTTGACAGATGTATGCAATGACGTCTTCTCCTGGCTTTGTATTTGCTGGCTCCGAGTAGGGCGAGTTCCAAGGCTCTCTGCGCATGCGTATCCTCAGGCATTCAGCTGTAATGCTGTCTGTTTTGCATAATATGACGTCTATTTGGTTTAAGACTGCTGTTGTAGCCTTGGATCACAATAATAATAGTATACATACAACGTAGATCACTATTTCCCGTGTAACGCAACGCTCTGATATTTTTTTAGAAAATTAAATAACTGGGAGTTTGTTCATATTTAAAAAAAATTTAATAATTAAATGACTGACACTTTAAAGACATACATATATATGGTAGATAAAACTATCTATATAATATAATACAACATCGATCGTCAACGATGACCATTTCCATAACAATTTTGAAAATTTAATAATTAAATGGCTGCCAATTTTTTAATGACTTAAACCACGGAGGGGGTTGATGGTGACTAAAACCAACAGCGGCTTACAATCAATTATTTTCGAAATATTCGTATAGAGATATCGCGCAAGACGACGCCTCGGCGAATACGCTAGCATACGCCAGCCGTCCTCATCATCCCTCGCGACACCTCTACGAGCGACCACCTTTATGCATTTTCTTAATGGACCGCCAGGCGAATAAATGCGAGCTCATGCGTAGAGAACAGTGTCAGGCAGAGGGCGGCCGAGATAGCGTTCCTCATCCCTCCTCCTCCGCCTCCTTCTACCTCCGTTATCAGACCACCTCTCTAACATACCATCGACTATTAAGTATTTAAAAACAAATTCAGTGAACTCATTTTCAAAATATTCAGCTACCGCTCAAATTATCAAAATATTCAGCAACCACTCAAATTATCAAAATATTCAGCAAAATATTCAGCAACAAATTATCAAAATATTCAGCAACCAATTATCAACAAAATATTCAGCAACCACTCAAATTATCAAAATATTTAGCTACCACTCAAATTATCAAAATCATTCAGCAACAAATTATCAAAATATTCATCAACACTCAAATGCCCAAATATTCAGCAAGCACTCAAATCATTTTCAAAATTTCATTGGCATCTACCTCCTATTATCAGACCCCCTCTTAAACTCTATTATTTTTACCGTACATACCACACTACCACGGAGGGACCACGGAGGGGGGGGGGGGGGGCGCCGCTAAGTTAAAACGTAAAATACCAAACTTTTAGGGGTTAAAATGTTCAACAATTGGATAAACAAAGGGGTTTTACCATGAGTCACATATACTAAATATTGATTCTCAGGTGTGTGCGGATGATCGTCATTGTTCTCAAATCTCTCTACCGTGGGGGATGGATGCCGTTCTCACATACCAGTGCCTACGATCGCTATTGTTCTAAAACCTCGAAATCGGTTGCGGACGATCGCCATTGTTCTAAAAAACTAATTACTTTGTGTGCCTACGATCGCCATTGTTCTGCATACGATCGCCATTGTTCTCAAAGACCTCCTACTGAGAAGAGCAATAACGATCGTCCGCAACCATTACTACCTCTCTCTCTCTCTCTCTCTCTCTCTCTCTCTCTCTCTCTCTCTTTCTCTTCTTTCTCTCTCTCTCTCTCTCCCCTCTCTCTCTCTCTCTCTCTCTCTCTCTCCCTTTCTCTCTCTCTCTTCTTTCTCTCTCTCTCTCTCTCTCTCTCTCTCCCCTCTCTCTCTCTCTCTCTCTCTCTCTCTCTCTCTCTCTCTCTCTCTCCCTTTCTCTCTCTCTCTCTTCTTTCTCTCTCGCGCTCTCTCTCTCTCTCCCTCCCTCCCCCCTCTCTCTCTCTCTCTCTCTCTTTCTCTCTCTCTCTCTCTCTCTCTCTCTCTCTCTCTCTCTCTCTCTCTCTCTTTCTCTCTCTCTCTCTTCTTTCTCTCTCTCGCTCTCTCTCTTTCTCTCTCTCTCCCTCTCCCTCCCCCCCTCTCTCTCTCTCTCTCTCTCTCTCTCCCTCTCTCTCTCTCTCTCTCTATCTCTCTCCCCTCTGCCTCGCCCTTCTTCTCTCCCAGCCCCCCTACCGCCCGCTCCCGTTTCTGCCCACCTTCTCCACCTCTCTCCCTCTCTTCCCACATACCTCTCTATATATCTCCGTCACCATCTCCCCCCCCCCTCCCCTTTCACCTCCCGTCTCCTCCCCTCCAACTCCTCATTCCCCCACCCCCACGACCCATTTAGATATCTAAATTATCTGACGTGAAAATTGAATATATAGGTTGTATTATACAAGATATACTATCATCTTATATAGGCCATTTATGCTTTGCTTACAATCACATGCGTATTCCCTATTTACCTATGAGTACTTACTATGTAAAATATACCTATCCTTTATCCATATAAAAACAATTTCCTCTTTTACCCGTCATAATGCAGACGATTGCTCCTTAGCGCATGTAATTAAAAAGATAAACATTTCTGTACATGACTCCCTGACTCCACCAACCTAGCCACCCACCCACCACTAGTATGGTGGGGGGTTGGGGTATGGTTGAGGTGGGGGTGGGTGGGGCTGGCGATAGTGTCTTCTCAAAAAGAACACTTTGTAGGGCATTTATATGATGTTCCCAAGCAGTTGTTGCTATGTTGGCTTATATTGAGCGCTGATTTACTTATTAACGGCGGTCTGTTGGTGCGTATTTTATTTATCGTATTTCTTTATTACACACATGCCGCTTTTACTGCGGTATACGAGGATTACTTATACATTTACTATGTCAGCAAAGATACAATCATTGAATATTTAAACGAGATTACAATCGGTAATTAGATTTCAATAAAAGGCCAAATATTAAAGATCTTATCAGATTTAATGAATTCAAAATAATTTAACAAATTTTAACTAATTCTATTAATGTTAAATTTTCACCCAACATGTGTCATGAGGTGCTTATGTTGTTTACAGCTATGAGTTGATTCTAACCCAATTCAAACACGGCCTTAGTTTTCAAATATGGTATAAATTAAAATAATTTTAAAAGATGTATACGCCTTTCAAGTTTGCAAAAGATGACGGCGGATTTGGACTTTGAAAATGATGTCGTTGTTGTCTATGGATACCAGTTATCACGAACAACGAAATTAGACCAGGTCTAGATTTAGTACTATTAATTAAGTTATGTGCTCCCGTATTTACAAGTGGTAACATCTTTCTTCTTCTTTTCGATCGCTGGTATCACACTGGGAGAGCCGTTCTCAAGATGGAATCTGTGGTTTTCTGCAGTTCTTCCACAGGCCCATACAGCTTTTCAAGAAAAGAGGTTGACAAAGGCCAGATCTCTTCTCTCAGCAGCTGATAAATACTGCAACATTGAAGTATGTGCTCTGTGGTCTGTTCTGCTTCTCCACAAGGACAAGCGGGCGATGTCGTAAGGTGGAACCACCTGTACATGTGTTCGTTTAGTCTGTTGTGTCCAGTTCTGAGACGAAAAATGGTCACTTGCTCTGGCCTCGAGAGATGATGGTAGGCATCTTCTGATTGAGGTGTTCTATAGCGTGACTTGATAATAGTCTTCATCTCTGTATGGGTAACCATGTTTTCCGTCTGATTCTCTTCTGCACCCGCCTTTGCCATCTTGTCTGCTTCCTCATTTCCTTGGACTGCACAGTGTGAGGGCATCCACTACAATGCTATCCGAAAGCATTTGATGGGTTGTAGTGCTTCTTCAAGTTGTGGCAGCTTACCTTTGGTGATAGCCTCAAGGACGGAGCGGGCATCAGATAAAAAGACAATCTGTACAATAGGGTCTGCTGTTCTGCTGATGGCATTAGCTGCATGAACCAGTGCTTCGACTTCAGCTCTGTAGTTTGTGCAGTGTTTGCCCGTCGGTATTGCAGCTGACTCATGTTGTCCGTTTGGATACTGTATGTGCAGTCCGGCACCTCCACTCCTAATTGCATCTTTGGCTGATCCATCTGTGTAGATCCTTATCCATGTCTCCTGAGGGTACATTTCTTACAGCATGGCTAGGCTCAGGGCCTTCCTGCTCACATCACTGTGTTCATCTTTGGTTGTGAGATGAGGTACTGTGGTGCGAATAGCTATGTTCTCTAGTTTGTGTTCCCAGGGTGGAGGATCAAGGGTGTGGTTTGGGTCTTCTATTTGTGCTGGCAACGTTTCTTGGTGTTTCCTTTGAAGTGCCTTTGTCTCTTTCACAGAACTTGATCTTTTAAGTCTTCCCGATGACAGCTGTGATTGCCTGCTCTTCATCGGGTGGTTGCTGAACGATTTGAACTTTGCAGCTTGGATCAGTGCTTTGTATTCCCTTCCTTTGCTAAGTGGGGGGATGCCTGCTGTCTGCTCCATTTTTCTATTGGTGTTGATCTCATTCCACCAGTGATGATGGGCAGTGCCTGGTTTTGTACTCTGTCGAGGTTCTGTTGATGAGAGTTAGCTGCTGTCATCCATGAGCTGGATCCATACTCAAGGTGTGGTCGTACGGTACCTAGGTAGATGGTCTTGAGGATCCTTTCATTGGCACCCCCACTTTGTTCCTGCAAGCTTCCTCATGATGTTTAGCTTTCTTCTGGCCTTTGGTAACATTATTTCGACCATTTACAAATTTCTAATGCATGCATTATTTCACTGAATACGCGCTAATTATTGAATAGAATTCGATTAGTGAGAAATGATTTGTTGAACAATCATTTCTTACTAACTAATATGTCCTGATTTAGTTTTGGAGGCGTTCTGACTTGTTTATGAGCTGTACTATACTGAAATTGCGCACGCATTATGAGTGCACAGCACTCGCAGTTCGCTCTCTTTTTACACACACACACACACACACACGCACGCAAGCACGCACACACGCTCGCACGCACGCACGCGCAGACACACACCGCCCCCACTCCCCCCCCCCTCTCTCTCTCTCTCTCTTTCTCTCTCTCTCTCCCTCTCTCTTTCTCTCTCTCTCCCCTCTCTCTCACACGCTCTCGACAAATTTATTACTATATTAGTAATGTTAATGCCATGGTGTGCATCCGCCACTTGTTATTATATTCCATGTATCATAATTGTATTATGTGGGAGACACGGGAATACGACGTATGTCTTATCGTGCTCCCATTAAAAAATGTAATTCTGTTTAAACCAAATAGAAGTCGTTTGCTGACTAAACCTTTATATTCATGTACATTCAACGAAGCTGACTATAACCCTGTTAGAAAATGTAAGTGGACCATATACTACGCGTTTGAGTTCAGAAAGGCAAGTGTACCTGTCTGATGCCGCTAATATGCCACTGCCTACGCTATTATCATATACATGTGGTCTCTTGCACAGGGTTGACTGAGCATATTACATGTAGGTATTTGGTTGT
This sequence comes from Chaetoderma sp. LZ-2023a, assembly GCA_034401795.1. Classification (NCBI taxonomy): domain Eukaryota; kingdom Metazoa; phylum Mollusca; class Caudofoveata; order Chaetodermatida; family Chaetodermatidae; genus Chaetoderma; species Chaetoderma sp. LZ-2023a. Next base: position 210,695,112 of record CM067369.1, on the reverse strand, counting down.
TAGAAGTATATTTTTATTCTTATTTATAAATTCTAGTTAATGTGATGTATTATACCACATTTTCTATGTACTACTGTAGATCACCGCATGGTTAAACGTGTAATATCATTCAGTAGCAATCAATTTCATTTTAAATTTAATTTCATTTGTATATAATAATTAGGCAATACTGTCGCCCAAATGCACGATAACAATTTC
>CM067369.1:210672298-210689798 GCA_034401795.1 Chaetoderma sp. LZ-2023a | reverse complement strand
CTGATGCCGCTAATATGCCACTGCCTACGCTATTATCATATACATGTGGTCTCTTGCACAGGGTTGACTGAGCATATTACATGTAGGTATTTGGTTGTTAGAAGTATATTTTTATTCTTATTTATAAATTCTAGTTAATGTGATGTATTATACCACATTTTCTATGTACTACTGTAGATCACCGCATGGTTAAACGTGTAATATCATTCAGTAGCAATCAATTTCATTTTAAATTTAATTTCATTTGTATATAATAATTAGGCAATACTGTCGCCCAAATGCACGATAACAATTTCATTTTACCTTTTACCCCTTTGAACACGATATGGAAAACTCGGAAAATCGTTTATATGCTAAGCTGGGTTCTGTTCCATATTTGCCAACCAATTTGACTGGGAGCGGTTGCTGCCTATACCAGCAATACGCTCCTGTAAGGTTGTTTTCAAAATATTAAACAGCGTTCCTGTAAGATTGTGCTAAAGTTGAGAATATGGGACTTCAGTGTTCAACGGGTTACTTGGGACCTGGACAAGATTTCTTAAATATACAATGTTTGCTTCTCCACGAACTTCCAATATGTGTAGCCTAAAGCGTCTGTGCCGGAAACCCTCTTGCATATTTTTAAAATAATTTTGCTAGAAGCTATTGCTGTCTTGTGCAGCAATTACCTCCAATCACATATTACCAGAATATTTAACCAACTAGTAATTGAAAGCAAAATTAATTCTGTCATATTTGGAGCTGTAGCTTAAAGTGTCACGGTATGCACATGGTTGGACTAGGTTCAGTTATTCAATAATATTATGCAGATAAGTGGATATAAGTACTTAAGCGCACTTACACATTCTAGAAGTATACTTCGCTCTGGCCCAGAACGTTTATAAACGTAAAAATAGGATATCGGGCACTGTTTTGCTTTTACAGACAGTGAAATTGGTGAGAGTTTTGTGCACCAAATTTATATGTTCGTATAATATGTTACCTTATTATTGGCATTGTGTAAATTTATTTTGCTCAGGTTGGTAGAATACCGTCCATAAATGATATGTTCCAAATTTGGCCGAAACATATATCTATTATGAGAGATATTTCCCCTCTAAAAAGAAATTCAGCATGTCTTTAACAGGGTCATTAGCATAAATGCAGCAAAGAATATTTCAAGTCTCAGTATGGTATGCTTTGTAATGAATGATTCTTGAAAGCTGTCTAATAATTTCTAAATTTAGGCAATTGATAAAGAGTTATGAGCGGTTTACGTTTGGGGTCAGCATTCCGTGGTCCAGGACAGCTCAACACAGGCATATATATATGTCAGACATTCAAGCATAATACCGTGAAGAGATAGAAGGAAGCTGTAGAAAGAGAACTGCGTGGAGATGGTTATGATGCAAATCTGTAAAAGCTATATTTAACTGGATATGTCGGGCAGAAGCCATAATATGTGTAATCTTCTCACTTAATCTCTGCTACACTCTATGGAAGAGCAAGTAGAAAGCCATTCAATCTGTTATTACTTTCTCAGCCTCCTGGTTATAATACCACATAACATGCTACTCATCCATACTTACTCTCCGTTTGTAAGTTTATAAAAAGATCGACATTTTAGCCAAGGTATGTTTTATTTGTTAGTTTGCGCGCACCCGGTCTAGGGTATTTGTAAAGGTCATTTTAGTTGAATATATTTTCAGTACCAAATCATATCCCGATGCTCTCATTCCTAGAAGGACCAATGCTACGATAGTAATTTTACCCAGTCCATTATCTAGCATTACATATGCAGTATTGTCTGTGCTTTAGACATATCTTGTATTGTCTGTCTGTCCGTAGCTAACATTATATATAGACCTGTGTAGATTTGTCTGTCAATAATTGTACTTGTATAGTTCATAAGGTATATTTCATTATGAATTCTATTCATATTAACCAACGATTTTTACACACCTATGCCACACACAATACTTTCCAGTCCCATAGACTTCTGTTAATGATGAAATTCAGAACTCGCTCAATGGCTCCATCTCTCCTTTGTCTGAAGACGACGTCATTAGCGTGGTTGAGTTTTCGGTTTAGCTATATATATTATCCTATATTTCACGAGTCGTAATCGATACTGTCACTAAATACAGACACATTTTAAGACTAAACATGGACATGTACGTCATTATATATAAAGCGAAAGAGAATCACCAAATCCGATTGTTAAAAATAATTGTTGACATTTTTCCTTTCGAGAGCATAAATTCTCAAAATCTATAACATATACAGAGTTATATAAACAGCTGCAGTATTCCATATTATCTGTTTTCTTTTGCATATCGAGTATTTTCTAAATATCCTAATTCACTCATTCCAAAGAACCGCTGTGCAATAATATCATCTTATAATGTCCACTGATGGATACCATTCAATCTTTGCTTATTTTCTCCTAAATTCTATTGAAATCAGATGGCATATTTTCTTTAGCAATTAACTCTCACTCATTCGGCCATTGCACCGCGTCAGGAAATATCCTAACTCCGCGCACCGTTGAATAATTTGAAAATAATTGGATCCGACGATATTGGCTGCCTAAGGCAGCAATGTCTTCCAATCTAATTATGTTCAGAAAATTCAACAGAAAATCTCTTACATTATTTTAAAAATTGTGTTCTTGAAGCGTTCCTATATTATTGTTGTTTAACGTTGGGGCTAAGGTTAGCCCTCTATGTTGCATACGTCACATTTAACTATTAACATGATAACAGCTCCATGTTCGGATCAATATATCATTCTGACATATAAGTAGATTCGCGAAGAAACCAGCCATATGCAGGAGTCATTAGACGACATGTTGCTGTCATGTGGTAACGCTAAATGATGTTCTCGCATTGGACAGTTCCAGTTTTAGCTATGCCCCACCCACCTCTAACTAAGTTCCACCCACACTTCGCCGTTTTGGGATTGATCGATCCTCGAATGCCCTGACTATCAATTTCTTGAACACTATATAGTTAATATGTTGAATATTTTGTATCTAATTTGACTGGGCGGTGTTGCTGCATATGTGATGTGTTTGTTTCAGCTTAAGTCATTTGTGATGTTGACGACCAAATACCTTGTGGATGCCTATGGCAGCAACAGCGCCCAGTCAAATTAGTTTCAAAATATACAACAGAATATTTATAAAATGGTAAAGACATACAATTCGTACAATGTGTCGGACTATTAAGTGTTAAATACGGACGATATGGAGTCATTCATGATGTCACGATTATGACGTCATCATACACGTCACGTATTTGATTATGACGTCATAGGATGGATAGACAAACTTGGAAAGGTCCATTCTCAATACAGCTCAGAACTCGTATTTAAGGAATGTCATAACGACCATGATATATTTAACATACGGTCATGATACCTCTTATTGGTGCTCAACTATCATTCCAATAAATTGAAACAATCACCAAGCATCCACAGTGTAACACGCAAAACAGATACAGGTGTAATTGCCATCTAAAAAACGTGTTGACCGCGTAGTTGTCTCTATTTGCCAGAGAACCAGCATGGTGTTGATGCAGAACTGTGCTTTCTCAGACTAATGTAATTCCCCATTAAAGCAAGCCACGACCGTAGTTTCTGAGTCTATGACTCGTACCCCATTACTGAACACACAATCAGCCCACAGGGAAAGCGTGCTCTTAGGGCAGACATTTAATTTCCTCACGTCTCTCATGTAGCATGATAAGCGAACATTAGAGGTATGTATGGTTCGATGTGGCTGCTGTCTGATGACCACTGCAGGGCAGATGATTAGCTCATTATCAAAATGTTTCATCAATGTTTTTAATTTCCTTAGGCTTCAAAATGCATGAGTTATTTTATCACTGGGACAAACCAGACTCTCCTGTCCATCTTGAATATCTGAAAATAATTTGAATGGAAGCTGTTGCTGACATATGCATCAATAGCCTTTAGTCAGATTAGCTTCAAAACATTCAACAGCTTATAGGTATTGTTAACTTGAAATTTAGATTCTAGAAATCCAGGTTTCAAAGTTTCAACACGAAGTCAACATGAGTAAAATGTGGACAGGGCTACCTAGAAATGGGCAGAACATTGCTAGAAATGTTTCTAATTAGTAATGTCGATACATCCACAAGCCATTCTTTCGTCCCACATGCGTAAAGTAAGTGTGTTGTTTTCCTCTGATAAATTCTGTAAATTTAGTAGCAGGATTTGTTGAGCTTTCTGAACTGCTTAGAAGATCTTAGGATAGTTTGTTCTAATCCCTTATCGGATTGGGAATAAAGCTGAATTTAAAGATGTCGGTTCTCGCATAAATGTGATTGAAGTGGCTGTTGTGCATGCTTTCAGTTTTCCTAATTGGCTTCTATAAACTGTTTAACGACATCTCCGCTTGTTGCTGTATATCTTTGTAGAAGAGAATAATGCGGGTTTGTTTCCTGACCTTCATTGTTGGTAGTTTTATGTTTTCCAGTATATCTGTCATAGTGTCTGGTTCGTAGCTATAGTATGACGTGATGAATCTAGCTACACGTTCCTGCACATTTTCTAGTTTGTCCAAAACAGTTTTATAAACATATATTATTGTGAATATCAAGTTACAAGCCAAAATTGGCCTAGTTATGCCCTCTCCCTAAAAGACGCGTTATTTGATGAGGGTCCCAAACTGTACTTGCATATTCCAAAACTCATCTAAACAGTCCCATCTATGCTAGAACTCTGCTTTCTTGTGAACAGAACGATACATTTCTCTACAATAATCAATTCAATTTATTACTGTCAGACTGTGTACAAAGTGCGATACAATTTGCTGCATGCATATGTGATGTGTTTGTTTCAGCTTAAGTCATTTGTGACGTTGACGCCCAAATACCTTGCGGATGAGACAAGACACGCTTCCTTTTAGCATATAGTCAGATTTGGTTTTTTTTTCTCTTGATGCACAAATGTTGCATTTTGCTGATTGGAGGCGCATTCCCCAGTTACCTAACATGTTTATGTCATGTTGGAGTACTTCGCAGTCCTTCAGACCATCAATTTCCTGGCAACATACACAATCGTCGGCAAATAGCCTGATATCTGAGGAAATGTCCTGGACTATATCATTTATGTGGCCTGAAAACAGTAGTTGGCCCAGAGGCGCTCCTTGAAGTATACCAGACACAACCTACATTTTGCTTGTTTTAAGAAGTGTGTATGGTATTTCGCAGAAGATTGTTCCAGTGAATACGCTGGTGAATTTGTTGTTAAGTACGTCGGCTTTGCTCAGGTCGGGATCTACGAGAACTACATTGGACTTTAGCGGAAGGATTCCTTGCTTGTCAAATTTTTGGTTGTTAATATACTTCCAAAGGGCTTTTGAATCAGCCTCAATGTCACCGAGCAAATCGTTGACACAGCATCGTGGTGACTGAATTTGTCAGGTGCGTGAATATTACTTAATTGGTCAGGTCTGGTTCTTCAAGGTATTTGTTTATTTTTTCAAATAATCACGAGTGAGGTTTACCACATATTTTTAGAACACTTTGACTAAACATCGTTGTTCCCCCCCCCCCCGACAGTATCATACAAGGTTATTCATCTGTCATATGACGTCATAATCAACTACATGACCTGTATGATGACGTCATAATCATTACGTCATGAATGATTCGATATAGTCTGTCTTTAACGCCCAATACTACGACACGTTGTACGAATTTATGTATTTACTATTTAATAAACATTCTGTCAAATATTTTGAAACCAATTTCACTGCGCGCTGTCGCTGTAGCGGAATGATGTCACTGTGTGAGAATGGTGCCGCTGTAGGAGAATGGTGTCGCTACAGGAGAATGGTGTCACTGTAAGAGGTGTTAACCTAGGAGAATGGTGCCACTGTAGGAGAATGGTGTCACTCTAGGAGAATGGTGCCAATGTAGGAGAATTGTGTTGCTGTAGGAGAATGATGTCGCAATATGGAAATGGTGTCGCTGCAAGAGAATGGGGTTGCCATAGGGAAATGGTGTCGCCGAAGGAGAATAGTGTCGCTGTAGGAGAATGGTATCACCGTATGTGAATGGTGCCGCTGTATGAGAATGGTGTCGCTGTAGGAGAATGGTATCACTGTATGTGAATGGCGTCGCTGTATGAGAATGGTGTCGCTGAAGGAGAATGGTGTCACTGTATGATAATGGTGTAGCTGTAGGGGTATGATGTCGGTGTATCAGAATGGTGTCGCTGCATCAGAATGATGTCAGTGTATGAGAATGGTGCCACTGTAGGAGAATGGTGTCACTGCAGGAGAATGGTGTCGCTACAGGAGAATGGTGTCGCCCTAGCAGAATGGTGTAGCTGTAGGAGTATGATGCCATGTAGGAGAATGGTGTCGCTGCAGGAGAATGGTGTCGCTACATGAGAATGGTGTCGCTCTAGCAGAATGGTGTAGCTGTAGGAGTATGATGCCATGTAGGAGAATGGTGTCGCTGCAGCAGAATGATGTCGCTGTAGGAGAAATGTTTCGCTGTAGGAAAATGATGTCGATGTAGGAGAAAGTGTCGCCGTAAGAGAATGATGCCAATGCAGGAGAATGATGTCGCTCTAGGAGAATGATGTCGCCATAGTGAAATGGTGTCGCTGTAGGAGAATGGTGCTGCTGTAAGAAACTGATGTAACTGTAGGAGAATGGTGCCACTGTAGGAGAATGGTGTCACTGCAGGAGAATGGTGTCGCTACAGGAGAATGGTGTCGCTCTAGCAGAATGGTGTAGCTGTAGGAGTATGATGCCATGTAGGAGAATGGTGTCGCTGCAGCAGAATGATGTCGCTGTAGGAGAAATGTTTCGCTGTAGGAAAATGATGTCGATGTAGGAGAAAGTGTCGCCGTAAGAGAATGATGCCAATGCAGGAGAATGATGTCGCTCTAGGAGAATGATGTCGCCATAGTGAAATGGTGTCGCTGTAGGAGAATGGTGCTGCTGTAAGAAACTGATGTAACTGTAGGAGAATGGTGTCACTGTAGAGGAATGGTGTCGCGGTAGGAGAATGGATGGTGACGCTGTAGGAGACTAGTGTAGGTGTAGGAGAATGTTGCAACGGCGGAAGTGTGGTGTCGCTGTAGGAGAATAGTGTCGCTGTAAGAGAATGATGTTACTGTAGGAGAATAATATCGCCATAGGAGACTGGTGTCACTGTAGGAGAATTGTGTCGCTGAGAATGGTGTAGCTATTGGAGAATGGTGTCACTGTAGGAAAATGATGTCGCTGTGTGAGAATGGTGTCGCTGTAGGAGAATAATATCGCCATCAGAGAATGGTGCCACTGTAGGAGAATGGTGTCGCTGAGAATGGTGTAACTATTGGAGAATGGTGTCACTGTAGGTTAATGATGTCGCTGCATGAAAATGGTGTCGCTGTAGGAGAATGATGTCGCCATATGGAACTGGTGTCGTTGTAGGAAAATGGTGGCGCTGTAGGGGAATGGTGTCACTGTTGGAGAATAATGTCGGTGTAGGAGAATGATGCTGTTATAGGATAATGCTGTCACTGTATTAGAATAGTGTCAATGTAGGAGAATGATGTCACTCTAGGAGAATGGTGTCATGGTAGGAGAATGGTGTCGATGTAGGAGAATTGTGTCGTGGTAGAAGAATGGTGTCGGTGTAAGAGAATGGTGTCGCGATAGGAGACTGGTGTTGCGGTAGGAGAATGGTGTCGATGTAGGAGAATTGTGTCGTGGTAGGAGAATGGTGTCACTGTAGGAGAATGGTGTCGATGTAGGAGAATGGTGTCAATGTAGGAGAATCGTGACGATGTAGGAGAATGGTGTCGCTGTAGGAGTATGATGTCGATATATGAGAATGTATCATAATAATGTCGCTATATGGGAATGATGTCGCTGTAGGAGAATGATATCGGTGTAAAGGAATGGTATCGCTGTGGGAGAATGTGGTCAATCTCGCTGTAGGCCGCTGTAGGAGAATGGTATCGATGTAGGAGAATGATGTCACTGTAGGAGAATGATGTCGCTGTAGGCGAATGATGTCGCTGTAGGAGAATAATGCCACTATAGGAGAATGGTGTCGCCGTAGGAGAATGGTGTCTGTAGGAGAATGATGTCGCTGTAGTAGAATGATGTCGCTGTGGGATAATAATGTCGCTATAGGAGAATGGTGTCGCTGTAGGAGAATGGTTTTCGCTGTAGGAGAATGGTGCCGCTGTAATATTGTCATCGCTAATTACTGAAGACATTAGAGCATGTGTTATTGCCGCCGTCTGCTGTGTCTCGGTCCATAGTCTGGACAGGATTATGACGCAGGCAATTAGCCCGCCGGCGAATCTATGTATTGAACGCCAACATTAATTTGCTTAGATGTTTCACGCTATGATAGAAGCTGATTTTATAGTTCAATAAATCTAAGCCAAAATTTACTGAATCTAGAACAAATTGTTAAGTAATTTTGCTGTTTTCTGTTGCTAAAGTGACTACACTGAACATTATATAATTCGACAAAATCCGACATATTAATTTAATCGACTAATATCCCTACTCATAACTAGAATTAACTGGATACCTTAACTCAGAAGTAATACATGTGCTTTCACTGCAGCAGTAATACACGTGCTTTCGCTGCAGTATGCATCTTCTTGGCTCTCTTTCCCATGGCGTGCAGTCATCCGTACTCAAGGAGACAGTACACGCAGAAATCGCTCTGATTCACATGCTATCAGAAAATGTCCATATGTGAGAGATCCGGGGTTCTTTCCTTGTTATCCATGAGCGCTCAATGAACTTCTTATCTCAAAAGCATATAATATTTGATTTCCTGTTTCAGCGGCCGTGGTCCGACTTACGTAATCCCTCAACTTGCTTGATAACCTCCTTGTAGATCTGGACAAGGCGTATTTTGATTGTGTTGATGAATATAACGTACGCAAAACAAAAGCTTAAAGAAGAAAAAGTGAAGCTTTGGCAAAATACAACGTGTGGTTTATGGGTCCAATACGTGGCTATGTCTGATCGATACTCATTTCGCAATGATCTGGTCAGTGTATGCTATGTTTAACCTTTTAACCATCAACTTTTTAAAGGAAAACTTTAATTTCAAATAGAAAATATCCATTTGCATACCAAAAGAATACTATTTTTGGAAATTTATCACAGGAATGACTGGCTTGGTTTTAGGGGCAGTAATTCCCATGTTAAATTTTCAAAAAATATTCTTCTCTTGGTATGCAAGTGGACATTTCTGAAGGCCCTTGCAGAAACGGTTTTTTGGCTGATATTAGTGTTAAAAGACTAAGGATACTACAGAAAATGCGTTTCTTCTTGGCTGTCACTGGACACTCAAGCATTTGGGGAATCTGTGAATATGTATATAGACGAAATATCTGACCTAGAGTTACCAAAACTTGACATTTTTCAAAGGTTTAACTCGGGTCTATTTGTCATCTGTAGAAACGATTGTTTCTCAGGATGTTTGCCGATAGAGCTAGTAATAGAATAAGGGGCATGGATGATTCGCTGGTTTTTAACCATGCCTGCACGTGCTGAGTTTAATGAAATGTTACAAGAATAACAGGAAAGCGACAGAGTACACGCGAGCAACTCAAGGAATAAGACATGCGAGAAGAACCAGAGACCAGAAGGATGCCAAAGAAAGATTAAAATTTCTACACGATTACAAGCATTTTGAAGGAAAAGTTGAGCTCCACAACATAGCAACAGGACGTCCATGACAAATCCTTAAAGAGCTGCTGAAGCGGGAATTCCCCTACCAATGAGGATGGAAGGACTTCACATTTAAATAGAACATGTGGAACCTCTAGCATAAAAGCATTTGTCAATAAATGGCGAGATCGTATCAGGTTGTCACAGCTCCTCTTTCAGAGGCTAATGACAGTGAGTGTATATGGTCTTGATGAGCTATTCAAGCTGGAGATGCTGACATTTTGATAGCGAATTATGTAGTCGACTAAACCGCGATTGGAATTACCGATGTCATTGCTGAAGACACTGACAATTTTGTGTTATCTTGCCACTATATGAGGGTAGAAACAAAGCACCTTTACTTTAAGCCAGATAAATTGAGAGCTAGGTATCCAGTTTCCAACATTCTCGTCTTAAGGCAAAAACTTGGTGAGCGAGTTTGTCATGTTCTACTCTTCATGCATGCAACTTGTGGTTCTGAATTGGTAACGGTTATCACTTAGACAGGCACAGACCGATACGTTATCCATGAAGCACGCAGAGGTAATTTGTTCAGCTCAGAATCGTGAGAAATCTCTGGAAGACGATGAAAAAACTGGGCCTGTCGGGATGAAGTTGGGGTTTAAGATACATTAGACTCCTTGCGAAGTTTAGTGATAAGGTCTTGCAAAGTATCACGTACGTGGAAGTACAAAATCTTCCACCAACATTAGCTACAGTCAGTAATCTCATTTATTGGTGTTTCTAACAGGCTCAAGTTTCGATGTGTAAATATGATAATCTTAAGGGAGAGAACCGGGTGTGGTTACTAGGATGGGAAACTCGAAGTTAACACAATTGACTCCTCATACGGCCCAGGATCTTTTCTGAAGGGTACATAAAACACCGATATTAAAATGCACAGCTGCAAAAAATCATGATTGCGCATGATTGCGCTAGGTTCTGTAGTGATTGCCAACCATTTTCAGTTAGTGTCGAAGATATAGATATAGCTTGATCAACCTAATTTGATTCTTTGCTATGATATATCTATCAACTTATAACACATTTATAGGGACTAAAACCAATTGTTTAGGAGATACATGGCATTGTTGGCCATGTTGGGTTTTGGCTCAATTATCTCCGATCCCGGAGTTGGATTTTGACAGCTTTTTAATACACTAATCAGTGTGGTCACCATAGTAATATAAAACAAAAAAACGTTTTGTTGCAATCTGTTCAACCATATTTTACCGGACTCTGTTCAGATCTAAACTTTCTATTAGATTAGGGCCAACATTCCATCAAATACGTTACATGGATCTGGAATATTGACTTATACTAGTAGCTTGGTCATAAACATGGGCCTGGATTGTCACTAGGCAGATTGACTATGGCAACTTGATTATGGAATTGAATGGGGGTTGGCACAATGGATATTGAATGTAGCGGTTTTGTAATAAACATGAGCAGAACTTGTCGACAGGTGCATATTCCATAGCGGGTTAATCAGAAAAATAATCGTAGACTATCACCAATTGGCTGATATATGAGCGAGGATTGTCACCAAGCACATTGACAATAGCCTGATAGTCCGGAATATGTGCGGAGATTGCCACTATCGGCATTGTCTATTGTCATGGAATCGAGCAGAGAAGGAACATTGGCTAGCTGATTGGTTCGAAATAAGAGATTGTTGCTGAGTGGATTGGGCATAGCCGCTAAATCAGAAGAAAACTTGTAGAGGTTCTCACTACCTTTATTTAGTATGAGCTGAATTGATTTGATTAAGTAAATAATCTTCATTGTGGGACTAGCTATCAAGTATATCTTCTTAGCTGTTCAAACAAATAATTCAAACTTGTTCATGGCATTTAGGAGACAGATGCGTTTGAATGTAAATGAGGCGCACTCCAGGATCTTAATAATAGAGAGGGATTCATTTCAAGATTCACACCGGTCATATCTAGCTAAGCTCAGCCGACTTTGTTTGAATCAATTTGCTTCAATTTTGACACGTTCAAACCTGAATTTCCAGACTCTAAATATTAAAGAGATGCTAATCTGATCTCAGATGTTGTATTGTACCGATAGATTATGGTTTATAGATTCCATATCATTAATATCCTGTCACATTTCCGTATCTGTATCACAATTATCTGCTTTGTAATATCGTGTACATTTTGAACAGTGTTCGCCACCATTTTGTCGCCTCAAGCGATAATGTGTGATGACATGCAAGTGCCAATGCATTACATTCTTTGTTATGTATTACTTATCCCCTTGAATATTTTGAAACTAATTGACTGGACGTTGGTGCTGCCTATAGTAGCAACAACTTCCAGTTAAATTAGTTTCAAAATATTCAACAGCTTACCTGTATGATTGCCTTTATACGAAATTGCCAAACTATAGACCGAGCGTATATACCTAGACTGGCACGCTATGCTTTTCTGATTGGTTGAAAAGTAAATCACGACAGCCATCATAGGGTGTAGAAATGTACCAACATTTAGCTACTAAAGCCTGAATATATTTCTTTAGCGGCATCATAGAAAGCTTAAAATTACCTACATAGTTTATGAGTGGCATATTTCATGATTTTAATTATGACGCTAGCTATTTCAGTGACGGTCCCGTCCATCATAGATATAGTAGGTATATAGGTATAAGTCGGCTTTTATAGCCTGTTTCCACTTGCGTGCTTAGCAGGCTTTCCAACGTACTCCCTGGTCATTGAGCCTTTTTCATACCTTCACAATCTCCGATCCCTTTTGAAGCATACAACCAGGCGGCCCACTGTATACAGGCGCTCAATAGCCTTTACATTATGTATTGCCGTCACTGCCCTCACAGGTATCTATTTTACAGATAGGTAAACTGGAACAATGCAGAGTGAAGTGCCTTACTCAGGGACAGCTCGGCCGGGAATCGAGCGCACGCTATTCGAGTCACGAGTTCAACTCCCTAACCACTCGGCCACTGTGCATCTAAAACAGCGCAATCCGGGATGGACACAGTTGCTATTAAGCATACTGGTTTTCGCATAATTTATGTAGATGCAATGCATTAGTGGCCAGTGAGTTCTTTGACAAACTTGTGTTTACTCTTGGTAAATAAGGATTGGTTCTAACACAATGACCCGCCTTTTCTGCGCGGAACTCTGACATAAGCTAGCTTAGGAAGGGTAGATACTTAGTTCAATATCGATCTAATTGTGGAATAGATTCTGTAGTGTCTGAAGCTATATATCGATGACTTACAATTTAATGATGTTTGATCATACTTCCCAGGCCAAACATGGATGCCACAGAGAAGATTACAACATTTATACGAGCAATGCTGTCGTTCAGAGATAACCCGAGCTAAATTCGTCATGGATGGCCAATTTGAAACTTTTAATTGAGGAAAGAAACTCAGTCATGTATGAAACCGATATAAAATCTGAATTTACTCACACGCGTATCTAGAGATCATTCCCAGCTCATGGATCAGACCTGTTGACATCATATACTATATGCATATTCTTGTCCAATTATTGTAAGATACCTACTTCATCTGATCTGTTTCTGGATATCTCTCTTAGTGCTGGTTGAACGATGCGTTTTACATCAAATTCCTTTCCCTTCAGTCGCCTCGGCTATTAACTTCTTTTGGACATAGTTGTTATTTGCTATTTGTGTATCATCAAGTAGTATTATGCATGTGATGCACAGCGTGTCTACAATGGACCTTTCCATTTTAGCTATGCCCTGCCCATCACTAGCTAAGCTCCACCCACACCTCGCCGTGTTGGGATTGATCGATCCCCGAATGCCCTAGCTATCAATTTCCTGAAAACTACACAGGGAAACTGTTGAATATTTTGTAACTAATTTGAACAGCGCCCAGTCAAATTATTTTCAAAATATTAAACAGAATATTTATTAAAGACTGAAGACATACAATTTGTACAACAACGCATAGCCCGTCTTCCAATATGCGTTCGTGACGTACTTATCGACGTCATTCATGTCGTCATTCATCATGATGTCATTCTACACATCCCGTAGTTTTATTATGACGTCATCTGATGGGTGGGTACTCTGGAAAGGTGAATTAGGGCAGTGGAACGTGATTAGACTTTAGAGTTTAGAGGTTGTCCGCGCTTTATTAGTACCACTTTTAAGGCATCTGTTCCCATATATAGTTGATAACTAAAACGGTGTTGATTACAAAATGTACATATATAACATACAAGTTTTTATTTTCATTTAAACTGAAAGCATGAAGACTCTACCACGAATTGACATTCTATGCTAAATATTTTCAAAGAGGACTTCACTTCATGCTTTATCCTGTATTGTATTCAAATTGAAATCGTCATTTATTAGTACAATCTGAATGGCATGTTTAAATTTTTTTCTTGACATTCTAAGGTTTTCAAATCATTCAGAATTTGTTTCGGAAATGTTAGTGCAGACTTTGCTATCTTGGATATGCTGTTAGTTGCAATACGGAGACGGTCTGGAGTATACGGTACACATCTGGGGCTTCAACCACTCACTCTAATTGATTAATTTAGTGTCTTAATCAAGAAATCGCAGGGTAGGCATCACACCTACCGTGTTAACATCTCTAACTTATGCTAGTCCACATATTTCTTTGTGGTACCAAGCTGTCGCATTTAGTCATAATGGGATAGAACCATTCAAGCTACTAGTTTAAGAATACTTTTATCTGAATAATCATTCTATATATCTTGGTAAGGATATAAAATGTGTGCCAATAGTATGATCATTGACCCTGATATCAGGGTACCTGACACCTGAGGTCATCAGACACATACGTTTCGACTATGAAAAACGACGAAACACCAAATTAAAAAAGATTATATTTTGATGTATCATGATGATCGCTCTAATGGAGGACTCCAGTTTATCCATCAACCATATGACGTCAAAATCAACTGCAGGACGCCTAGGATGACGTCAAAATCAGTTACTTCATGAATCGCGTAGCTAAGCACGTCACGAACGCATAATTGATGACCTAACTAAGCGTTATTGTATGAATTATATGACATTACTATTTAACAAACATGCTGTTGAATATTTGGAAAATAATTTGACTGGGTGCTGTTGATGCCATAGGCAGCAACCGCACCCAATTAAATTAGTTTAAAAAATATTCAACAGTTTACCTGTACAGTTTACTGGAAATTGAGATTCTAGGAGTGGATGTATCAATCCCAACACAGGCGAAGCGTGGGTGGAGCTTAGCTAGAGATGGGCGGGGCATGGCTAAAACTGGATTCCTACACTAACAGAGGAAAATACGAATGATTACGATTGAGATTCGTCCTTGTGACAAACGGTAATTTAACAGTCCCATAACTTCCTATGCTCTAAAAACACTTCCTGCTCACCAACACTGAAATTACAAAGCATATATACAGCTTCCTATGTACGCGTATAAAACGTTGTAGTAAAATGGAGGCCAAAGAAAAGTGATTGCATGTAAGACTGTATGACGTGGTGTTAAATAGCGGTTATTATTTGGCAAATATCCGTAAGAAGCCGCACTATGCGTGTGCCTATAGGCGTCAACCAGCATAGACAGCACATTATTCCTGATTGTAGAACGCTCTTAATCCTCTCAGTAGTTTCTTAGCCTTCTGGATATAATCAACTGGTCCATAGGACAGAGACAAGAATTTCAGGAATTGCTAACAGACAGCTAGACAAAGCCTCGTGGTGTTTTAATAGACATATATTTATTATTAGTAAATACAAGTGGCAGACTGTCCTAGTGATTAGTTTTTAATAGTTATCAGCCCTCGGGTCATAATGATGCATATGCCAATTCAATGGCAATGTTATGGGTGATGGAAACATAATTGGGCATTGCACCTGAATTAATCGTAATATAACAATAATTCAGCACCCAAAATGTATGTGCCAATATCTTACATGCGACGATTATTGTAATATGAAAATTAAAGGTGCATCTTCACAGCAGAGTGGTTCAAAATAAAATTGTTAAAGTTATATATTTTAGAGGCTTAAATTATGTCCTTAGATGTAATAAAACGAAATAAATCTTAGCATATGATGATTCCGTTACGTATAAATTAGTGTACATTTTTAAGTTAATAAATTGAATTAGAGGCATGCGTTCCTAATTCAAATTCATAACTACGCCTACGAAATTTATTTATATGGAATGAAATCATCCTATGTTAAGATTTCAATTGGGTAATCAGAGGTCAAATTGTCACATATCTTGGGCATTTTCAGAAATCTGTGAACTGACCTTTCATCAACTAATTAATAATGCATACTCAGATATGGACAATTGTTTCCAGAAATGAATATGAATTTGTGGAAGACCGATCTAGGGAACGCATGTCACAATATTTTCGAAGTGTAGCTTCAGTAAAAAAGCTATATGGACTCGATTTTCGAATCGTCCTTATGGTGTACTAGGAACTTAGATAAACATAACATTGAACAGTTGAACCAACTGTCATATAGCAATAATTTACCACTGAAAATACGTGTTCCATGACCAACATATGTTAGTTTTCTCTATGTGATTATTATTGTAGTGGTGCAATTAAATAAAAAAGTGTTCCAAAATACGCAAAAATAATGATGATGATGATGATGATGATGATGATGATGATAAGCGACTGTTTTCAGATTGCTCTAACCCTCTCCACTGAGTCTGTGTTCGCTGCAGACATCCTATGTTCAGTTAGAGTCATTTTCCTCATTAGTGGTCTTATATGTCGTCTTAGAGGTCTGATCGTAAAATACTTACCAAGTTGCCCTCTTCTGTGTATCTAATACTTATTGGCACCTAGTAGTGTAAATTCAAATGCCTTATGAGTGTCTGTATTCTCTGACGTTCGAATGCTCCAAAAATGAACATAGTTTTTGCGCGACCATCAGAGAGCATAACTGCTCTGCACTGTTTGTAAATCGATAAGCTTGAACTTAGGCCGTGTGCCCTGAAGTCATTCGTCATGACGCGCAAGGGTTTGTGATGAGAAACATAGAGGTTTGTCAGGAGGGCGATGGGAGATGCCCAGATGTTTCTGTTTTAGAGCATTTGAGACACGTATAACATTGAATAGATGCATCTTTATTTCCATGGGAATGTTAGGGAAAGGCACGAATCCATAGCTTTTAAAAGGATAGAAAAGAGAGGTTTAAAGTGTACATGTTTTAGTTATTGCCGAAAATCGGCGAACTAGCATTTTATCAAAAATCAATTGTGAAAATTTGATCCTGAAATGATTATTAGAGTTTGTGGTAGACCATGAAAGGCCAATCTGAAGCGCACATATGCAACTATGTTGATTAAAGAATTATTCACAGACTATGCCAGTCATCCACTCTGAGAGTGTGTGTCGCATTATGTGTGAAAATAATTCATTAATCACAATTTCGTAATATCGCTTAATGGACCGTGCTAGTTTATGCATCAATCATATGACGTCATAATCAACTACGTGACGCGTAGGCTGACGTCATAATCAATGGCGTCGTGAACAACGTAGACAATTAGCTCACGAACGCATAATGTAAAACGGACTAAGGGTTGCTGTACGAATTGTATGTCTTTACTATTTAATAAACATGTTGTTGTTGGCAGCAACAACCCACAATCAAATTAGTTGCAAAATACTCACAGATTTTAGAAATACATCCACATCGTTTGTGATTATCACTTTACATAAATATTCGAGATGCAAATGTTTCAAGGGTAATATAAACTTAATAGATTTAACAGAAGCAAAACTATACCAAGTTTCTGTATAACCATCTGCTTAGATAGAATTGC
>CM067369.1:210629798-210667298 GCA_034401795.1 Chaetoderma sp. LZ-2023a | reverse complement strand
ACTAGGTAAAGCAATTCGCTACAAAAATATGATTTTGTTAGTAATATGATATTCTCCTATAAACGAGATCGACGAGAAAATACCGAACTCTAATTTAAGATTATGGCTGTACTATGGGCATGTCATTTTCACCGGGGAACCATTCCCTGATTGCGTATGTGAGTGCTAGAAGTTTGGCATTCTTCCCAATCAGAATAGAAAGCAATCGGAACACTTTGATTTCTGTCATATGTCGGCTCAGTGGGTGGGCGTGCTCTGATTGATTTATTGTTACCCGTGCCCCATACGGGGAAGACGGTATTGTAATCGGGGCTATCTGGCTGTCTGTCTGTATGTGCCTTTATGTCAGTCTAACCGGAGCTGTATCTAAAAACTTCTGATCCGATATTGATCAACTTTTAACACAACGAAGGAACTCGCCACGCATTAGGATTTCCACTGTTTGACCATTGTCCGGATAAAGGAACCCGGATCTGGATCGGATCTAATTCTGTATCTGCGGGTATCTCCTAAGCTGCTAGTCAGATTTAGCTCCAATTTAAACACATGATATTGTGTGACCATTTTTTTACAATGTGACAAAAAGCGGGATGGCTATGGTCGTCAAACTTGATTGCTTTTGTTTGTGTATGCATGAGCATACGCCAGCGGGATTGAGAGAGAGAGAGAGAGAGAGAGAGAGAGAGAGAGAGCCCTATCTATTCACGTTTCCTTCCAATAACCGGATCACAAAACATACGATTTTGAAATGTACAAAAACTGACCTGTACGTTAAGCTCGCTTCTCAGTTACCCTGAACTGCTGTTTGTGACAGACGACACAGTTAATCACTTTCCCGCTATATCCGCAATTAATTTCGTATTTGGTTTGATCTATTCATAGGAGCGTTTCTAATCATGATTTCTTGGCACATTTCCTATTGCCTTTGTGCATGCACATTTTTTGCGTGACTGGAATCAGTTGCGTGCCCAATATGAGCATTTCGTGATGCTGAATATTGCTAACCATCTTTGACGATGAATTGGTTATATTCACTAAGTGTCTTTATTATCGTGAAAGCGTGCAGCGTCTTCAGGATAGATAGATTGTAATAGTCATACCAAAGGAAGTAATCATAGCGATGCTTTTAATAGCGGTTTCATGTCCTGTCATAAACATAGGAGCATAAGCTAACCACGTAAGCCTATACATAAGCTGCGTCGCGTACAATGTGGATCCCCGCGCACAGTTTAACGTTTAAAGGCTTTGAAGACATTGCGTAATAAAGAACTTTTGGTTAATCATCAGATGGAAATTCACATATAATTTATTTTTGTCTGACGGGCATCGCTGAGTTTTGCAACTGATATTCGCCATAGTTCGCTGTTAGTAATCTTACTCCGTACATCATTAAAGTATTAGAATGTGGAACTTCACTGTACACTACTGCTGAAGTACTAGTTCAAACAGCTATCAGGTGGTGAGCGGTGGATATGTAACGCGCCAATATAGAATTTGCGCCGTTGACTATCAGACCAGGGACCAATATCAAATTAGATATTGACACGCCCGTTGACCAACAGTGCAGGGGTCAATATCAAATTAGATATCGGCGTGCCCATTAACCAAAAATACAGGGACCAAAATAGAGATTCATATCTGCGCAGCCGTTGGTCAATGGCGTAGGGGCCAATATCAATTGCTATATTTGCGCGAATGTGAAACAGTATGATCTTACACAAATTTCTGATTTCCTGCGTGTACCGAGCCGTATTAATGAACAAGTTCACCTGTTATCCACTCAGGCTCCATAGATGTGAGAATATCAAAGAGAAGTGAATTGAAGGGGAACCACAGACGGACACAATAAATAAAACATGTGAAAGCATACGGTACACTTTCTATCCTAACAGGATGTGCATATGTACGCCGCTGACCGACATGCCAGCTGCGTTTTAAATAGAATATGAAATAAGCAGCGTTCCTTATTTGTGCACTATTGGGAAACGTGTTTGCAATTTACCATAGAATTACTCGGGATTTACGAATCTAAAAAAAGTTTCAAAATCCACGCAGTATTAACTCAGTTCTCGTGGATTAAATATTCCTCAATCGACCTTTCCACTTTATTTATCCAGCATATGACGTCATAATCAACTACGTGACGTGTAGCATGACATCATAATGAATGACGTCATTATGACGGCATGAATAACGTTGATCAGTACGTCACCAACTCATATTTCAAGACGGACAATGCGTTGTTGTACGAATTGTATGATAATAATATTATTTACAACTTAATACATATTATGTTGAAGCAACAGCGCCCAATCAAATTAGTTACGCAATATTCAACATGTTACCTGCATGGTTTTCAGGAAATTGATAGTTAGGGCATTCGGGGATCGATCAATCCCATCATGGCGAAGTGTGAGTGGAGCGTAGCTAGAAGTGGGCGGGGCATGGCTAACACTGTAATGGTCAATTAGAGTGCGAGGGAGCTTGTCCATTTCCAGTAAAACTTTCTTCACGTGTAGACGCTCATGACGTGGTTGACTTCCTGCCCCCATTCCTCGCGCACTGACCGGTTTCCTCATCTAAGAGTTTGGCCCTTTTTCGATTTAGGCGGCTCTACAAAAGGAGGTGCTTGGCATTTTAAATAACTTTCGACAGTGAGGATCAGGCAGTTCGCAGTTCTGAGACCGAAACGCGTCAAATCCTTCTCGTGACAACGGGTTTCATCTTCTCCTGCCCTTTGTGTGGACAATTCACCTTTCCAGAGTACCCACCCATCATATGACGTCATAATGAACTGCGTGATGTGTACAATGACGTCATAATTAATGACGTCATTAATGACGTCGATGAGTACATCACGAACGCATGTTTGAAGACGGTCTATGCGTTGTTGTACAAATTGTTTGCTTTTACTATTTAATACATATTCTGTTGAATATTTTGAAACAAATTTGAGTGGGCGCTGTTGCTGCCATAGGCAGCAACAGCACCCAGTCAGATTAGTTACAACATATTCAACAGTTTCCCTGTATAGTTTTCAGGAAATTGATAGCTAGGGCATTTGGGGATCAATCAATCCCAACACGGCGAGGTGTGGGTGGAGCTTAGCTAGTGATGGGCGGGGCATAGCTAAAAATGGAAAGGTCCATTATTTGGCCACCAGTTTATTGGAAATTAAATAATCAATAACCAGTGTTTATGGCTAAATTTCGTGGGAACGCGTTTTCTTCCCAGTCGTTATCTGAAG
Source organism: Chaetoderma sp. LZ-2023a (assembly GCA_034401795.1). Taxonomy (NCBI): domain Eukaryota; kingdom Metazoa; phylum Mollusca; class Caudofoveata; order Chaetodermatida; family Chaetodermatidae; genus Chaetoderma; species Chaetoderma sp. LZ-2023a. Next base: position 210,664,051 of record CM067369.1, on the reverse strand, counting down.
AACTTTAACAAGAGGTCCACGACAGGTGTCCATTCGGAATCTGAACTAATTATTCGAACAATTCGTAATATCACCGAGTCAAATTGACCACCTAGATTCTCTTTCAAACTGAAAGGATAAATTATTAGTTGTGTCAGTTCCTCAGTAAACTCTCCATCGTCAGAGGAAGTTATTTCCTCCACTGACAGTCAGTCAGAAGATGTTCCCTGCACAGACTTACACTTATCGCTGGACCAGTGAAGTTGTGTAGCATTGTAAATACAGATATTGTTATCTAGGACATAACATCTGCATTCGGTCCTGTCTCTGTGTGACCTCAAAATTAGTGAACCAATAACTGTCTGGATCCATTAAGGGACCTTTCCAATTTTAGCTATGCTACGCCCATCACTAGCTAAGCTCCACCCACACTTCGCCGTGTTGGCATTGACTATCAATTTCGTGAAAACTATACAGGTAAGCTGTTGAATATTTTGTAACTAATTTGACTGGGTGGCCCAGTCAAATTAGTTTCAAAATATTCAACAGGATATTTGTTAAAATTTAAAGACATACAATTCGTGCAACAACGTATAGTCCGTCTTCAACTATGCGTTCGTGACGTACTTATCTACATCATTGATGACGCCATAATGACATCATTAATTGTGAAGTCATTCTATAGGCCACGTAGTTCATCATGACGTCATATGATGGATGGATACAGTGGATAGGCCGATTCCAGGATGACGGGAAGAAGGACTTCCCGTGTACACTGTCCTGTCCCCTGCGTATAGCGCCAGGGGACAATCACCTATTCAGAAATAGAACCTCTAGTTTCCAGATTACGAGACTTAAACTGTCACCGAAATTATTCAATGTGACAGATTTTCAGTATGGAAACACACATTCGCAAATATCCTTGGAAGACTTAGTCTAGTAGGTACCCTGAATTGTGGCAACGAAAGAATTATAGTTTCTCCAATTAAGAAGATTTGTACCCGCTTCTCTCGTATCGGCATTCAGACGTTACGGATGTCCATGTCTGTAACCGTTATTCCAGAAAAACAGTTCTTTCCCATCCTGTTTGAAGCCTGATGAGCCTAAAGGATCTGCCGACGGTGCTGTCAATCAAATTCTCTATAAATCTGACATGTCGATTTCTCAAGTGATGCTTTAATGAACATGTTGATGCAAATTGCCTCTGGAACTTCGTCACGTAACCTGTTTCTGTGACACTACCCCCCCCCCCCCCCCACCACCATTCCAGAGGCATGTTCTCATCAACATAACTGTATCACCTTTGCCAAGCCACATACATCACCATCCTTTACGCGGTGCTCCAATGGGTTATCTTTTGTGTCTGACTGATGTCAGAAGTGCGCTGCAGTTTGACTGTGTACACCCCCACGTAGTTGGACACGATTACTGCTCTGATTACTCAAGTATACTGTATAGAAACCTATTTTACTCACTTAAACTGTATAGAAACATGATTACTCAAGTACATAGCATAGAAACCTGATTACTTAATTATACTGCCTAGAAATCTGATCACTCAAGTATACTGCTTCGAAATCTGATCACTCACGTATACTGCTTAGAAATCTGATCACTCGAGTATACTGCAAAGAAATCTGATCACTCGAGTATACTGCAAAGAAATCTGATCACTCAAATATGTCATATCCATTGGACCAAAGAATTCTGTGATACTCGGTCCATCTTAGAAATTCAACTCACGTGTAAATTATTATATCGTGTCCTTAAAATATATAGGATCAAGACTGGTCAGTTACAGGAACATCATTCGTTACACTTAAGAAATTAGGATGAACAAATAAATATTATCTAAATAACGGGCTAACCAGTCGTATTCAAACCTGATAAAATACTTACTCAAGCGCTGAAAGATATAATACTGATTATATTAATTTTGTTTTATTATTTATGATTGGTTTATTGCCATTGAATGTTTGTTAAGGGACATTGCAATTATCCTTTATACAATAAATATGTACGGTTCATTTCCACACGTGTTACGCCGTTAAAGATTGTGTTGACTCATCTCATTTCTCTCGATGGGATGAAACATGTGCCCGCTTGGTCGGACTCTGAAGAAGAGGTAATCTTACGCCTCCCTACACCCGCACCCCTTTCCCCTCGATTTCCTGTGGTCCGCCAAACTTGAGGCGTGGAGAGCTCATCCTCCGACGTCAACATCGATATAATCCCATTTGGCGTAAATGCACGCCCGGGACCCACCGACAACTCGTTACACAGCCAGCACAATTTGTTTACGAGACCCCGAGATCCGGACGATAAGCGCCGCGCGGCGAAGGGCGCATGGGACAGATGTATCGTCGTCCAACTTGGATGACGGCTGTCGTTCGGACGACGGCGCATCGCCCTGATTACGCAGCCGACTGGCGTGCGGGGCGTGTGCCTGGTGATGCAGGGCCAATGTGCTGCATAATGATTATGATATCCAATAGAGATCCATTTCTAAATATGCGCCGCGCATTTCTTGTTATGCGCCGCACATTTTTAGTTGTGCGCCGCACATTTCTAGTTATGCGCCGCACATTTCTAGTTATGCACCGCACATTTCTAGCTATGTTCTGGCCACATTTTCCGCATATTGGCATCAATTTATATACATTAACGTCTGGATTCTTAGAATCCCGATTTCAAGGTAGCTCTAAATGTAAGCTGCTGATTGATTGCTGAATATGACAGCAACATCGCCCAGTTAAATTAGGCTCAAAGTATTTCAACGTAATGTTTATTAAATAGTAAATCCATCAAAGACATGCTATTCATAGACTTGACAGATTTTTCAATGTTCATGACTGAGTTAGATACGTCATTCATTATGCATTTTGATTGTGACATCAGCCTACATGCGACGTAATGGACCTTTCCATTTTTAGCTATGTCCCAGCCCATCTCTAACTAATCTCCATCCACGCCTCGCTTGTGTTGGGATCGATCGATCTCTGAACTCCCTGACTATCAATTTCCAGAAAACTATACACGTAAACTGTTGAATAATTTGAAACTAATTTGACTGGGTTTTGTTGCTGCCTATGGCGGCAACAGCGCCCACTCATATTAGTTTCAAAATATTCAACAGAATATTTGTTAAATAGCAAAGACATACAATTCGTACAATTTGACGGACTATTAAGCGTTTACGACGGACTTAATCACGTCATTCGTGGCGTAATTAATTATGACGTCAATTACGTGTGACGTAGTTGATCATGACGTCATATGATTGACTGAGAGACTGATTCCTCTATTGCTTCGCTAGAAATCATGTAAGTGCATGGAAATATTTAGAAATTAAAATATAGCTACGACCTATTGCAGGGTAGTTTTAAATACAAATTTTTATCTAACTAATAAAGCCACGCTTAATGCCAACTAATAAAGCCACGCTTAAGCTGCGTTTACCTGGCACGCGGGGTGCGGAATGCTGAACGCGGAACGGAAAGCGGGTACGCGGAATGAGGGTAAAATATTGCGTGTACCATTTACATGCAGGCGGTATCAGCGTTTTTTTATTGCATTTTTATTGGTGAGATTGCGATATTTCTATCAAATTTCATTCAAAAGCGACAACATATTTTTTTTATGCTTTGATATCTAGCTTTCCACTGAGATCATTACATAATGTTTATGTACGGAGGCGAGAGATGTAGATCCAAAATGGGCGGATACTGACGACTAGATTCAAAATGATACCCTGGCCTAATCTAACAGCGCGGGTGCAGAGTGCAGAACGCGGAACGGAAAGCGGGTACGCGGAAAGAGGGTAAAATATTGCGTGCAAACATACCATTTACATGCAGGCGGTATCATTGCGTTTTTTTATTGCATTTTTATTGGTGATATTGCGATATTTCTATCAAATTTTATTCAAAAGCGACAACACATTTTTTACGCTTTGATATCTAGCTTTCCACTGAGACCATTACAAAATGTTTATGTACGGAGGCGAGAGATGTAGATCCAAAATGGCGGAAACTGACGACTAGATTCAAAATGATACCTTGGCATAATCTAACAACATGTAATTATAATATTACTGATTTCCTGATTTTTTCGACAAATTAGTTCTTATAATTTTGGCCGATGCATCAGCTTTAACTACTTGGATTACCCTTTCATTGCTAGATTACATGTGCTCTATTCCGCAATGGAATCTTTTCCGTCCGGAAAAACCACTATACCGAACGATCGGTTTTGCCGCATCCTGCTGTTCCGCGTTCCGCATACCACTTACCGCAGGCAGGTAAATGGGTGAAGGCAAATAGTAAAGAGCGATCTGAAGTATATTCCTAGTTCCGTTTCCGCAACCCACTTTCCGCATTCCACATGCCAGGTGAACGCAGCTTTAATGTGTAAATACACCGCTGTGTGTGCGTGTGCGTAAGCGTGAGCGTGTGCGTACGCGCATGCGTGAAATCGAATACACCTCTGCGTAATATTTATGGGTGTGCGATTTGTGCAGATGATTGAGTATTAGTTGCTGAATGTATACTGTCATATGACTTGCTGCTACTACTATATCGTTTATTATATAACAAACGCATGATATCCATCTTTGCTTCTGCCTTTCTCCGTGGTGATAGAGCCTTGAGGTCATCTAAACAAGAATGCAAGACTAGTTCATCTGTATAGATCTGTATCAGCCGTGTGTACATTTGCTGCTGATTCATTCTCTTTTCGCTGCTTCACAAGTGATGATATTGCCTCACCAAGTGCCTCCTTGGATGTGAAGGTGCTGGCTGATCCCTTAATTTGCCTGCTAGTAGTTTGCTTTAAACGTTTTATAGGTGGCATTTTCTGTGTTGTCTCACACGTTACTGTGATGTCTGAGTCGTCAGCATTGTGTGATGGTACAGACTCATTTTCTTTAGCTTTTGCCGATAAAGTATGTGGTGCTATCTCTGGCATCTCCAAATCCACATGTGGGAAACACTGAAAACAGAAACAGAAGTTTAAATAACAAGAATGCCACAAGATGAAATGTGTCATATCACTCCAATATGATTACCCAGTCTTGTAGTATAAGATGAGCTGGTATGCTAGAGGCAATTACTTGTTTAAAAAAACATATTTTTGTAGCAAGCTCACAATGACCTTGATGAATAATATTATGATCGCATTGCTATATCATGGTACGTTCGGGTGTGTTGCATAAGTAATTGCTACACTATTTTACCTATATTGCAGATTCCTGGCCACAGGAGATTCATATCGTTCACTGGCGTTTAGCTATCGTGTATCAAGTTCATTGATTCGAAGGATCGTCCCAGAGGTGTGTAATGTTATATGGAATACGTTGAAAAACACTCACATGGAGATGCCCAGTGACATGGCAGCCTGGAAGCTTATAGCAGAGAATTTTCGCAATGCGTGGGACTTTCCACACTGCGTAGGTGCAATAGATGGCAAACATGTTGTAATGCAATCGCCCAGGCGATCTGGTTCACTGTATTTTAACTATAAACATACGTTTTAAAATTGTTTTGCTCGGAGTAGTGGATGCCTCATATAGATTCGTTGCGATAGATGTAGGAGGATATGGACGCAGTAGTGATGGGGGGTGTCTTCAGCGCAAGCAACATTGGAAAGAAAATGAAAACCAACAAGCTCAAACTCCCTCAACCCGAGCCTTTGCCTGATGCTCCAGAGATCGGAGAAATGCCTTACAGTATGGTCGACGATGAAGCTTTTCCACTGCTTCCTAACCCGATGTGTCCATATCCAGTAGGCAAGAATGAGGTAACGCATGAACAGCTGATTTTCAACTACCGGTTGTCAAGGGCCAGCAGAATATCTGAAAATACGTTTGGCATCTTGGGTTCCAGATGGTGGGTATACAGAAAACCAATTATACTTGAACCTGTAAATGCACGATCAGTCATTCTTGCCACCTGTGTACTACACAATTTTTTGCAGACTACATCCACACCCGCGATGATACAGGCGATGCTCACCGAAGATGAGAATGTGGCCCTTCCTCACCTTCGTCGGGTTGGCGTATGACCTGGTCAAGATGCCATGGGTGTTCGTGAACGATTTGCACGTTACTTTTCCACAATCGGATCTCTCCCATGTCAAGATGAGCATGTTCGACGTGGTGCCATGGATTGTCTAGCTATACCAATTCACTATTTTCAGTCTGTAGATGAGTATTTTATTTTCTTGGTATGATGAACAACACGCCGGGGATGTCTTGTGTTTGAAGCTATGCACATATAATTAAACATTTCATGCATAATGATGACGAACCGAGCTGGCCAGTGGTCTTCGGGGAAGTCAATTTGTAGATTAAGAGAACATAATTTTTGTCATTTTAATAATGGAATGACTAGCTCGATAAATGAGCCAGTCATTCCAGTGGTAAAATTAAAAAGTAGTCTTCGCTTGATCACCAGATTGACATTTCTAATGAAAAAAATAATATTTTACTACTTTCCCCAGTAAAGGGTTATACTAGAATCTATTAATGGAACAAAAATTAATTAGATGTGATTACCTTTCTCCGCCAGACACAATCGAGTCACCGCATGTGTCCTCATCTGACACGTTACTGTTGTCCTAAAAAGATTTCTAGGACATGGTCACTCTTTCGGAAAAGCTTAATCAACGCCCTGTCTGATTATCATCCGAATATACGATAACATTTTCATTACATTTCATTGGTATTAAGCATGTTATCATGAGATGCATGTGTTAATGTTATACACTTCTATGAGTACTTATCAATAATTTGCTGAACCATATAATGTTTGTGTTTCAGCTCTGGCACAAACCACATATCAATAATTTGCAGAACCATATAATGTGTGTGTTTCAGCTCTGGCACAAACCACATATCAATAATTTGCAGAACCATATAATGTGTGTGTTTCAGCTCTGGCACAAACCACATATCAATAATTTGCAGAACCATATAATGTTTGTGTTTCAGCTCTGGCACAAACCACTTATCAATAATTTGCAGAACCATATAATGTTTGTGTTTCAGCTCTGGCACAAACCACATATCAATAATTTGCAGAACCATATAATGTTTGTGTTTCAGCTCTGGCACAAACCACTTATCAATAATTTGCAGAACCATATAATGTTTGTGTTTCAGCTCTGGCACAAACCACATATCAATAATTTGCAGAACCATATAATGTTTGTGTTTCAGCTCTGGCACAAACCACTTATCAATAATTTGCTGAACCATATAATGCTTGTGTTTCAGCTCTGGCACAAACCACTTATCAATAATTTGCAGAACCATATAATGTGTGTGTTTCAGCTCTGGCACAAACCACATATCAATAATTTGCAGAACCATATAATGTGTGTGTTTCAGCTCTGGCACAAACCACATATCAATAATTTGCAGAACCATATAATGTTTGTGTTTCAGCTCTGGCACAAACCACATATCAATAATTTGCAGAACCATATAATGTTTGTGTTTCAGCTCTGGCACAAACCACTTACCAATAATTTGCTGAACCATATAATGTTTGTGTTTCAGCTCTGGCACAAACCACTTATCAATAATTTGCAGAACCATATAATGTTTGTGTTTCAGCTCTGGCACAAACCACATATCAATAATTTGCAGAACCATATAATGTTTGTGTTTCAGCTCTGGCACAAACCACTTATCAATAATTTGCAGAACCATATAATGTTTGTGTTTCAGCTCTGGCACAAACCACTTATCAATAATTTGCAGAACCATATAATGTGTGTGTTTCAGCTCTGGCACAAACCACATATCAATAATTTGCAGAACCATATAATGTTTGTGTTTCAGCTCTGGCACAAACCACATATCAATAATTTGCAGAACCATATAATGTGTGTGTTTCAGCTCTGGCACAAACCACATATCAATAATTTGCAGAACCATATAATGTTTGTGTTTCAGCTCTGGCACAAACCACTTACCAATAATTTGCTGAACCATATAATGTTTGTGTTTCAGCTCTGGCACAAACCACATATCAATAATTTGCTGAACCATATAATGTTTGTGTTTCAGCTCTGGCACAAACCACATATCAATAATTTGCAGAACCATATAATGTGTGTGTTTCAGCTCTGGCACAAACCACATATCAATAATTTGCAGAACCATATAATGTGTGTGTTTCAGCTCTGGCACAAACCACATATCAATAATTTGCAGAACCATATAATGTTTGTGTTTCAGCTCTGGCACAAACCACTTATCAATAATTTGCAGAACCATATAATGTTTGTGTTTCAGCTCTGGCACAAACCACATATCAATAATTTGCAGAACCATATAATGTTTGTGTTTCAGCTCTGGCACAAACCACTTATCAATAATTTGCAGAACCATATAATGTTTGTGTTTCAGCTCTGGCACAAACCACATATCAATAATTTGCAGAACCATATAATGTTTGTGTTTCAGCTCTGGCACAAACCACTTATCAATGATTTGCAGAACCATATAATGTTTGTGTTTCAGCTCTGGCACAAACCACTTATCAATAATTTGCTGAACCATATAATGTTTGTTTTCAGCTCTGGCACAAACCACTTATCAATAATTTGCAGAACCATATAATGTGTGTGTTTCAGCTCTGGCACAAACCACATATCAATAATTTGCAGAACCATATAATGTGTGTGTTTCAGCTCTGGCACAAACCACATATCAATAATTTGCAGAACCATATAGTGTTTGTGTTTCAGCTCTGGCACAAACCACATATCAATAATTTGCAGAACCATATAATGTTTGTGTTTCAGCTCTGGCACAAACCACTTACCAATAATTTGCTGAACCATATAATGTTTGTGTTTCAGCTCTGGCACAAACCACTTATCAATAATTTGCAGAACCATATAATGTTTGTGTTTCAGCTCTGGCACAAACCACATATCAATAATTTGCAGAACCATATAATGTTTGTGTTTCAGCTCTGGCACAAACCACTTATCAATAATTTGCAGAACCATATAATGTTTGTGTTTCAGCTCTGGCACAAACCACATATCAATAATTTGCAGAACCATATAATGTTTGTGTTTCAGCTCTGGCACAAACCACTTACCAATAATTTGCTGAACCATATAATGTTTGTGTTTCAGCTCTGGCACAAACCACATATCAATAATTTGCAGAACCATATAATGTTTGTGTTTCAGCTCTGGCACAAACCACTTACCAATAATTTGCTGAACCATATAATGTTTGTGTTTCAGCTCTGGCACAAACCACATATCAATAATTTGCAGAACCATATAATGTGTGTGTTTCAGCTCTGGCACAAACCACATATCAATAATTTGCAGAACCATATAATGTGTGTGTTTCAGCTCTGGCACAAACCACATATCAATAATTTGCAGAACCATATAATGTTTGTGTTTCAGCTCTGGCACAAACCACTTATCAATAATTTGCAGAACCATATAATGTTTGTGTTTCAGCTCTGGCACAAACCACATATCAATAATTTGCAGAACCATATAATGTTTGTGTTTCAGCTCTGGCACAAACCACTTATCAATAATTTGCAGAACCATATAATGTTTGTGTTTCAGCTCTGGCACAAACCACATATCAATAATTTGCAGAACCATATAATGTTTGTGTTTCAGCTCTGGCACAAACCACTTATCAATAATTTGCTGAACCATATAATGTTTGTGTTTCAGCTCTGGCACAAACCACTTATCAATAATTTGCAGAACCATATAATGTGTGTGTTTCAACTCTGGCACAAACCACATATCAATAATTTGCAGAACCATATAATGTGTGTGTTTCAGCTCTGGCACAAACCACATATCAATAATTTGCAGAACCATATAATGTTTGTGTTTCAGCTCTGGCACAAACCACATATCAATAATTTGCAGAACCATATAATGTTTGTGTTTCAGCTCTGGCACAAACCACATATCAATAATTTGCAGAACCATATAATGTTTGTGTTTCATCTCTGGCACAAACCACTTATCAATAATTTGCTGAACCATATAATGTTTGTGTTTCAGCTCTGGCGCAAACCACATATCAATAATTTGCAGAACCATATAATGTGTGTGTTTCAGCTCTGGCACAAACCACATATCAATAATTTGCAGAACCATATAATGTGTGTGTTTCAGCTCTGGCACAAACCACATATCAATAATTTGCAGAACCATATAATGTTTGTGTTTCAGCTCTGGCACAAACCACATATCAATAATTTGCAGAACCATATAATGTTTGTGTTTCAGCTCTGGCACAAACCACTTACCAATAATTTGCTGAACCATATAATGTTTGTGTTTCAGCTCTGGCACAAACCACTTATCAATAATTTGCAGAACCATATAATGTTTGTGTTTCAGCTCTGGCACATACCACATATCAATAATTTGCAGAACCATATAATGTTTGTGTTTCAGCTCTGGCACAAACCACTTATCAATAATTTGCAGAACCATATAATGTTTGTGTTTCAGCTCTGGCACAAACCACATATCAATAATTTGCAGAACCATATAATGTTTGTGTTTCAGCTCTGGCACAAACCACTTACCAATAATTTGCTGAACCATATAATGTTTGTGTTTCAGCTCTGGCACAAACCACATATCAATAATTTGCAGAACCATATAATGTTTGTGTTTCAGCTCTGGCACAAACCACTTACCAATAATTTGCTGAACCATATAATGTTTGTGTTTCAGCTCTGGCACAAACCACATATCAATAATTTGCAGAACCATATAATGTTTGTGTTTCACCTCTGGCACAAACCACATATCAATAATTTGCAGAACCATATAATGTTTGTGTTTCAGCTCTGGCACAAACCACATATCAATAATTTGCAGAACCATATAATGTTTGTGTTTCAGCTCTGGCACAAACCACATATCAATAATTTGCAGAACCATATAATGTGTGTGTTTCAGCTCTGGCACAAACCACATATCAATAATTTGCAGAACCATATAATGTTTGTGTTTCAGCTCTGGCACAAACCACATATCAATAATTTGTAGAACCATATAGTGTTTGTGTTTCAGCTCTGGCACAAACCACTTACCAATAATTTGCTGAACCATATAATGTTTGTGTTTCAGCTCTGGCACAAACCACTTATCAATAATTTGCAGAACCATATAATGTTTGTGTTTCAGCTCTGGCACAAACCACATATCAATAATTGGCAGAACCATATAATGTTTGTGTTTCAGCTCTGGCACAAACCACTTATCAATAATTTGCAGAACCATATAATGTTTGTGTTTCAGCTCTGGCACAAACCACATATCAATAATTTGCAGAACCATATAATGTTTGTGTTTCAGCTCTGGCACAAACCACTTACCAATAATTTGCTGAACCATATAATGTTTGTGTTTCAGCTCTGGCACAAACCACATATCAATAATTTGCAGAACCATATAATGTTTGTGTTTCAGCTCTGGCACAAACCACTTACCAATAATTTGCTGAACCATATAATGTTTGTGTTTCAGCTCTGGCACAAACCACATATCAATAATTTGCAGAACCATATAATGTTTGTGTTTCAGCTCTGGCACAAACCACATATCAATAATTTGCAGAACCATATAATGTTTGTGTTTCAGCTCTGGCACAATCCACATATCAATAATTTGCAGAACCATATAATGTTTGTGTTTCAGCTCTGGCACAAACCACTTACCAATAATTTGCTGAACCATATAATGTTTGTGTTTCAGCTCTGGCACAAACCACTTATCAATAATTTGCAGAACCATATAATGTTTGTGTTTCAGCTCTGGCACAAACCACATATCAATAATTTGCAGAACCATATAATGTTTGTGTTTCAGCTCTGGCACAAACCACTTACCAATAATTTGCTGAACCATATAATGTTTGTGTTTCATCTCTGGCACAAACCACTTATCAATAATTTGCTGAACCATATAATGTTTGTGTTTCAGCTCTGGCGCAAACCACATATCAATAATTTGCAGAACCATATAATGTGTGTGTTTCAGCTCTGGCACAAACCACATATCAATAATTTGCAGAACCATATAATGTGTGTGTTTCAGCTCTGGCACAAACCACATATCAATAATTTGCAGAACCATATAATGTTTGTGTTTCAGCTCTGGCACAAACCACATATCAATAATTTGCAGAACCATATAATGTTTGTGTTTCAGCTCTGGCACAAACCACTTACCAATAATTTGCTGAACCATATAATGTTTGTGTTTCAGCTCTGGCACAAACCACTTATCAATAATTTGCAGAACCATATAATGTTTGTGTTTCAGCTCTGGCACATACCACATATCAATAATTTGCAGAACCATATAATGTTTGTGTTTCAGCTCTGGCACAAACCACATATCAATAATTTGCAGAACCATATAATGTTTGTGTTTCAGCTCTGGCACAAACCACTTACCAATAATTTGCTGAACCATATAATGTTTGTGTTTCAGCTCTGGCACAAACCACATATCAATAATTTGCAGAACCATATAATGTTTGTGTTTCAGCTCTGGCACAAACCACTTACCAATAATTTGCTGAACCATATAATGTTTGTGTTTCAGCTCTGGCACAAACCACATATCAATAATTTGCAGAACCATATAATGTTTGTGTTTCAGCTCTGGCACAAACCACATATCAATAATTTGCAGAACCATATAATGTTTGTGTTTCAGCTCTGGCACAAACCACATATCAATAATTTGCAGAACCATATAATGTTTGTGTTTCAGCTCTGGCACAAACCACTTACCAATAATTTGCTGAACCATATAATGTTTGTGTTTCAGCTCTGGCACAAACCACATATCAATAATTTGCAGAACCATATAATGTTTGTGTTTCAGCTCTGGCACAAACCACTTACCAATAATTTGCTGAACCATATAATGTTTGTGTTTCAGCTCTGGCACAAACCACATATCAATAATTTGCAGAACCATATAATGTTTGTGTTTCAGCTCTGGCACAAACCACATATCAATAATTTGCAGAACCATATAATGTTTGTGTTTCAGCTCTGGCACAATCCACATATCAATAATTTGCAGAACCATATAATGTTTGTGTTTCAGCTCTGGCACAAACCACTTACCAATAATTTGCTGAACCATATAATGTTTGTGTTTCAGCTCTGGGACAAACCACTTATCAATAATTTGCAGAACCATATAATGTTTGTGTTTCAGCTCTGGCACAAACCACATATCAATAATTTGCAGAACCATATAATGTTTGTGTTTCAGCTCTGGCACAAACCACTTACCAATAATTTGCTGAACCATATAATGTTTGTGTTTCAGCTCTGGCACAAACCACTTACCAATAATTTGCTGAACCATATAATGTTTGTGTTTCAGCTCTGGCACAAACCACTTATCAATAATTTGCAGAACCATATAATGTTTGTGTTTCAGCTCTGGCACAAACCACATATCAATAATTTGCAGAACCATATAATGTGTGTGTTTCAGCTCTGGCACAAACCACATATCAATAATTTGCAGAACCATATAATGTTTGTGTTTCAGCTCTGGCACAAACCACATATCAATAATTTGCAGAACCATATAATGTTTGTGTTTCAGCTCTGGCACAAACCACTTACCAATAATTTGCTGAACCATATAATGTTTGTGTTTCAGCTCTGGCACAAACCACTTATCAATAATTTGCAGAACCATATAATGTTTGTGTTTCAGCTCTGGCACATACCACATATCAATAATTTGCAGAACCATATAATGTTTGTGTTTCAGCTCTGGCACAAACCACTTATCAATAATTTGCAGAACCATATAATGTTTGTGTTTCAGCTCTGGCACAAACCACATATCAATAATTTGCAGAACCATATAATGTTTGTGTTTCAGCTCTGGCACAAACCACTTACCAATAATTTGCTGAACCATATAATGTTTGTGTTTCAGCTCTGGCACAAACCACATATCAATAATTTGCAGAACCATATAATGTTTGTGTTTCAGCTCTGGCACAAACCACTTACCAATAATTTGCTGAACCATATAATGTTTGTGTTTCAGCTCTGGCACAAACCACATATCAATAATTTGCAGAACCATATAATGTTTGTGTTTCAGCTCTGGCACAAACCACATATCAATAATTTGCAGAAAAATATAATGTTTGTGTTTCAGCTCTGGCACAAACCACATATCAATAATTTGCAGAACCATATAATGTTTGTGTTTCAGCTCTGGCACAAACCACTTACCAATAATTTGCTGAACCATATAATGTTTGTGTTTCAGCTCTGGCACAAACCACTTATCAATAATTTGCAGAACCATATAATGTGTGTGTTTCAGCTCTGGCACAAACCACATATCAATAATTTGCAGAACCATATAATGTGTGTGTTTCAGCTCTGGCACAAACCACATATCAATAATTTGCAGAACCATATAATGTTTGTGTTTCAGCTCTGGCACAAACCACATATCAATAATTTGTAGAACCATATAATGTTTGTGTTTCAGCTCTGGCACAAACCACTTACCAATAAGTTGCTGAACCATATAATGTTTGTGTTTCAGCTCTGGCACAAACCACTTATCAATAATTTGCAGAACCATATAATGTTTGTGTTTCAGCTCTGGCACAAACCACATATCAATAATTTGCAGAACCATATAATGTTTGTGTTTCAGCTCTGGCACAAACCACTTATCAATAATTTGCTGAACCATATAATGTTTGTGTTTCAGCTCTGGCACAAACCACTTATCAATAATTTGCAGAACCATATAATGTTTGTGTTTCAGCTCTGGCACAAACCACATATCAATAATTTGCAGAACCATATAATGTGTGTGTTTCAGCTCTGGCACAAACCACATATCAATAATTTGCAGAACCATATAATGTTTGTGTTTCAGCTCTGGCACAAACCACATATCAATAATTTGCAGAACCATATAATGTTTGTGTTTCAGCTCTGGCACAAACCACTTACCAATAATTTGCTGAACCATATAATGTTTGTGTTTCAGCTCTGGCACAAACCACTTATCAATAATTTGCAGAACCATATAATGTTTGTGTTTCAGCTCTGGCACATACCACATATCAATAATTTGCAGAACCATATAATGTTTGTGTTTCAGCTCTGGCACAAACCACTTATCAATAATTTGCAGGACCATATAATGTTTGTGTTTCAGCTCTGGCACAAACCACATATCAATAATTTGCAGAACCATATAATGTTTGTGTTTCAGCTCTGGCACAAACCACTTACCAATAATTTGCTGAACCATATAATGTTTGTGTTTCAGCTCTGGCACAAACCACATATCAATAATTTGCAGAACCATATAATGTTTGTGTTTCAGCTCTGGCACAAACCACTTACCAATAATTTGCTGAACCATATAATGTTTGTGTTTCAGCTCTGGCACAAACCACATATCAATAATTTGCAGAACCATATAATGTTTGTGTTTCAGCTCTGGCACAAACCACATATCAATAATTTGCAGAACCATATAATGTTTGTGTTTCAGCTCTGGCACAAACCACATATCAATAATTTGCAGAACCATATAATGTTTGTGTTTCAGCTCTGGCACAAACCACTTACCAATAATTTGCTGAACCATATAATGTTTGTGTTTCAGCTCTGGCACAAACCACTTACCAATAATTTGCTGAACCATATAATGTTTGTGTTTCAGCTCTGGCACAAACCACATATCAATAATTTGCAGAACCATATAATGTTTGTGTTTCAGCTCTGGCACAAACCACTTACCAATAATTTGCTGAACCATATAATGTTTGTGTTTCAGCTCTGGCACAAACCACATATCAATAATTTGCAGAACCATATAATGTTTGTGTTTCAGCTCTGGCACAAACCACATATCAATAATTTGCAGAAAAATATAATGTTTGTGTTTCAGCTCTGGCACAAACCACATATCAATAATTTGCAGAACCATATAATGTTTGTGTTTCAGCTCTGGCACAAACCACTTACCAATAATTTGCTGAACCATATAATGTTTGTGTTTCAGCTCTGGCACAAACCACTTATCAATAATTTGCAGAACCATATAATGTGTGTGTTTCAGCTCTGGCACAAACCACATATCAATAATTTGCAGAACCATATAATGTGTGTGTTTCAGCTCTGGCACAAACCACATATCAATAATTTGCAGAACCATATAATGTTTGTGTTTCAGCTCTGGCACAAACCACATATCAATAATTTGTAGAACCATATAATGTTTGTGTTTCAGCTCTGGCACAAACCACTTACCAATAAGTTGCTGAACCATATAATGTTTGTGTTTCAGCTCTGGCACAAACCACTTATCAATAATTTGCAGAACCATATAATGTTTGTGTTTCAGCTCTGGCACAAACCACATATCAATAATTTGCAGAACCATATAATGTTTGTGTTTCAGCTCTGGCACAAACCACTTATCAATAATTTGCTGAACCATATAATGTTTGTGTTTCAGCTCTGGCACAAACCACTTATCAATAATTTGCAGAACCATATAATGTTTGTGTTTCAGCTCTGGCACAAACCACATATCAATAATTTGCAGAACCATATAATGTGTGTGTTTCAGCTCTGGCACAAACCACATATCAATAATTTGCAGAACCATATAATGTTTGTGTTTCAGCTCTGGCACAAACCACATATCAATAATTTGCAGAACCATATAATGTTTGTGTTTCAGCTCTGGCACAAACCACTTACCAATAATTTGCTGAACCATATAATGTTTGTGTTTCAGCTCTGGCACAAACCACTTATCAATAATTTGCAGAACCATATAATGTTTGTGTTTCAGCTCTGGCACATACCACATATCAATAATTTGCAGAACCATATAATGTTTGTGTTTCAGCTCTGGCACAAACCACTTATCAATAATTTGCAGGACCATATAATGTTTGTGTTTCAGCTCTGGCACAAACCACATATCAATAATTTGCAGAACCATATAATGTTTGTGTTTCAGCTCTGGCACAAACCACTTACCAATAATTTGCTGAACCATATAATGTTTGTGTTTCAGCTCTGGCACAAACCACATATCAATAATTTGCAGAACCATATAATGTTTGTGTTTCAGCTCTGGCACAAACCACTTACCAATAATTTGCTGAACCATATAATGTTTGTGTTTCAGCTCTGGCACAAACCACATATCAATAATTTGCAGAACCATATAATGTTTGTGTTTCAGCTCTGGCACAAACCACATATCAATAATTTGCAGAACCATATAATGTTTGTGTTTCAGCTCTGGCACAAACCACATATCAATAATTTGCAGAACCATATAATGTTTGTGTTTCAGCTCTGGCACAAACCACTTACCAATAATTTGCTGAACCATATAATGTTTGTGTTTCAGCTCTGGCACAAACCACTTATCAATAATTTGCAGAACCATATAATGTGTGTGTTTCAGCTCTGGCACAAACCACATATCAATAATTTGCAGAACCATATAATGTGTGTGTTTCAGCTCTGGCACAAACCACATATCAATAATTTGCAGAACCATATAATGTTTGTGTTTCAGCTCTGGCACAAACCACATATCAATAATTTGTAGAACCATATAATGTTTGTGTTTCAGCTCTGGCACAAACCACTTACCAATAAGTTGCTGAACCATATAATGTTTGTGTTTCAGCTCTGGCACAAACCACTTATCAATAATTTGCAGAACCATATAATGTTTGTGTTTCAGCTCTGGCACAAACCACATATCAATAATTTGCAGAACCATATAATGTTTGTGTTTCAGCTCTGGCACAAACCACTTATCAATAATTTGCAGAACCATATAATGTTTGTGTTTCAGCTCTGGCACAAACCACATATCAATAATTTGCAGAACCATATAATGTTTGTGTTTCAGCTCTGGCACAAACCACTTACCAATAATTTGCTGAACCATATAATGTTTGTGTTTCAGCTCTGGCACAAACCACATATCAATAATTTGCAGAACCATATAATGTTTGTGTTTCAGCTCTGGCACAAACCACTTACCAATAATTTGCTGAACCATATAATGTTTGTGTTTCAGCTCTGGCACAAACCACATATCAATAATTTGCAGAACCATATAATGTTTGTGTTTCAGCTCTGGCACAAACCACATATCAATAATTTGCAGAACCATATAATGTTTGTGTTTCAGCTCTGGCACAATCCACATATCAATAATTTGCAGAACCATATAATGTTTGTGTTTCAGCTCTGGCACAAACCACTTACCAATAATTTGCTGAACCATATAATGTTTGTGTTTCAGCTCTGGCACAAACCACTTATCAATAATTTGCAGAACCATATAATGTTTGTGTTTCAGCTCTGGCACAAACCACATATCAATAATTTGCAGAACCATATAATGTTTGTGTTTCAGCTCTGGCACAAACCACTTACCAATAATTTGCAGAACCATATAATGTTTGTGTTTCAGCTCTGGCACAAACCACATATCAATAATTTGCTGAACCATATAATGTTTGTGTTTCAGCTCTGGCACAAACCACATACCAATAATTTGCTGAACCATATAATGTTTGTGTTTCAGCTCTGGCACAAACCACATATCAATAATTTGCAGAACCATATAATGTTTGTGTTTCAGCTCTGGCACAAACCACATATCAATAATTTGCAGAACCATATAATGTTTGTGTTTCAGCTCTGGCACAAACCACATACCAATAATTTGCTGAACCATATAATGTTTGTGTTTCAGCTCTGGCACAAACCACATATCAATAATTTGCAGAACCATATAATGTTTGTGTTTCAGCTCTGGCACAAACCACATATCAATTAACATTTTATTGGTCCATATCATGAGAATTCGATTTCGTGCTGACATGGAAAAAATATTTTGGGATCAATTTATAAATTGTAATGTCATACAAATGGACAATCCTCAATTTCAATACTAGTAGCATAACCATCAAATAGATAATGGTGGGGGACAAATATAGTTATTTCGCCAGCATGAGTGTTCATTTGCAGACCAAATGAAGCCCACTTTTACAATTTACCATTTGAATAACTTTTTCGGTTTACAAGCCATTCATTCCTGTGTTATTAAAATAGTTTTCTATTGGCCTGCATATGAAGTGTTCACAAACGATGTCATACAATTTGCATATACTGAAGGGTTATGGATTATTGGCAGTGATGGCCTATTGGCACCAATATTTTGTCATTACTTCTATGAGTTTACTGCCGTGTCTACCAAAGACGTCATCCATTGTTTTATGTTATGTGACAAAACAAGGGTATAATGGAATGCATTTTACTTACTCAGCACCCTCGATTTATGGCATCAATAATGTGAGGAGGGTAAACCACTTCCATGCACGCAGTTGACTGCCTGCAGCCTGTCCACTTTTCGGCACTTTGTTCTTTAATTTAAAAAAATGGTCTTTCTTACTGCGCCATTTCTCTTGTGCTTGCTTACCTAATAATAATAATAATAATAATAATAATAATAATAATAATAATAATAATAATAATAATAATAATAATAATAATAATAATAACCCAAGATGCCAAACGCATTTTCAGATATTCTGCGGGCCCTTGACAACCGGTAGTTGAAAATCAACTATTCATGAGTTAGCTCATTCTTGCCTACTGGATATGGACGCATACGGTTAGGAAGCAGTGGAAAAGCTTCATCGTCGACCATACTGTAAGGCATTTCTCCGATCTCTGGAGCATCAGGCAAAGGCTCATTTTCTTTCCGATGTTGCTTGCGCTGAAGACACCCCCATCACTACTGCGTCCATAACCTCCTACATCTATCGCAACGAATCGATATGAGGCATCCACCACTCCGAGCAAAACAATTGAAAACATATGTTTATAGTTAAAATACAGTGAACCAGATCGCCTCGGCGATTCTATTACAACATGTTTGCCATCTGTTGCACCTACGCAGTGTGGAAAGTCCCATGCCATGCGAAAATTCTCTGCTATAAGCTTCCAGGCTGCCATGTCACTGGGCATCTTCATGTGAATGTTTTTCAACGTATTCCATATAACATTACACACCTTTGGGACGATCCTTCCGATCAAGAACTTGATACACGATAGCTAAACGCCAGTGAACGATAGTAGTAATGGGGGGTTCTAGTCACTATTGTTCCTTTCGTTGGAATGTGTTTTTAACCAATCAAAACACTCCATTTCAGTATGCTATTGTTTGGAGAACAATGGCGTCCAGCCACGCACACATTTGTGAGTGGCTGGACGTTATTGTTCTCTAAACAATGGCGTCCAACCGCACACGTATTTGAGATCTGCATCACTCTGGAATGTTCTATTACTTTGAATTAGTTAACCTTTAAAAGATGTGTATTTTACGTTTAAATGTAGTGGCGGCGCTCCCCCCTCCGTCGTTATCTACCGTTGTAAGGTAAAAATAATGAGATGTTTGATATTGTAAAAAAATAGAGTTTAAGAGGTGGTCTGATAATGGAGGTCTTATGAGTCGTATTAGTGAGTATGAGGTTGAGGATGTATGAGGAATTACGGTAGGATATTGATGTATATTTAAAAAATAATTGGACTGTTTCGTCGCTAATGTTAATTTATTAGTAAACTATTTTGTAGAATATTTAGAGACTAATTTGTCTGTAAGCTGTTACTGTCTTAGTAAGCAACAGCTACCAGA
This sequence comes from Chaetoderma sp. LZ-2023a, assembly GCA_034401795.1. NCBI lineage: Eukaryota > Metazoa > Mollusca > Caudofoveata > Chaetodermatida > Chaetodermatidae > Chaetoderma > Chaetoderma sp. LZ-2023a. The sequence continues at coordinate 210,643,285 of CM067369.1, read as the reverse complement.
CAGATTAGTAACAAAATATTAAAAATAATCTTGTATTAATGGTAATTTAGTGTTCGGATGGAATGGTAACCAAGACTTGGTGGTGATGGATTCATAGGATTGTATCCTGGGTTAAAAAAGTTAACCCTTTCACTGATGAATTCCCCATATCTCATTTTCATCGATACCATACAGAAAAACTGTTGAATATTTAGAAATTAATTTGACGTTGCTAATGTTACTTTATTAGTTAACTATTTTTGTTGAATATTTTGTAGACGTATTGGCTTTTAACCGTCATTATGTGCAAATTGTTTTTTAAAAACTTAATATTTCAATAACGTCAGTTGTTTTAGATGTTGTACGATGGTTAAAATGTGGTCATTATATCTCTGAGGGTTCCGTGAGTTTATAGAATTGTATGTCGAGCGTACTTATGCTAAAAATATTATTTGTTGCGTATGGCTTTAATTTAACCATTACTGACACATTAGCCATGAGATCAGTCCTTAATCGAGTTACAAACACGGCACGTGTTAATAACGAAGGAATGTTAAAACACCACCCGTCTCGTTCTAAGCACAAGATATTACAATGTCCTCACCGAGAGTTTTTTAAAAATCGATAATAACGCGGCTATTGCTGTTTACCGACGCGTAAAGATTTGGCAATTAAGAGCAACATTTTGAGCGTAGTAGCATAATCATAGATGTTCATTTACTACAAATATAAATATATCCTTTTGGCTACAGAGCAGTGATACGCTATAACCATGTTTTTACTATATAATTCAGTCCTGCCCTAAGCGACCACCTCGTGTTGCACCATTACATGGACGCTATTAACCCTTTTAACCCTCTAATTTCTTCAAGAAAATTTCCATTTTCTTCATATTCATATTTGTAGTACAAGAGAAGACTATTTTTTAAATTTATCATCGGAATGACTGGCACTGCAGGCTATCCATAACGATATGAATCCCCTGTGGCCAAGAATCTGCAATATAAGTAAAATAGTGTAGCATTAATTATGAAACACACCCGAACATACCATGATATAGCAATGCGAGCATAGTATTATTCATCTAGGTCATTGTGAGCTTGCTACAAAAATATGTTTTTTTAAACAAGTAATTGCCTCTAGCATACCAGCTCATCTTATACTACAAGATTGGGTAATCATATTGGAGAGATATGACACATTTCATCATGTGACATTCTTGTTATTTAAGCTTCTGTTTCTGTTTTCAGTGTTTCCACACATGTGGATTTGGAGATGCCAGAGATAGCACCACACTTCATCGGCAAATGCCAAAGAAAATGAGTCTGTACAATCACACAATGCTGACGACTCAGACATCACAGTAACGTGTGAGACAACACAGCAAATGCCACCTATAAAACGTTTAAAGCAAACTACTAGCAGGCAAATTAAGTGATCAGCCAGCACCTTCACATCCAAGGAGGCACTTGGTGAGGCAATATCATCACTTGTGAAGCAGCGAAAAGACAATGAATCAGCAGCAAATGTACCAACGGCTGATACAGATACAGGTGAACTATTCTTGCGTTCTTGTTTAGATGACCTCAAGGCTCTATCACCACGGAGAAAGGCAGAAGCAAAGATGGATATCATGCGTTTGTTATATAATAAACGATATAGTAGCAGCAAGTCATATGACAGTATACATTCAGCAACTAATACACAATCATCTGCACAAATCGCACACACATTTAAGCATCACCCGGCACATGTACCTTCACAACATGCCTTCAATGGTAACTCACCGGGGTACAAAAAGTCTCCCATATTTCCATTTCACATATCTACACCATCGTGCACATCAAGCAATATTACACAAATTAATGGGCAGAATAATTTTTAATGGATGCTATTTTTGCGTTTGTCAACGCTTCAGCTTAATCCTACTTCAACTAACCTTGGATATATGGTTACCAATAATGATAGGATGTAGCGGCGTGACATGATGGAGGTCACATGGTCAAAGGTCAAGGCCACTGACCTTGCTACAAACATCTGTTTATCCAACGATGACATTATGAGTTTATCAAATATTTTCAGCTTAAATTTCAGGATTGGTTAATTGGTTAATCCTATTACAACTAAACTTGGTTATCTATAAGGTTACGAAGCAGCATGATGACATTTTATAAGATCAAAGGTCAAAGTCACTGTGGCAAAGAGGATGTAGTCGAAACATGTGTCCATGCATTTTCTTTCCTAGTAGGCCTATTGTTCTATTTGATAACCATGATAATACAATACAGTGACTTGCCGTAAACATATTGCCAGCCTTTGTCGTGCACAGACCGGTTTCCGGTAGTTTGTGACCTCTTTCTCAATGTCTTGTCCAACTAATATAAATAGATGGCTGAATTGTTCTCGGCTCATTCTAAAATAGTGCTGGAACTTTTCCCCATCTAGTCGTAATTCCAACACCAATCGATGATATTCACCATATTGCTGTCGCCGCCTCAGCATGGGATGCACCCACCAGCGCCTGTGCCTAGGCCGTGGATTTAGATAATCCAAGTAGAGGATTAAAATATCAATCAAAAACTCGTCGAAGTCCTCATCACTGTCTGCCATCCTCGATCCTTTACACGTTTACTGTATTGTATTTCCACATACAAATTACTATTTCAAATATAAATACACTGCATGTACTCTGAAGAAAGCACCTAGCTTTGCATGAAATTAAAGAGATGTTCACGTCTCATACATGACACGTATACATCTCAGCATAAATATTACGCAGTGGTGTATTCGCTTTCACACATGCATGTACACACACACTCACGCTTACGCACATGCACATGCAGCGGTGTATTTCCACCTTTAAGCTGCATTTCCCTGGCACACGAGGTGCGGATTGCAGAACACAGAACGGAAAGAGGGTATGTGGAGTGCGGGTAAAATATCGCGTGTAGCATTTACCTGCACACGGAATCATTGCATTATTTTATTGCATTTTTATTGGTGATATTGCGATATTTCTATCAAATTTCTTTGCAAAACGATCACACATATTTTTTTTATGCTTTGATATCTGGCTTTTCCACTTAGACCATTACAAAATTACGGAGACGAGAGATGCAGATCAAAAATGGCGGATACTGACGACTAGATTTTAAAATGATACCTTTGGCCTGTAATAATAACATGTATTTATAATATTACTGATTCCCGATTTTTTGGGACAAATTAGTTTTTATAATTGTAGACGATGCATCAGCTTTAACTACTTGTATTACCCTTTCGTTGCTAGGTTACATGTGCTCTATTCCGCAATGGAATCCTTTACATCTGGAAAAATCGCCACACCGAGCATTGGTTTTTCCGCATCCCGCCATTCCGCGTTCCACATGCCGCTTACCGCATGCTGATAAATGAATGAAGGTAAATAGTAAAGAGCAATCTGAAGTATATTCCGTGTTCCGTTTCCGCAACCCGCTTTCCGAAAAATGCGTGCCAGGTAAACGCATCTTTAAGGCCTGACTCCACTACAGCGGATTACCGTGGTGGCAAAACCACCACGATTTACCGCAGCAGAAATCTGCAGTGGTCTGAACGCGATATATTGTTTCCATTAGAGCGGGAAATCGCACAACTGTACTCAGAATCTGAGTCGTCAGCCATGTTGATATGAAGGCTCTTGAATTATCAAATGAATGACATGCAAAAAGCGATTCGGTACAGTTGTACGATTTCCTGCTCTAATGGAAACAATATATCGCGTTCAGACTGCTGCGGATTTCCGCTGCGGTAAAGCGTGGCGGTTTTTCTGCCATGGTAATCCGCTGTAGTGGAGTCAGGCCTTAAGTGTGCTTTCACGACCAGCCAGATGGAAATCCGACAAATCTCAAATTTTCCTAGAAAAGGTGCTAGAAAAGCGTATTAAAACTGAGAGCTATCAAACAAATCGATTGAACTTTAAGATTGATGTTAACCAGGTTGTTGAAAATATAGCAACGTTATTTGGAAAAGCTGCTATCAGTGCTCTAGGAATACTAAAGAATAGTGAGCAAAACAATACTAATGGCAAAATGCACAGACCCTGGTTCAATAAAGAATGTCAAATGTCCAGACAAACATATCATAAATGTAAAAACAAGCATCGGCTAAACAAAACAGACGCAACCATTACAAGTTTAATCGAAGCCAGCAAACAGTATAAAAATATGATGAACAAAGCAATAAGTGAAAACAAAAGAAATTCTTAAATTAAAATAGAAAAGATACATAGAACCAACACACGCGAATATTGGAAAATAATAAAATCACAAGATTCTAAACCAGATAAATGCAAAATACCTATCGATGATATGTACAGCTTTTATAAATCATGATGGGGGGGGGGGGGGGTGATGATGCTTCCCACACACAACTCCCAATAAATGATACAGAGCAGCCTTTAAATGACTTACTAAATGTCGAAATTATTTATATTATTTAATATCTACCTAATGATCTTCAGGAATACCTAGATAACGCTAATTGCAAAGGTCTAATATTAACGGATAACATTGAAATATATCTGAACTTATTAGTGCTGCTATATGCGGATGAGACTGTACTAATGTCCGATGATAGCACCGAATTACAATTAAAGCTGCATCCATATAATGACTACTAGAGAATATGGAATCTCAAAGTTAATAAGGATAAAACGAAAATAGTGATATTTGGAAGCAATAAACGGCGTTGGGGGTAATCTACAATTTAGCTTGGATGGGGAAATACTTGAAATAATTGACAGATATAAGTATATAGGAATAAACTTTTTTTGCAACTGTCACTACATAACAAGCATTAAAACATATAGCAGAGCAAGCTACAAAAGCCCTCTATTCAATATATAGGAGATGCGAAAATATGAATTTACCTATAAACTGTCAAATTAAACTTTTTGATGTGATGATTGCACCAATTATTACATACGGCTGTGAAATCTGGATGACTGAAAATACAACTTTAGTAGGAAAAGTACAACTAGACTTTTATCGAAAGCTACTGGAAATAAATAGAAGCACGCCAAAGTATATGATCTATGGTGAATTTGACCAATACTCACTTGAAATCACTATACAATACAGAACAATTGCCTATTGGGAGAAATTATTAAACAGCAAAGATACAAAACTCTCCTATCTGCTTTATACATATATGTATAATGGCTTTAATTCAATAATGTACAATATAAATGTATTAATGTAGTCAAGGGGATACTTAATAATGTAGGATTGGGATACCTATGGGAAGAGCAAAGCATTACACATAGCACAACAAAACATATAAAACAGATTCTTATTGACCAGAATGTCCAATCTTGTCAAGGTCAGATTAATGCGTCATCGAAGGGAAACACCTATACCATCTAAGAACAATATTCAATATAGACCCCCTCCTTGTGTAAACTAAATTATATGAATAGAATAACCCTAACAAGATTCCGCACAGCTAACCACACATAGCCTATAGAAACCGGGAGATGGGAAGGGTTCAATAAGGAGCATAGGCTTTGTAACCTCTGTAATCAACATGATATAGACGATGAGTATCATTACCTAGTCCTTTGTGATTTCTTCCGAAATGATAGAACTGTACTGCTCCCGAAATACTACCGGATCAAACCTAACTACTATAAGTTTAGCTGTCTTTTATCAAGTAACAAACTATCACTGCTACGCAAATTATGTACATTTATACGAAAAATAGTAGGGCATTTTAGGTAAATACAATATGCAGTAACTACTACTACTACTACTACTACTACTACTACTACTACTACTACTACTACTACTACTACTACTACTACTACTACTACTACTACTACTACTACTACTACTACTACTACTACTACTACTACTATTACTATTACTACTACTACTACTACTACTACTACTACTACTACTACTACTACTACTACTACTACTACAAATCGCCACTATTGCTGCTGCTGCCACTATAATAATGATAAGAATATTGAAAGCTACCATGTCCTAATGTTGTACACTAATGTCCAAAATATGTTGAAACAACTATATATTAATATTATACATATATTGATTTAGTAAAATAACAACCTATTTGTGCCATGAGTTTAAACTCTAAGAATTGTCGTTAATATCTATAATATTTATAATAATGATGATATATGATAATAATAGTTATAATACTGAGAATAATGTGTGTAGATGTGTACTGATTCCTTCCTACTCAATGCAACTGTATGTAAATGTTCCCCATATGTCACATTATGACCTGGGAGTAATAAAACAAACTTGAAACTTGATCTTGTTCTAATGGTGGCGGGATGGGGAGGGGTGGATGATGGTTGGGGGTGGTTGGCTGGTGGGCTTCTGATCTGTCAATCAAGTATCAGACGTCATAATCAACCACATCATTAATTAGCTAATTTCACAATCAAAAGGACATCACGAAAATAGAAACGTGCGCCACTAAAATGTACGAAAATATGTTTTTGATGAATGTACAATTTTATAAACATTCTGTTGAACATTTTGAAACTAATTTTCCTTGGAGCTGTTGCTGTCATATCCTGCCTGTATATGTACTTTAAATTTTGGGAATTCAGGTTTCAAAAGTTTCATATCGATTCCAACACATGCGCACTCACTCACACACGCAGGCACGCACGCACGCACACACGCACGCACATACGCACGAACTCATGCACGCACGCACGCACGCACGCACGCACGCACGCACGCACGCACGCACGCACGCACGCACGCACGCACGCACGCACGCACGCACGCACGCACGCACGCACGCACGCACGCACATACATAAACATGCACGCACGTAGACATGCACGCACTTACACAAACATGCACGCACGCGCGCACACACACACGCACGTACGCACGCACGCACGCACACACACAACCAAAGTGCGTGAAGATTAACTAAAAATTGGTGAAACATGTACCTTGAACTGGTTCCAGCTAATCATTTCCCACATTAAATAGGACGGACAGTTTATGGTCAGAAGACACCTTTAATGGCGGCCACGGCAAATGTATCATTTCTTAAAAGGTACTTGATGCCCTCTCAGAATCACATAAACAGTAGGTAGGAAAGACCAATATGAACACGTGGAGCAAAATGTACTGATTTAGTGTCACAATACTAGGAATATATAAGGTGATAGGTGTTGTGGAATGTGTATTTTGTGCTGAATATTAACAGACAGCTCAGGAAAGTGGATTGTGTGATGATTGATAATACTCGCCATATAATGGATGATTGTTGTTATCTTATGGATGATGCGGTTTGTGTGTGTGTGGTGATGTGGGGTGTGGTGGGGGATGGGGAGAGGGTTGGGGACGGGTTCGGTGGTGGGGTGGGGTGCTATTGTGAGATGGTTGCTATGCATGGATGAAGAGAACGATTATGTGATGGTTATTTATATACGGATGTGGTGATGCGTGATGTGAGATTGGAACACATGTTATTGATTAAATAAAACTCATGTATTAGGGGAGAGCGGGTCACAGTAGATCACGGGGCACAAAATATTTCATGATATATATATCCGTATTTACAGCGTGTAAGTCTCCAATGATGGCAATCATTTGTTGAAAAACTGACATTATTTCAACCAAATTCTTTCAATGAAAATAGTTATAGCTGTATAGCAACAAGATACAAATAAAATATGTTTTTCAATACCAAAAATTACATTATCTTATTTGACATTATTTGACATATACCACACGAATGGACCTTTCCAGTTTTAGCTATGCCCCGCCCATCTGTAGCTAAGCGCCAACCACACCTCGCTCGTGTTGGGATTGATCGATCCTTGAATTCCCTGACTATCAATTTCCAGAAAATTATACAGGTAAGCTGTTGAATATTTCGAAACTAATTTGACTGTGCGCTGTAACTGCCTATGGCAATCTCTTTTTAAAAATTGTTGCTATTAGGCAGCGTTCATTTGCAAACCAAGAGAAGAGTACCTTTGAAAATCTACCATTGGATTTACTGACTCTTTTACAGAGGCAGTCTTTCCAGTGGTACATGAAAAAATGCTCTACTCTTAGCCTGCATAAGGACATTTCTCAAGATCACCGCAAAGTCAATTTTTGAACAATTTAACCATTGAAGGGTTAATACAAGAAGGGTTAGTAAATCGACTAAGAACGAAATAAATCAATGATCGTTTAGTTTTAATCGAAGAGAACATTGAATAAACAAGCCAACTGATGGTCCATATTTGTTGCTGGCAATGTAAGGATGCGATCTCAGAACATCTAGAAGATAACTTAATAATATTAAACTGTAATACACGAGCAATCCAGACAGCTACTTTCGTTTGTAAAAAGAGAAAAGGCACACAACATATTGTTCGCTTAATGTGATTTAACAGAGGTGGTGGTTGTGGCTGCTCTCAATAGTGTACCGAGGAGATGTTAATTCTTTTTTCATATTCTATTTTCAGTTTAAAGGTGCATATCCACAGCAAAATTACTGAAAATAAAATTGTTTAAATTATATGCTTTTAGAGGCGTAAACTGTGAGCCTATATGTAATGAAACGAAATAAATCTTAACATATGATGATTTCATTCCATATAAATTAATATAATGTTTTAAGCTGCGAAATTGAAATAGAGAATTTAATAATTGATTTGTACATAATATTATATATGCTCAGTTGCTAAACAACCAAGACACACAGTAGAAACGATTTAACATAACATACCTGAATAAGCCTATCGCCGGAAGAAATTAAATTTAGACTGAAATATTCATGGGAATTATCAGGAAACAGTGAGTAACAGTACTCCATGATGGTGACATTATGGCGTAATAATGGTGCACCTATGTCGTGATTCTGTGTCAGTTTCACAATGTGATTCCGGGAATATACTCTCTGATTCTGAGCTCGACTTATTCATCACAAGTTAATGGACCTTTCCAAATTTATCCGTCCATCATATGACGTCATACTCAATACGCGACGTGTAGGATGACGCTATAATCATGACATCATGAATGACTCGATATGGTTCGTCTTTAATGCTTAATAGTCCGACACGTTGTACGAATTGTATGTCTTTACCATTTAATAAATATTCTGTTGACTATTTTGAAACTAATTTGACTGGACGCTGTTGCTGCCATAGGCAACAACAGCGCCCAGTCAAATTATTTTCAAAATGTTTAACAGCTTACCTGTATAGTTGTCTGGAAATTGATAGTCAGAGAGCTCAGAAATCGATCGATCCCAACACGGACGATGTGTGGGTGAAGCTTACATAGAGATGGGCGGGACATAGCCAAAACTAGAAAGGTCAATTTAATGCAACGTATCTCACATCATACTAGTTGACTGCAATGATGCTCTATTGGGCAATGTTATCTAGCTCACTTCCCATATTAGCTAATATATCGAAGCTCTCCCAGTTCGGAGATAAGATTTGCCTAATCCATGTAGAGTTCCCCCGTGACTATTATTGGAAAGCTCGCCATTTCAAGGAATATCATTCCATTAGTCACTAGTTGTGCTCATTACCTGTTGCATGACGTTCAGCCGTAGGATGTTGTTCGATTGTACAGCTTGCGTCCTGGGCTACAGCGAGATCAACTTCCCCATGTTCCACGGTGGTACCTTGGATCATCCCTGAGAAGCAAATTACCTAGATTGTCGTCAAATCGAGCTGTTAACCCATCTTGTGTCAACTTAACCATTAAATTGTAAAACTGAACAAAACAGTCTCTTCGGCGTTGTTGAGGAATGTAGGTTTACCGAGTTACCGAGCCAGTCATTCCAGTGATAAATTTTCAAAATTAGTCTCCTCTTTGCCTGCAAATGTATACTGATTATAATGTTTAAACAGCCTTCATTTGCAGGACAACTGGGACTTATTTGTGAATTCCATTGGAAAACTTTTAAAAATTGTCTTCTCTTGGCCTGCAAATGGATTGCATTCAATGAGCAACACTTTCTGCTTCTTTTTTTTTTAAATCTTGACCGTTAAATGGTTAATTAATATGCCTATATAATGGGTATATTGAGCGTATTGTGGCGCTGTTGACACAAAAGGGGTTAAATCAATCATTTCCTGAATTGTTTAACCCTTTCGTGACGAAACAGGCCAAAACCGGCCTCTGTAGTGAATTTGAGTAATGTCCATTTGCAGGCCAAGAGAAGACTATTTTTGAAATTTTACCACTGTAATGACTGGCTCGGTTACCGAGCCAGTCATTTCAGTGGTAAAATTTCAAAAATAGTCTTCTCTTGGCCTGCAAATGTACATTAAATAAGTAAATATTTTCGTTTATCGAAGAAATTTAGTCATTAACTTATTGTATGTCACTCTAAAGTTCCCTCCACTAGGGGGACTATAGTATAGTATATTGGGGATGTGTTTGTCTATTGCTTCCCAATTCTAGTTAGATGCTAGTTTTTTGTTAATTGTTCTATTGCAATAATCTTCCTATCGGCACTCAAAATCAACGAAATCGTGTATGACTATAAGTATAAGGCAAGCTCTCTTATTGCGCTGATGTATACTGCACTCTTCCTCCGCGATTCGTAATGAATATCGCCAGAATCTACAATCCGATGCTATTTTTGAAACTGAGAATTAGTTTAGCATATTGATATGTGTGTCCCACTGAAAATTTATGTAATTATTTCAATTACTCCATCATTGTACCGCTCTCTTCCTAGAAATTCTCACGCACAGATTGTACAGATTTCAAGACTTTCGATGAAAAGAGTACGGACATTCTTCAAATCAAAGACGGTAGGTCAATAAATATTCCTTTTAGCCCTTTAAGGCAGAAAAGTCAAATTAAAAAATTATTTACAATTTAATAAATATTCTATTAAATATTTTGAAACCGTTTAACAAAAACCTGTAGCTGCCTAATACAGAAACAGGTACCTGTCAGATAGGCTTCAAAACATTTAACGGCTTACCTCTATTGTTACCTTAAATTTGATGTAATAGGAATTCTTTGTGTAACGGGTTAAATCTTCTCAGTTCTTGAACTTAATAAGCAAATGTCTTTTGGCACATATCGTTTAAACTAACAACGGAGCTTTCTAAGTTTATCCATCCATTCCATGACGTCATATGATGTCACAATCAACGACGTCACGTGTAAGATAACGTCATAAATATGATGTCTTTAACGCTTAATAGTCCGACATGGTGTATGAATCGAATGTCTTTACCATTTAATAAACAGTCTGTTGAATATTTTGAAACTAATTTAACTGGACGCTGTTCTTGCCATAGGCAGCAACAGCGCCCAGTCAAATTAGTTTCTACATACTTAACAGCTTACTTGCATAGTTTTCTGGAACTTGATAGTCAGAGAGTTCAGAGATCGATGGATCCCAACACGGTCGAGGTGTGGGTGGAGCTTAGATAGAGATGGGCGTGGCATGGCTAAAATGGAAAGGTTCATTGTATCACAAGCAGCAAAATAAGAACATCATTTCGATTCAATCTATGGGGCTAGCATGCAAACAACACAACGCATATATACATATGAACACATTTGAAGGGATGCTAATCTCATCTCAGATGTTGTATTGTACCGATAGATTATTGCTTATAGAATCAAGGGCGTTCATATCCTGTCACATTCCCTTATCTGTAGCATAATTATCTGCTTTGTTGAACAGTGATCGCCACCATCTTGTCTCGCCAAGTGATCGTGTGTGATGTCATGTAAGTGCCGATGCATTACATTCTTTATTATATGATAGTCATCCCGTTGAATATTTTGAACCTATTTTGCCGCAAGTGGTTGCTGCCTATCAACAACTTCCAGTCAAATTAGTTTCAAAATATTCAACAGCTTACCTGTATGATTGCTTTTATACCACATTGCCAAACTATAGCTGCCACCTCTATGACTGAGCGTATACAGAGGCGGACATGATAGGGTTTTTATAATTGGTTGAAAAGTAAATCATGACAGCCATTATAGATTGAATTCGGTTTGTTATCGAGGTACTTCGATTTTGAAGTATCACGTGGTTGGTTTAGCTATCTACGCATGCGCACACTTTTGCTCTCGCTTAAAGCAGCAGTAATCGAGTAGAATTTGTAACACGTGATACGAATTTGTATCACGTGGTACCCTTATCCGATTATACTCTCGATCGTTCGGATATGTTATCGAGGTACCCCCGCTTACCCGGATAACATATCCGAACTTTAGGCTGTAGAAATGTATCAAAATTTAGCTACTAAAGCCCGAATATCTTTCGTTGATGGCATGATAAAAAGGTAAACTGTCAGGGGTGGATTACGGATCGCAAATTATATCACTTGAATGGTTAGTTTAAGATATGGTGAGATCTCTTTTAACATCATTCTAATTTTATTTGCATTTAAATGTAGGCCTACATAATGCACAATGCCGGTCATATTCAGTCATATTCATGCTTATTTTCCCTTCAAATTTGTCCTTTTGGAAGTCGTTGCTCCGTGACTCTAATCCCACCCCAAGAAAGTCCAGATGCAACTATGTGATGTTAAATGTGTTTCCATAGTCCTCCACAATTGTAAAAGCTGGGCAGCTCCATAAGCCCTCTTGAATAAACTTGTCACCGCAAATATCTGTGAGCCATTACAAATCATCGCTGGTGACACCATCTAATATCAAATACAGTACTCTACAAACTGTGCAACACAGCGCCACTGTCTGTAGGGTAGCGCGACAACGATGGTCGATGTTCAGACATGTTCTTTAAATGTCAGAAAACATGCCTGTACAGAAAGTAGTAAAATTTGCAGCCGTAGGTGGCAATAGGTACAGACACTCAAACGACGCCATAAAATCAACGTATTAAGTTTGCTGCTAATCTAGAACAGCTATGGACGACACAGAACTTAAAGGAGCTTGGGACGCTCCGGGTGTTCAAGACAGAGTGGAGAAGTTTGATTGCAGCGGAAATAGGTTTTCACTTCTTCAGCCGCAGAACACAGTCACTCATAATCAGAAATATGGCAGACGTGGGCAAGAGACTATAAAATGTACTTTCTTCATACTCCTCTGTCAAATGAGTCTATATCCTGCGGGTATGGGCGATCCAGTCAGCTAGATAATCGCCAGCGTCTCATGTGAGATAATCTGCTTATTGAATTAGACGATCGATCACAGGGATTCTGAACAATACGTATTCTGACTGACTGACACTCAATCGCCTGTTTGTCTGATGCTCGGACTGGCGTTTTAAAATAATTAGCAATAGAGAAACCAGATGCTTGCCATGTTTGACAACAGAGTTGTAAGGGTTAAGTGCTAATTGCATTCACACGCACACGTTTTGAGAAATAGCGAAATTAATTACGCTAAGGATGTAAAAAGCTGAACACTATTAGTCTCATGATATATAGCTATTGTGCCATATCGCGCACTGAGACATAACGGTGCATTCATCTACGGCAGGTATCACAGGCGCTAATGCCATTAACACACGTGTCATGC